>JAJTUV010000264.1:4692500-5212128 GCA_021653895.1 Mastomys natalensis | reverse complement strand
TGAAAAGAACTCTTTTTCTTTATTTGTTTTTTTGGTTTTGTTGTTGCTTTTGGGTTTTTGTTTTGTTTTTTGTTTTTTGTTTTTTTTGAACAGAGTTTCTCTGTTAGCCTGGCTGTCCGGAACTCACTCGTAGAACAGGCTGCTTCGACTCAAACTGCCTGCCTCCCCTCCCAAGTGCTGGGATTTAAAGGCATGTGCCAACACTCCCCGGGCTTATTTGTTTTTTTTTTTAACCTCTCTCCTCTTTCTCTCTCTCTCTCCCCCTCTCTTCTCTCTCTCTCTCTCTCTGTGTGTTTTGTGTGTGTGTGTGTGTGTGTGTGTGTGTGTGTTACCAATGCCATGGCACCCATGTAGAGATCAGAGGACAATCACAGATGTCAGTCCTCCCCTTGCACTTGGTTTCAGACCTGGTCTCTTGCTGCTCTCCACTGTGTACACAAGGCTCGCTGGCCGACATGGATCCTCCTGACTTTGTCTCCCATCTCACTGTAGAATCCCTGAGATTACAGATAAATACTGTGCCTGGCTTTATGAGAGTTCTGCGGGTCCGAATCAGATCATCTTGACTTGCAGGGCAAATTCTTTACCCAGTAGGTCATCTCTCTGGTCCCTAGCATGAGTTTTTTAATGAACGTGTTTGGACGCATGGACATTCATGACTCAGATAACTGACATCAAGCTCCGGCTAATACGTGTGCTATCCGTGACACTTCGTGCATGTTGGCGATCTACTGAGTAGGATGGGTGAGACGAGCTGGTCAGAGTGCGGTCCAGTAGCCACACCTGTCTGCCAGGCTTTACCCAGGACATCCCCAGGACAGACTTTTAGAAAAAATATTAACATAATCTAGTCTTGATTTACCCAGCTGTATTTAAGATTCCCCCTGACAGTTCCCTGGAGTGACTCATGTGAAGGGCTTGCCACAAGCTGAGCCAGGAATAAGTAAATGGCCATGATGGTCATTAGCTGATATAATATTACTCTGTGATAAAAATAATGACTGCTGTGTGCACAGTTGTATCTTCCCTTCCTCTGGGTGCTCTGCCAGGTGGGCAGATGAGAGGCATCTCCTGCCTGTGTGCCACAATTTCCAACCCTGAGATGAGGATGCCATGAATGAACTCAGAATGTGATGCCCAGATTCATTCCTGTGTTCCAAGGTCTCTCCCTGAGCCTGGTAGAAGCAACTAGACTTTTCCAACGGCTCATAGAGATGGTTAAATGACAAGCAACAACCTCATATAAACTAAATGCACTAAGTACCAGGATATAAGGTACAGAGCCAACCTGGGAAACATCTCCTTGGGGGGAAACCAATAGAGGAAAAACTAATCAGAAGCCTCACCTGGGAGCCTGGAACCTGAGCTTCAACAACCCACTTGGTAAGGGAGTGAGTGAGTGAGTGTTCCAAGCCCCTATAATCGATATCGTATCCACACTACAGGTTGTGAGTCCGGAGGAGGCCAAAACCTTCTGACTGGTAGCCAGTATACCCCATCACCTAACCATGAAGGAAAGCTGCACGATGAGCACCACCCCAGGTCCAGATCTCAGATGGCCAATCCTCTGAGTCTCCTATGTCTCAGGTTTTCTGTAATGTTTGGTGTCCTCAGCATCATGGATCGAGGGTTAAACTTTCAGTCTGGGCTGGGCTATTCCACCCTGGAAGATGAACTCTTTCTCTCTCAATGATCCTTACATATAATATTCCACATCGTAGTTGATGAATTTTACCAACTTAGTTCTCAAAGAACTCTCCACAACTCTTTGTTCTACATGAACCAATTCATGTGGGCTTAGCACCATCCATGCCCCAAACAACTTAATTTTAATGATTTTTTTTACATTTGCTTATTCAGTGATTAGCTTCCTCCCAAAATAAGAGGAGAGCTAAACTGTATCTTGGGGTTAACTTGCCTTGTAACCATCTCTACTAAATTTAAGGAAAAAAAAAAAAAAAAAAAAAACAAAATCCATATGTTTCGAGCTTATTTGTTATTTTAAAGCCATCAAAACATTTTAACAGCTGCTTAATGCCCAAGAATCATTTTGATGTTCTTAATAGGCTTCCAAAAAGCTTTGCCTTAAAAAAAATTAACAAAACAAGAGAAGAAACAGGTGGCTGTATTTTATGAATGAGAAATACAGAAAAACACCTAGCCTCTGTAGCACTGGGCACACTTCACAACACAATCTCACCTCTCTCTCACTAGCCAGCCAGCAGGATACCCATCCATCTACAAAGGCACACTGGCCCTGGGATAGCTTCTTCCAGATCTGAACAGAAGCCATGAGTCACATAAGAAGGATACCCACAAATATGGGTTTAGTTGTTATTCTGGGGACATCTCAGAGCCCAGGCAAGAACATCCCAGACTCTTATCCTCTTCAAAAGGTACAGTGGCCTCTGCTCCTTGTATGTCCTCCTCTGAACATTCTGCCAGATGGACAGGTAGGAGGTGTCCAGGGTCCACATATGCCCTTACATCATACCATGATTGCGAGCCACAGAGAGCACCCAGTTCAGACTCAAGATGGACTTATCTATTAGTCTATAGATACATCAAAGCAGGGCATTCATAGATCAGGGAGAGGAACACAACGTACACCCTGTGGTGATGAGGTCCATGGTGTCCTCTACCTTCCTGTCTCTGTCTTAGACGTCGGCATCACCACCACCACCACCACCACCACCTGCACCACCACCACAACAGCACTGTCTGGCTGTGATCATTCTTAGTTACTGAAGACTGTCCCTACCAAGTTCTCACTATGCAGAGAGCATGGGAAGGTCAGTGAGGCCCTCAACATCAAGACAAAAAAACAACCTGGGGAGTCATAGTTGATGGTGCATCTCTCAAGATTTGAATTGATCTGCAGTCAGTGCTGCAGAGGAGGAATTCTCCAGCTCAGGCCCTGAGGCACATGGGAGCAGCAGGCCAAGTTCAGGACCAGAGACAGCACTCACACGACTGATGAAAGAGCAGGAAGAGGTTGAGGGACAAGGTAGTCATCAAATTATCCTTTGTTGTGAGAGTACAACACTGAAAAAAACGTCATGGCAGACTTTGCACACTTCAAAAATAGGAATGCCTGATTATAAAAAGGAATCGATTTGTTAAGTTGCCTTGTGTCTGGATTTTAAACTACTTCAAACGTCTTCTCGGGAGCTGCTTTTATTCACACAAAAGCAAATTCCCGAATTGTTTCAAAGACATTTCCGCTGTCTGTCTGGAGTTCCTCAAATTATACCAGCAGAGCTTTGAGAGCAAATCGGAGGGATGTGTTATCTGCCTCATAGTCTGAGTTTGGGGAGCCCAGGAGACAGCCCTAGGGATGGGTTGGATGGGTTGGGTCCCTGCCAGCGAGGTACCTGGGCCTCAGCCAAAGAGACAACCACTGGGCTTCGAGCAAAAGCAGCTGTTTAACAGGTCTGATCCGCTTCTCAGATCTTTGTTCAATGGCAGCTATTGCTGGTATTACTGCCTTCACATCTGCACATTGATTCGGTCAGTGCTGCAAAGCCACATACCTACCTGTTGTCAGGAGGCCAAGGGAAAACCTCCATGGGCCACACTTGCAGAAGCAAGAAGTGCCTGCTCACGGCACCCACCTAGGAGCACTGAGGTCTTTGTTTATGTCCTTCGACCTCTGCAGATCTGGAGGAAACCCTGTTTCAGTTTGTATCCATTTGTGATAACCCTCTGCCAGCTCCTGCTGTCCCCAGAAAGCTGCCTTCTACAATTCTGGCAGTCCCTTACTTAACCTGCTACTACCAAAGCTAAAGGGCCTTGGCCTTCCAGTCAACCTCAACACCACTGGGAAAGAATGAGCAGGCTTGTAAAGTCCACCCCTTTCAGAAACTAAAATGGACAGACCTTGCTACCTAGCTCAGAATCGTGAGTGACACATAAATCTGAAGCAAACATCAGGATAAAGTTGCCATGTTGCCCTGCAGTGGGAGAAGTCCCAGAGTGAGTCAGACCCTGTCTCATTCCTTCATGCCCCTCCAGGCCATCAGCCACCTGTAGCCTGTGTAGAAATTCATCCAGTCTCTGTCAGAGTTTGAAATGGGCAGATGAAGTGAACCCACATTGCACATATCTGAGGGCGGGAAGCCAGTCTCCCTGTCCAAACCTGGCTCCACTAGATATGAGAACTCTAGAAGCTGACAACCGGGAAATGGTTCTACACTGAAAATTCTTTTGCCTTTTGGGGCTGTGTAGACACTTCCCAGATCCACTCTGCAAACTCATACATGAGGTTGTCCTAACAGACAGCAGGTATTCAAACTCTCTCTCATCATTAAATTTTAGAAAAGCCAGTAAGATTGCTCAATGGGTAAGAATGCTTGCTGCTAGACTGGATGACCCGAGATCAATCCCCAGATCCCACATGCTGAAAAGAGAAAACAGACTCCTAAAGTTGGACTCTGACCTCCATACACACACATGAACACACACATGTGCATACACACACACACACATACACATGTGCACACACATGTGCACATACACATGCACACATGCACATACATACACATAGATACCCACTCATGCACACACACATACACACATGCACATATACATGTGCACATACATACAGGTACACGCACATGTGCACATACACACATATACACACATGCACACATACACACACACACACACACACACCATACACATACATACCCACATGTGCACACACAATAATTAATTAGGTTAAAATTTTAAAGCAATAAAATTTAGGAATGGAGTGATCTATATGTGGAATGTATCTTGGACACATATAACCATGAAAAGGTGGTCCTAGTGCCAATGGCATCTCCTCGCAGGCAGGGATGCCTGTTCCTTTACATCCTCAGGGCCAATACTGACCTCCCTCCTCCAACTGGCTGCTACACAGACAGGCGCCACAGTCACAAGAAAGAGCTCACCACCAAGATTCAGGGCTCAAATTTCACAAAATCTTATTGTCCCTCCAAGGGCCACTGCGTGTCTCACCCAGTGCACAACAGACACTCCGCCATCATTCTCCGCCTTCATTTTGTTCTTCTAATCCATGAGCTAGACACTAGCCGAACAGCTTGAGCCCTGTGCTGTAAAACCATCACCCACACAAATAGCTTCCATGAATGTTGTGTTCCAAGGAACACATTTGCCTTGTTTTATAACCACCAGCCCCACCGCTCCTGACTCTGCCCGGCCCAGCATGGGAGCCCATCGTAAATCAGCCCAGAATATTACTCTGGGTTTGAGCCCTGTGAGATTGCACAGAGACTGATCCTGGGCTGGTACATTTCCAAGTCTTTGAAGCTAGTCATCTGTCTGTCTTAATGAACTTATGCTCAACTCCTCTTTCCTTGTGGACATGTGGACCTCCAGGGTGGGAGAGCTGTCGAGTCCTGTTGCTGCTTTCCCTACATTCCCAGAAGTTATCCTTCTGCACTCTGCTGAAGCTCAGCTTTAAGTCTGGAAACTTCTCTGAGCAGCAATCTGTAGAGAGCAAAGGAAATGATATTTTATCTTAGCTATAAACAAAATATGTAGTGCACTTGTCAAAAAGTGTGTGTATGTGTGTGTGTATGTGTGTGCATGCATACATGGGAGCATGCATGTGTATGTATGTGCATGTGTGTATGCACACATGTGTATGCATGCCAATAGAGACTATGGGTTTACATCGGGTGTCTTTATCAATCACTCTCCACCTTGTAGTTTGAGACAGAGTCACTCACTGAACCTGGAGCTCACTGATTCCACTAGGCTGGCTGGCCGTGAGCTCCAGGACTCTGTCTCCATCCTCTGAGTACTAGGCTGAAGCTATACAGCTCTGCTCACAGCTTGTGTGTGAGTGCTGAGGGTCCTAACTCAAGACCCTCCCCCTGTGCAACAAACACTCTACTGACCGAGCCAGCCTACAAAACACATTACTTTTCATAGTCTAGACACACAGAGGACTTAATTCTATAGCACTTTCCTTTTGTAAACGTAAGAGGTTGTATTTTAGTTAATAATGTAAACATCTATGGTCGCTGATCTCTTAGAATCCACCTTGGAGTTACCAGTCATTGTCTCTCCTCACTGGTGGAAACATTAAGGAAACAGTAGTCTCCTCCCCACCTTATCCCACCCCCGCTTGGCCCTTGACATCTGGCAAAGCCATCCTCACCTCAACAAGGGATGGAAGGTACGAGACACAGGGGGGAGGGATCTCCAGTGAGTCTCCCAATGCCTCCACAGTCCCTATTCCTGCCCCAAGGTCTGCATTTATACAAAAGAACTAGCAATTTCTGCCACCATGCTTGGCACTTCCTTCTCAGCCATCCCCAGTAGGAAGACTAAGTCACGATGAAGTGAGTGCACACCCAGCTCTTTGGAGACAGTTGACACATAAATCTAAAATAAGAGGTACTGTTAATATCTTAGATTCGGTGACCTTGGATGACCCTCCCCTCGCAGCTCTGGCCTCCCCCTTCTGCTCATCAGCTCCTTGGTAGCCTAATTGTTGTGGCGTATTTACCATCCAGCCTTCTGTTATTTTTATCATATGGTTTTCCGCCATCTGCTCTGTGCTTCTACAGATGACATTGCTCTTTGCAAGGTAAGGTCTGTTTGCCACCCAAGCTTTATTCTCTCCTACTACACGCCGTCCACATCAGGTGTGGTTTCTGGAAGCAGGTGGGATACAAATCGCTAATGTGCAAACAAATGTTTACACAAAGGTGAGACAGAAAATAGAGCTAATTCCTCAAAAAAAAAAAAAAAACTATAAATGCCTCAACATAATCTTAAAAGATATGATTAATGATCTGTAGATTTGACCTGAATAGAGACGATGAATAAGGAACAGGTTGGGCAGATGGCTTAGTCCATAAAGTGCTGGCTGTATCAGCATGAGAACCTGAGTTCAGTACCCAGAACTCATATAAAAATGACAGCGGGGCATGGCAGCTAGCTGTCAAAATACAGGTGGGTCCTGGGGTTGCTGGTCAGCCAACTTAGCCTGATCAGTGAGTTCCACGCCAGTGAGAAAGAGGACAGTGTGCATGCATGGGCACATGTGTGCACACATGTACTCACCTCCCACAATAAACAATAAACCTTCATTGTGATCATTCCCTACTACCAGGTTGGCTGTATGGATCATCCTTGGGGGAAGGATGCCAGGCATTTCTTATTGGGTGTGTTTGCCATCCTCACCTCTGAAGTCAGTATTACCTGGGGCCTTCCCCCTTATGTGTATGCATCAAACACACTTCAGGAGTTGTTAAAAAAATGATTTTCTTAAAACTAAAAAAAAGAACCAAAAATCACAATTCTCATGCAAGTGAAAGATGGACGTGTTGAAAATTCTATTTAACTCATTGATTAAATATCGAAGAAAATCATGCAGCTGTCATAGTGGGTTCAACAAGAAGCTGAAGTCAGCTGGGTGTGTGTAGACTGGGAGAAGGATGAATGGCGTGTCCACGAGTAGGGAGATCATCTGGAGATCGACCTGGCAGAGTTTATTTGCAGGTCTCCACACTGTGATCATTTTGCATTGCTAATTAGACTAATTATAATCATGCTACTACCAGGCTGCTACAATTCACAGATTACAGGAAGAGCTCAACAACAGTTAATAGTAAGAATTGGGAAATCTAGAAGATCGCTCTGCAAACAGTGCACCGCTTTCACTGAAGACACCAGCAGTCTTCATGGCTTGTTCTGGTTCCACATGAGAGAGTAGCCATCCAGCTGTGCTCGGCCTTGGCTGTCCACTTCCTTCTGTGTTGTCCAGGTCTCTCTCAGCCTGGTGCCAAGTACTTGGACTGAAGTTCTGACTTCCCAGGATTAAATGGACCCACTCACTCCTCTCTGCCGAGTTTCCGACCCCCTCTCCTCTTGCCCACCCTTGCTTTCTACCAACTAAGCAGGTGATGGGGCTCAATGTTCAGTTACTGCATCTGACCTTGGTATCCAGCTAAAGTCAAGAGTTCTTCTTGGGCCAAAGCTGCATAAAGACACAGGAAAGTCAGCTTCCTGGTTCAGTAAAACAGAGTTTGGGAGTCTGGGTACTGTTTCCTCTTTCTATCTGTGTAGAAACTTGACTGTATGTCCTCAGTTTGTCAAATATAATTTACTGTTAAATTCACCGTAGGTAAATTCTTAGAGTTCAATCACGGAAACAAAGCTAGCTGGCCATCCAGCTGCCTTCCATGTCACCATCCCTGGGCATCACACCTGGATTTTTACTTGGGTTCCAGAGTTCCAATCCAAGTCCTCACGCTTAGGTGAGTGAGGACGTACCATCCCCCTGGCCCATGAGGTCAATCTTGACTGCCAACATGATAGGATCTAGATCAGAATGGAGATAATTGTGAATTGTGTCTAGGCACACCTCTGAGAGTGTTTCCCAAAAGGCTTACCTGAAGTGTAAAGACATGTCCTAAATGGGAACAAAATTGTCCTGTGGGGTGGGACCCTGAGCTGACTGAAAGGGAGAGGGACTGTGAACACTGGCATTCCTCTCAACTACACACGCAGTGTGACCAACTGCCTGACTCCCACGCCACTGTGACTCTCTGCCTCTACTATGATGGACTGGACCTCAGACTGTGAGCCAAAATAAACTTTTTCCACCCTAGATTCTTTTGTTACAGCAATGGAAAACAGTAATGAATGCAGTGTGTTCTAAGACGAAAGACGATTCAAGAATTGGATGTTATCTTCCTCTGCCTCTGTCAAAATTCAGCTCTGGACTAAAGCACATTTATATGAAAACCAGCCGTTGCTTCTGACACGGCTTGTAACAGTCCCCTTACACCTCTGCAAGCTGCTGTTTGATGGATCCCCCACCCGGCCCCTGGATCTGCCATTCCAGGCCATTCAGTCTCCACCTCCGCCCTGACAAGAATGGCAGAAGCTCACCTTTCCACCCAAAGCTTCCCAAAACACAAACCTCTGCACTGTCAGAGGATACTATGAGGCAGAGTGACTTTTGAAAGATCAATGTGTCTCATACACAATCTGAGTAGTGCACACACGTATCAGCTAAGTGTAATTTCAGAGCTAGAGCCTTTGTATCATAAGCCCATTAGCATTTAATTCCGCCTAATTATGCATTTTGTCACGGGTCGCAAAGAATTTGTAGGAATCCCTTTTAATAATATTTAATAACATTATTTCTTTATGCACAAAAAAAACAATTTTAGACTTCAACTCCACACTGAAATCATAGCAAAATTTGGTCTGAAACATCAAAAGCATGAATATCTAGTGCCAGATGTACTTCTAGAAGAATACATTCCCGAGGGCTCAGTAATAAAATAGACGTGGCTCTTTTCACACACACCCTGCCCCAACCACTCAAAAGCATATTTGCAAGGTGCCTAAGCTGATACTCGTGATGTTCTTCGTCAGGGTTAGGAGGGCAGAGGCAGGTCTGTGACAAGAGAGTCATTGCTCTCTGATCCAGTGAGAGGCTGTGGTCTCAGCTCCTTCAGAGGCAAAATAACTAGTTCTAGGTTGGGCATAATCCTCTGAAACACATATTAATAGGTCAGGAGTCACACTTCTAAACTATTAATATGTCTGAAATAAAGACTAACTTTTAAACCCAGGAGAAAAGCACAGAACATTCTCTGCCCAGCTCCTCCTCCAAAGCCTCCGTTTCGCTCAGCCTTTAATGAGCATGCTCCTCCATCCATACTCTCATGTTCATCTGGTCAGAGTCTTCCCAGCTCTTCCATTCCGCCTCTGTGAAAAGCCTCAGAACTGTGTTCTCTTGTGCAGTTCTTACTCCCTGTTGGTTAAACCAACTTTGAGTTCTGAGGAGGCGACAAAGGAATTGCATGGTGTCCTACTCTGGTCAGCATGTCCACTACTGCCTTCCAGTGAGGGCCCGGGCTTGTCTGTAGGAGCAGCTTAGCAGCTTCCACATCGAAGGCATAATAATTCTCTTTTATAAGACTGCTTAAATTCACTGAATAGTGCAATCCACCAGAAGGTGGGTGCAGCACACTCAGAGGAAAGAACACAGTTGCTTCTTGGTCCCCAACCATCTATGTGGAAGCCACCCAGGGATGAGCCGGGCGCTGTGGGTGCTTTCTGGGCTTTTCCAATGTTCTAGGTGAAATTAGGGTCATAATTGTTTCCAAGGTTTGAGTTTTTTAATACAGCTTTCCACAGACAGTTAAAGTTGAGTTTTTGGTGTTCACAAATAGGACTGAAAGGGTGTGTGTGTACATGTGTATGTGTGTGTGCCTGTGTGTATGTGTGTGTGTTCAGTATCTATATACTGATCACAATTAGAAACCAGAAAATGTACATTAGAAGAGCCCCCTGACCAAAGATACATACAGACTATTTAACGTAAATAGTGACCCCCTCTAATTCTGAATATTTAAGATAAACTTGGACTTGAAATTCTCATGCATCTGGGATGGAGAGAGTACTGTGATACAGTATCTTCATCCTGTTTTCTGCAGTTTTAATGAAAGCCAGGAATTATCACATAGAAAGTTCTAGAAATAATCCATGTTTTAAATAACTTTTATTGCAGTATATTAGTATAATTGCTCTGTTTTATTATTGGTTATTGTTATTATGTTATATCTAATTCATAAACCTTCTATAGGGTATAAAAATAACATGCTACACACAGAACTGAAAACTATCAGGCAGCTGTGGGGGTCTTGGAATGTCATCCACCTGAATGGGAAGGAGTGAGGCTTATTGAAAAAAAAAAAATTGAAAGATAGTCTCTTTCTGTAGACTCACAGGAGGAAGCCCAGCCATCAGCCACTTGCCCCATCATGTAGATCAGTACCCTGCTAAAAAGGTTGCATCCACTTTCCATGAGGACATCCAGCAGCAAGGCCAGGCAGGGACCAGGCCCCTGTGTATGGTAGGATGGGGTTATGAAGGTATCTGAAGATACACACTGACCTGCAGCCCTGTCCCTGCATGGTCTTCTCCATTGTCCAAGCACCAAGTCACCCAGGAGCACGACATAAGTACCTCATGTGACTTCTGTCTTAGTGAGGGTTTTACTGCTGTGAACAGGCACCATGACCAAGGCAAGTCTTATAAAGGACAGCATTTAATTAGGACTGACTTACAAGTTTGGAGGCTCAGTCTATTAAGATTAGGGTGGGAGCACTTCAAGGCCAACAATAGCTCAGGCTGCCACACAGAGAACAGGCCATGAGAGGCCCAAGAGGTGAAGCAAGGAGGCCCGTTACAATACACCTGTGAGAAAGGATGGTGGCTCCCAGTATGCTTGCAGAGGGAGCGAAACAAGCTTGAAATCTACCTAGAGAGTGGGGCGTTGTGCTCTTCCTCCTTAAAGAACGTGAGCTCAAGCTGGTGAAATATTGTCACAGCTGAGGTGATTGGAGAATAATACAGAGCTAGTGGCAGAGAGAGAAGAATTCATGTGGGACAGAACTGTGGGTGTGCTTGGGATTTTATTCCTGCCCAGGAAGGCAACACACCAGTGTGGCTGTAATGTCACATGTTATTCCCACCCACCTGGAGAGGTGCATGCTGGGTCTGTAAATGTCACATGTTATTCCCACCCATCTGGAGCAGTGCATGCTGGGACCATGCTCCCCTGGGGGTCAGGAGGGGAAGAACAGTACATGTGTGAGGCACCTACAGGAGTCATAGTGGACAGGACCCACAGGGTAAATGTGGAAGAGAGCAAGCCTGGAGGCACAGAAACCAGACTCTGGAGATGAGCTGAGATGTTCTTCTGTTAACTCAGGCGCTTGAAAGGGAGACCCTCTACCACTCAGAAAATCCCAAAGCCCTGGTCCGTTGTACCTTAACAGAGATTTCCTTTCTTACCTTTCTTTTAGTTGACCTCAACTTTCTTTTGAAACCAGGAAATTTCAAACACAAGTAAATCAATAAAACCATTTGCTGGTCTGCTCAAACTCACTGTGAACTGGAGAGGTGGCGGTAGGCTTTAATCCCACCACTGAGACATAACTAAACCTCTGTGAGGCCTTCAGAAGCCCTGAAATAAAAAGCCAGATATTCCTGGTACCTGGTGCATCTCCAGTTCACTGTGGAGCTCTGGAGTGCTATCTATATTTTGGGAAAGTAATAAAAAGATATAGTTAAAGCAAAAATTACCCTCTCTGGGATTACACATGCGGAAAACCCTCTCAATCCTTTGTGTATAATCCAGATCACATGAATAGAGATCTCCAGAATGAGGAGTCTTGGCAGCATTTGCATGCCTTTGCAGGGATCTCTATTCATGTGCTCACACGTGTGTTTATGTGTTCTCAATGATACACACTGTAGCATTCAAACTACATGTTTTATTCCTCAAAAGCAAGTTTAACACACCCAAAAATACCAGGCACGGTGGCACATGTCAATAATCCCAGCACCTGAGAGATGAAGGTAAGGGATTCACAAATGTATGATTATCCTCAGCGACATGGCAAGTTCAAAGCCAACCTGGACTATATGAAAACCTGTCTCAAGAGAAGAAAACGCTAGAGCAAAAAGATAAAACAACCCAAAAGTCCGTACATGACTCGTTTTTGTTGTTGTTGTTCTTGTTGTTGTTGTTTTGTGTTGTTTTGTTTTAAGTAGCTTTAGCTTAAGAATATGCCTTGAAGGTTTTATTTTTATGATAATTTTATAAAACTGTATTTGGTCCTTACTTTTATGTTTTCCATTAAGTATCCAAATCTTAGATATATTTTTCTTGTTCTTTGCCTCATTTTTGAAATCTGGCAAATTTGATAGTCTGATTCTGCCCTTCCTTCATTCTTCCTGTATCCTCAAACTCTGATCCCAGCTGTCCAGACAGACCCTGCTCTCTCTGCTCCACACTGTGTTTACATCTGTGGCCTTTAGTTTTCTGGTTCCATCTCTTTTCTTCTTCCTCCTTCACCACCTGGTGGTGATTAAATCTTCCATTGCTCCTACTTCCTGTGGAATGAACTTCATTTCCTTGAATAATTTTCCTACAGTTCCCTGTTTTTTTGTTTTAATTTTATTTTTTTATTTATTCGCTTTACACCCTCACTGTCCTCCTCCTGCAGTCTTTCCCCCATGCCCCTTCTCCTTCTCCTCTGAGAGGGTGGGACCCCTGGGTATCCCCCCACTCTGGCACTTCAAGTTTCTAGGTGGCTAGGCACTTCCTCTCCCACTGAGGCCAGACAAGGCAGCCCAGCTGAGACTTCTGTTTTAAACATGCCTGGCACCTCTCATTCTGTAAGGAGAAGCACTTAGATCTTGCACATCCTTCTTTGTTAGAGAATGTTTCAAAGTTACTGTTTTCACTTCTCTTGTATTTTTTTTATTTTATTTTATTTTATTTTATTTTATTTTATTTATTTTATTTTATTTTATTTTATTTTGTGTGTGAGCATTTCCCCTTCATTCATGTCTGTGTACCACATGTGTGTGTGGTGGCCACAGAGACCAGAAGAGGGTGTCAGATTCCCCTGGAACTGGAGTTACAGATGGTCGTGAGGCACAACATGGGTGCTGAGAAGTGAGCCCAGGTCCTCGGGAGGAACTGGTTAAATGCTCTTAGCCTCTGAGCTCTCTCTTAGCTTCTGAGCTCTCTCTTAGCCTCTTCCTCAGTTGTTTTCTGTAATCAAAGATTCCAAGACTGTTCTTTCCTTGACTATCTGTAAAAATGGGTTCATTAATCTCTAGATCATTTACTCTCTGTTTCTCATCTTCCAAAAGGCTGCCAGGGTTTGTCTCTGGGATGCCTTCAAAACAGACTCTCTGGAATTCTGTCTGATGCCTGTGTCTTCAAGAACTCTCAGTCTCTCTCTCTCTCTCTCTCTCTCTCTCTCTCTCTCCTCTCTCTCTCTCCTCTTCTCTTCCTTTCTCCCTCTCTCTCTTTTTCTCCCTCCCCTTCCCCTTTCCCCTTCCCTTTCTCCCTTCTTTCCTCCTTCCCTCCCTCCCTCCCTCATTTTGCCTTGATGCCAGTATGACTGCAGAGCGTATTCTATCGACTTTGACCAGTGAGTATCATCATGGGGAAGTCTGAAGATGGGTTATTTCTCTTTGCAGCATTCAGTGTCTGCAGAATTATTTTCTGGAGCCAAGTAAGCATACCAGGCTATGTATCAATCAATGCCTATGAACTTCCCTCCCAAGATACAATAAATATAGTAGCTACAGTAGATAGACATAGTAGATCAATATAGTAGATAGGTGTAGTAGATATAGTAGACTGATGTAGTGTGTTTATATAGTAGATAGATGTAGCAGGTATAGTAGATGGTATAGTACATTGATGTAGTAGATGCAGTATAGTAGATTGATATAGTTGACAGACATGGTAGTTATAGTAGATTGATATAGATAGACATAGTACATAAATATCTCCTATCAATGTTTAAAATTGTCTGAAATTTTTCTCTCCAATGATATGCCCACTTTCCAACTAACCACTGTTTCCTTCTTCAAAGATACAAACTATGGGCTTGGAGAGATGGCTCAGTGGTTCTTGCACAACACTGAAGTTCATTTCCCACAGGCAGCTCACAACCACAGGTCTGTACCTCTAGCTCCAAGTGATCTCTGGCCTCTGGCCTCTGGCCTCATCTCACACAGCTGCATGTACTTACACACACACACAGAATTCACAATAATACAAATAAATCCTTGTTCTTAAAAATGCATGAAGCATGTACACATGGAGTCGTCTCTTTCATCTTTTCTATCTGTCATTTTCTATCAGCCATTTTTGTGCTCTTATGCTTTACCTTATTTTATGAATTGTATATGCCATGTCTGTGTGTGTATATAATGTATGTAATATATATGTATATGTGTGTATTGTGTGTATATAATGTGTGTATATATGTACATGTATATTATATAATGTGTGTCTATATGTACATGTATATTATATATATGTTTATATATTATGTGGTTTGCCTACATGTATACGTGCATACCACATGTATGCTCAGCTCTCGCAGAGGTCAGAAGAGGCCACTGGATCCCTTGGAACTTGAGTTACAGGCAGGTTGTAAGCCATCAAGCAAGTACTGGGAACCTAACCCAGGTCTTCTATAAGAGCAACATATGCTAAGCCATCTCTACCACCCCGTTATATTTAATTAGCATATATTAATTCTACAAAGTAATGGTTTCATTAAGGTATTTCCATGAAACATACTTTGATCCTGTTCTCTACCTTCTTTCATTCTCTCCTTTAACCTGCTTAGCCCCTCCACTTTTTACTGCCATGTTCTTTTGTGTCCTGATCCCACAGACTCTGAGAAGCATATCACACTGGTCTGTGTCTGTCTGCTTGGTTTATGTACTGTGAAGATCTCCAGTTCTACCTGTCTTGCTGCAAATGATGCTTGTCCTTTAAGGCTGAATAAAGCATCATTTGCCCATGTATGCTCAACCATGTTCTCCTTCCAGTCATCTACATGGGGGACGCAGGCTGACACCACAGCTGAGTAACACTCATGTGTGTGGTGTCTGTTGTGTGCTGCCTCTGTTTCCCTTGGGTGTAGACTCACAAACGGTACAGCTGAATCATGGCAGTTCCCTTTCCTCTCTTTAGAGAAACTCCCACCCAGATGTGTACAGGGGTTTGTGCCAGTTCATTTTGATATAAACTTGACATTAACTAGACTCAAGTAGGGGGAGGAAACTTTCCCTGAGGAACTCTGTCAAACTGGCTGTCGGCATGTCTGTGGACACTTTCTTTGTCATAGGCTGATGTAAGAGGGTGCAGCCCCTGTGGGTGGTGGCACCCTTGGTAGTTGCTCTTCCCTGTGTTTGTCACAGCTGGAAAGCAAACAGGCCAGGGCTGCACCAGTCACAACCAGAGAGCAAAGGGGCTCCTTCTCCTCTGCAACCTCACCAGCATTGGCTATTTAGTTTTTATTTTCACTTTCCTAATGATAGTCTTGCTGACATGGCTGAAACCAATCTCAGGGTAAGCTCGTCGAGGTCTGTTTGTCTGTTTGCTTGTTTTCAATAGTGCTGGGAATTGTAGTGAGGCCTCGTGCACACTAGGCAAGCATTCTACCACTGAGTTCTCCCTGTAGCTTTGACGTCCCCCGATGCTATGGAGGGCGAACACCTTTCCTGTATTGTTGCTCACTTACTGTGCTCATTCCCCTGGTCCTGTATTCATCAGGTCTTCTCTCTTCTCAACAAAACCTAGTGTGGTCCTATTTGTTTTCATTTCAGCATTTCACTTGAGTATCTGCTTTTATCTTCCCAGTCATGTTTCCGCTTCTAGCTTTTTATTGTTGCTTTGTTTTGCTTTGCAGTGTTTTGAATAGGTTAAGGGATGGTTCCTTATCAGTGATGGTATCTCTTCCCATGTTAACAATCTGTGAGACCTGAGACTAACCAGGGAAGGCTGAGGAGACCTGAGACTAGCCAGGGAGGGATGAGGAAACCTGAGACTAACCAGGGAGGGCTGAGGAGATCTGAGACTAACCAGGGAGGGATGAGGAGATCTGAGACTAACCAAGGAGGGCTGAGGAGACCTGAGACTAACCAGGGAGGGATGAGGAGATCTGAGACTAGCCAGGGAGGGATGAGGAGATCTGAGACTAACCAAGGAGGGCTGAGGAGACCTGAGACTAACCAGGGAGGGATGAGGAACAGCTCAGCAAGGGAAACCTGAGGGCCTGAGTTCAGATCTCTGGAACTCATGTGAAGTCAGACTCAGGAGTATATGTCTGAGGAGACTCCTCATTTATGAGCCAGCTAGCCTGTGTCTGGTATATGCAGATGTGTGCCCAAGGTTTGGGGAAGACCATGGCCAGCCAAATCTGCCACAGATTTCTGGGCCTGAGCATCTTTGTGACCAAGTGCCTTCATTATAGACCTCATCTGCTGCTTGAAGCCTAGGCCTTCCCACTTCCCCTTCCCTGGTGTGTAGGCCTTCCCCAGTTCCATCCCAGTGAAGGTTGTGTGCTGGGGAGATGCTCAGTCAGTAAAGAGGACCTGAGTTCAAACCCTAGAAACCATATAAAAAGTTGGGCATGATGACATGTGCTCGTAATCCAGCAATGGAATTTCATGAAGAAAAATAGAAATAGATTCCTAGAACTCATGAGTTAGCCTGGCCTATGTATTAAACTTCTAGACAAATGAGATTCCCTGTCTCAAAAGAAAGCAAAAAGTGCTTAAGAACTAATGCCTGAGATTGTCCTTGACTCCATACATGTCCACACACACATACATACACACATGTACACACACACATGCATGCATGCACACATATATGTACACACACAGAGGCACATGTACATACAAGAACAAACACAGATATATACGTGCACACACACATGTACGTGCACATGTACACACATATACACATGCATGCACACAATCATACACATATATACATACATTGCACACCTACGCACATGTATGCACACATGTACACATGCACACACATATGCACACATGTAAACACATACACACATGCCACACATGCGCTCGTGCATCACAAGCACACACACACACACACACTTCCTTTCTTTGCCTCACTATCCTATAGTAATATAACTCCATAGCGAGTGGTTTGAAGTAATGCATATTTCTGCTTCTGCCCTTGGAAGTTTTGATGGAACTTCAGTACATCTCAGCACTCCACCGGGTGCACAAGACATGAGTCCACAGAATGTGGGCTGTGGATCCACCCTGCACCTATTCAAAGTGTTAAACAGAGCACCCTGACACCAGAGGACCTACGATCAAAAGAAACCAAGCAACTAGTGTTCCCTCTAAATCCTCACCCTGAACACAAGTCACCAAGTAAGAGAAGGTATTCATAATCTCCAAAACAACTTCCCCAACTCTCTACAGTAGGAGAAGGCCACAGTGTACATGGTGATGGATGTTTTACCGAGATGCCCTGTAGTTCACAAATGCCACCTTGTATGCTCTTCCCTTCTCCCCCTCTTCCTTCTCTACCCCCTGCATTTGAGTTATTTCTGGATGTCAGGGTGTGTTCTCCACAAGAGCTTGAGTGCATATCTCCCAAGACAGAGATATCCCTTCTCCACACTGTTTTGAAGAACACCTGGTCTCCAGCCTTGAATTGCTTGTCTGTATAGAGACAGAACTGGGAACCGAGATCCTGGCTTTGTCTAAAGCCAGAGGCGTAAAATCATAGCAATCTACACAAGAGAACAATCCACAGGGAGAGGGCAAGAAAGGTAACTGCAGAGAGTCCAGATGGGGGATCCTGGCCACCGGAAGGAAGTGGAAGGGGTTGAACTGGCTACCTCCTCAGGTATGTCAGTCCCAGCACATGGCATGATCAACCCCAGAATAGCATATGGAGTCACCTATGTGATGCTCTCAAGACAAGTTCTGTGATTTTTAGAGTTCAGAGATCCCAGAGAGTGGCAAGAAAGTATCTGGACCTGTCCACTCCTGTCTACCTCCATGCCTCTATTCATGTCTGCATGACCAACGGTAAAGCAAGTGCCATCTGCCTCTGTACCTAATCTTGCAGAGCACAGAGCCTTAGGAAGGAATCTCTGCCTTGGGCTTCCTGGATTCTGCTCCATCCCCCCTTCTCTTCTGCCTTCTGCTGTCCTTGGGGACAAGGAGTTGAACAGCTGCTGCCCTGCAGAGACAGAGGCCCCCCAGCTCTGCTTGGCCAATGGCCCACCTTACAGCTCATGATGAGGGAGGTCTTTCCTTTCCACTATGTATGTATCCAAACATCAGAGGCCCCAGGACTGTCCACAAGAAGGCTATTATGGGGAGTATGTGGTTTTGATAGAACCACCACATTTGGCAGAACAGGGTTCCATGGTTCAGCAGTACCGAGGATCTTGTGAATACAGCAGGCTTATGCAACGGCTGGTCCACGGGGAGAGAGGCTGCCCAGCAGATGCAGCCGTCCTGACTTCTGCCTTATGAATTGGAAGTTTGTTGTTGGATTTCAGGTCTCATAAGGAAAGCTATTTTTCTGCTCCATTTAATTGTGTGTTTATTTGGGTTTGGGGAACTGTTTAAACACTATCCATGATGAAAACCCATCTTTAGTAATATAGAATCAGACCAATCTCTGATCCTCATCCTTTGATTTTATATAGAAAGGTTCCAGGGACAGTCAAACAAGATGGGAGTCATGAAGCTCTCCACAAGGAGAGAAAAGATTCCACAAGGCTTCAGAAGACTCAAAGTCCAGTCCTCACATTCCCTTACAGCTCTGGATAAGAAAAGACACTTCCCACTCTAAAGTCTTCTGTTTGAGTCTTCAAGTGAAGCTGACCAAACTCAGGGAGATGGAGAGAGGCAGAACACAAAGTGGAACATATAAGAGGGAAGTATAGAAGGAGGAGGGAAAATACACATTTTGGATTTTTCAGTTTATGATCCAAAACATGCTCTATTATATGCTCCGATTCCTTTACGTTGGCTGATATTTGTAATATATCCCGTCATGCAGAAGCACATGAAAAGAAGGTGCATTCTGCTGCAGTTGGCCTTGTCACCACTGACTACATCCTGTTAGCTGGGAGAACTGCTGAGTCACTGTGGTGACATGGTTGTTCTCTCTAATGGCTCTAGTGATGGTTAAAAGCAATGTGTTGATGCTTTCAATTACACTTATAAATTTTTCTACTTCTGCTCATTATCAGGTTTTGTTCACGTATCTTATGCTTCTGTTGTTGGATTGGATTTATCCACTTGTGATTATGTTTCCTTGGTTGACAGAGCCTCTGATCTTACTAACATTTCTTGTTGAGTTGTGTCTGCTCTGCTCTGCTTTCCATGATAGTTCATCATGCGTGCTTCACCTTGTTCATGGTCTTAGGGTTTTGGAGGGGTTTTTGTTGTTGTTTTTTGTTGTTGTTTTTTGTTGTTGTTTGTTTGTTTGTTTTGAGTTGGGTTTTCTCTGTATAGCCCTGTCTGCACTGAAACTTGCTCTGTAGACCAGGCTGGCCTTGAGCTTAGAGATCCACCTGCCTCTGCCTCCCAAGTGCTAGGATTAAAGCTGTGCACCACCACTGCCCAGTTTGCTAATATTCTTACGGTGTGTAATTTTCAATGATTTTACTTTCAACTTACATTTCAATAATATTTAAGTGGATTTCATTTAAACAGTTGTATTTTCAGTATAGAGATAATTTTTTTATTTATAAATTCTTCTAATCTGTGCCTATAAATTGGCATGTTTAAACCATTTACATTTAATATAATTACTAGCATGTAAAGGACCAGATATGCCATGTAATTTTTTTTTACTTTGTTTTTTGTTGTGATTCCCTGTTCTACTTCATCTGAATTTCTGTGGGCTACTTGAACTTTTTTTTTAATAACTTAATTTTGACTTTTCTGCAGTGTTTTCACATGTATTGCTGTCTTTATGCCTCCTAGTGGTTTCTCTTAACATGGTAGTCTCTATACTAACTTACCTGTTGCTAATGATATTTTTACCAACTCAAGGGAAGTGTGGAAACTTAGGTCCCTTTACACCTGCTTTTCTTCCACCAATTTAGGGTGCCATTGCATGCACTGAGAACCAAATCAGACCACACTATAACTTGTTCTCCAACCATCAAACATAGAAAACTAAAGAAGGAAGGAAAGACTGTATGCTTATCTGTGTATTAGCTCTATCCACATCTTTTATACTTGAGTGGTGTTTCAAGATTACTTATTTAATCATTTTCTTTCTGTTTAAGCATAACAGAAAGAAAATGTTTCTTTGAGGATAAGCCTCCTGATGACAAATTCTCTTTGTTTTCCTTCATCTTAGAATGCTTGTATTTGCCTTTAACTTAGGAAGGATATTCTTGCTAGTTGTATTAATTGACTTTCTCATTGCTATACCAAAATATTGGGCAGAACAACTTAAAGGGAAAATGTTTATTTTAGCTCAGGGAATTGGGGATTTCCATCTGTCTCCAAGAAACATAGGGAGAGAGAAAATACTTTCTCTCTTTTTCTCTTTGAATCAATCCTAGCCTCAAGGGCCCACATTGAGGACACATCTTCAACATCTTAGTTAATCTTCTCCAGAAATATATTCATGGCACCACCCAGATCCATGTTTACTAATATCCTAGGCATGTCAAGATTAACAGTCATACTGGAAGAGAATAGAGAATTTAAATCAGCCTACTTCCTTCCAGTCCCATGGCTTCTTGTAAATCCACTCTCATTTCCCTCATAACCATTTGTGGCTGTTTTCAGACCATTTTTGGTTTTCAGACACTTAATGTTATGTCTTTGTGTCTGTCACTTTGGGTTTTCTTGTTAGAGATTCACTTAGCTTCTTAAATCTAAGCGTTAACATTTTGTATAAAATTTGAAAAAGTTATATAGTTTATTCCTTTGAACACTGTCAGCCCCACCCATGTCCCCTCCTCTTGATGAGGTGTCAGCAATGAAAGATCTTCTGTTATGACTCTATATGGGCCTGATGTGTTGATAAATCCTCTTCATTTTCTTTCTGTCTGCTGATCAAACCTGGTAACTTCTATCATCAAGGTAGCTGTCTCTGTGTTCTGTCATATCCATTAAGTCTTTTATTTAGTTACTTCAGTTTTCAATTCCAATCTTTCTATTCAGTGCTTGATCTAGCTTCTAATGCCCCCCCCCAAGGCCTACTACTTCTTCCTTGTGACTTTTTTTCATCGTTTGATCATGCCCATAGTTGTCTTGAAATGACGTGCCTTAAACCCTCTCTCTGATGAGTCTAAAAGCCATGTCACAGCACTGTCTGAATTTTGTCTTTTCTCACTCAATTTGAGCTTCCTGACTCTTGGTGTCAGAAGTGATCCTTTTTCTAGACATTTCAAGTGTTGTAAGATTCTGTGTCTCATTTCATGTCCAAGCTGTAATAGGTCTACTTTAAAACCACTCTGGTGGGTTTAAGAGGGCATCACCTCACTGGTCCCTTCGAGGCATCATCTGTTAATGACAGACCTTCATCAGTGCTGGCTAGGAACAAAGTCAGGCACATTGCTGGGCCTCCAGGGTGTCTTGTGAACTGAGGCATGAAGGATCTCTCGTTGTCCCTTTCCATTTGGTCTCCATCGACCCTCTGTGGATAGGGCTTGGCTGTGGTTGAATAGGGTTAAGTCATGGTAAATGTCCCAAGTCTACCCAATCCTAACACCACCTCAGTGTGGACAGACAAAGTCACCTCCTCATGTCAGATCCAAGTAGATGTCCAGATTCTAGAACTCATTCCTGAGGAGTATCCCTAACCTTTGCAAGATGAAAATCCAGACTCCACAGTCTGCCTCTCAGAGGCTGGCAAGGGTAGAGGTCTACTCTCCCTGATTGGCCTTGGCTTTCAACATGGGTGCTGCTATTTTCTTTCCTAGCCAGAGTTAGAGAAATTTTTAGAAAAATGCTTTGTTTTAAATTTCTGCTTTCTTGATCATTTGGCTAGAGACATCAGGGTCTTCTATATCCTGATATGTCTGAGACAATGGTGTCTGTAATGTCCAGTCTTGGGCACACAAAGCAAAGAGAAAACCCAGAGAATCCATGTCCAGTGTCCCAGGTCACTATCTGGCCTGCTTCCTTCCCCTCACCTGTCAGAGCCTTCTTATTATGTTAAAGAACAATGTTCAGGGTTAGAGATATACCTCAGTCAGTAAAGTGTTTCCCTTGCAAGCATTAGGATATGAGTATAAACCTCATTAATCCATGCTTCTTTTAAAACAAAAAAGACTCAAGCCTGGAAGATCAGGCTTATGTGCCCAGCTCTGAAGAGGCAGACACTGGCAGGCCCTGTAACTTGTTAGCCAGTCTAGTCTACTTTATGAGTTCAGGGTGCTAGAGAGACTCTGTCTCAAAAAAGGGTTGATTATACCTGAAGAAAGACAGCCAACTTTCCCCTTTGATTTTACATGTATGAGCACATGTGTACCCACATGAATATGTATATACATACACACAAACTAAATAAGTTAAAGACATAATGAACAGAGTTTTTATCTTGCCCTTGTTGAGAGACATAGGGAGAAGTATCTTTCCTTCTTGAATGCTTAAATCAATTTAAAATTAAGAACTTAATCATAAATAGAATAGAGAAGCCACAGAGTAATATAAGAGGATGGGGTGATGTTCCCTCATTCTTAGGGATCCCTGCTGCTAAGAACCAATTACTGGGTGCTTAGTGATAGGGTCACCTTCCCTCCCTGCCCTTGGCTACCTAAACACAAAATCGGGCTGAAAGCACAGGCAAGGAAGCACAAGAAAATGATACTGTTTCCACCCATTCATTTCCTTCAATCTTCAGCTCCAGTAAATGTTATATTTGCGCCTGGAGAAATTTTCGAAGTATCATTTTGAAAACATTCCTCTGACTGTGGGTCTATCATGACTAGATGCACCTGCATGGCTGAGAAAATCATACCTTTCTAATCTTCACCTTACTGCATCTGCTCCAAGCCCGCTCTCTAGATAATTCCAGTGGCCAGGGCTCCTGTGGCAATCCATCGTGGCTTCTGTTCCAATATCCTGGCAGTGACTGGCCCCAGAGTAGCCTGGCTCTCTTATGTTCCACTGGTTTCTCTGCCCACTAAGCATTGGGATAGTTTCAGTTAAGCTTCCCCAATATAAAATAGACTTGAATTTCACCATCAGCTCAATCTCCTCTCAGAAATCTGATCCAAACACTTGTGCCTTAACAAAGATTTATGCAGGTTGGTCCATGATGAGCCGATGAATGAATGAGTGAGTGAATGAATTAATTAATGAATGAAAACCTCTTGTTCACTACTATAACAAACTGGTTTTGAAGGGAAACATGAAAAAAAAATCTCTGTCATCAGCACACCTCAGCCCTGTGGGAATTCTGAATCCTTCTTGCCAGTGAGGATTACTGGCAGAAGTTTAAAGACAGACATAATTGAGAACCGAGGTACCAGGGCATCTGCCTGGGATCTTTGCAGGGGACTTTCTACTGTAACACTAGCTGTAGGCAAACCAAGCATTCTGGTGACCATCATCTGCACCACCTTGGGATCACAGTGATTTCTTAGACCAGGACAGTCTGTGGGCCAGTTGGCTGTTCCCTAAACATCCCTTTTATGCCAAAGGAGGTCACTGTGCTAATCCTTTCACTATCCACCCTCATCACATCAACACAATTCCCACCACCATCTATCTGCAACAAAGTAACTCCACATAAACAAAAGCAAAGAACATCAAGGCTTGCCCTCCTGAAAGTCTCTGGCAGAGAAAGACTGAGTTGACATGCCAGGTTTCTCCTGGGATTTAACACTAATACTTGAATCCTGGGACATTGGGGAGAGACGCTAGAACATGTACATCTCAGGGCCAGGAGCACCTGTTTGGGAAAAAGGACAGTGGTGATTATGTCCAAGCTTTCTGGGATCTTTCTGTCCAGGTAACCTCTCTGTCAGGCTCTAATGTAAAGAAAGCTGCTTGGTGGGGCTTGGATAATGGTGCTCACCCTGGGATTTACCATCCTGGAATCTGGGACAGGGTGAGCTACTCATCAATATGCCAAGAAGCCATCTACCTTGAGGAGATTCCGGGGGCTCATCTGAAGTTTACCAAACACACTGGGATGGTGTTCAAGTTTGGTCCCCAGGGAGGATGCCTACAGAGAAGGATCTTTGAGAACTTAGAGTAGGAGATAGCAGTTATGGTACCCAGCAGTTTCTAGGTCTCAGTTCAAGCCTGTCCCTTTTGGTAGGATCTCATGTGCTCAACACTTGACATACAAACTCCCTAAGGCGGTTCTCTGAACCTGCGCTTCCTGCTGCAAACTTGTTGTGGGAGTGAAGACAGGTAAACCGAGTCATGGACACAGCTATGCTCTTACTAACTTCAGCCTCATCCTGAGCATCAGACTGGGTCTGTTGCGTGAAACATCCCTTTCCTTCAGCGTACCAGGGCCCATCTGACCAACCAGTGATGACATCAAAGCAGACCAAGCAGGGCATTCATATGTTACAGTCCTCATAAAGGATGCAGAATGAGTTCGTTCTTTTTTTCTGATTTTTTTTTTTTCAAGGAGGGCCATGTCACCAAAAGTACCCTGTCTTAGTTAGGGTTTTACTGCTGTGAACAGACACCGTGACCATGGCAAGTCTTATAAAGGACAACATTTATTTGGGGCTGGCTTACAGGTTCAGAGGTTCAGTCCATTATCATCAAGGTGGGAACATGGGAGCATCCAGATAGGCATGATGCAAGAGTTGCTGAGAGTTCTACATCTTCATCTGGAGGCTGTTAGCAGAATACTGGCTTCCAGGCAGCTAGGACTAGGGTACTAAAGCCCATGCCCACAGGGACACACCTACTCCAACAAGGCCACGTCACCTAATAGTGCCACTCCCTGGGCCAAGCATATACAAACCATCACATATCCTGTATGTCTAAACCAGTAAAAGCTTCACCCCTGCCTTCAAATAGCCCCCTTCCACATTTTCACCCCAAATCATGAAATTTTGAGGTTTCTTTAGGGGTCTTTGTACAGTTAAATTTGCTTTAAGTGGTATATAAAATCACAAAACTGTATAGATTCATGCAGTACCATGTGGTGTTTGATATGTGTGTACACTGCGTGGTGTTAAATCAGGGAAAACACATCTATCTCCCCAAACAGCGATCATTTCTTTACAGTAAACTTTTGGAATGCTTCCTTCTGGCTTTTGAAATGCAGAGAACATTATCATTATCGACACCCTGTGGCTCAATAGCACATCAGAACTCGCTCCCACCGACAGGTTAGTGGGTCTTTAACTGAGTCTAACGGCAAAGAGAGTCAACTTCCTGTCTGTAATGCTGCATTCTCTAAGCCCCTGTATCATTTGGCATCCAAGAAAGCAGTGCATCCCATGTCACCAGCCACTTCCCTTGGCTCATGAAGAACACCAAGAAGCTTGCCCGAGTTCTGGCCTTGGCTGTCTACCTCTCTGCTTTCCCTCAGTCCTGAGCACCACAGTGTTGATTTCTCACCTCAACTTGAGTCTAGATTTTTGAGCCATCTTCTTCTGAGCTACCCACTCCCCTCCAGGAAGAAGTATCTCAATTCAGAAAATATTCAGGAAATAACTGCATGGTAATCTCTGTTTATAGTGTTCAATTCTAAATACATATTGTCCTCAAACGGTCATAGCATGCTGGCCAACATGAGTTTTGCATGAGGCAGAGTTAGCTTGTGGTTCTTAAATGCTTGCACCCGCATCTCTCAAGACAGACTCACAGCCATATCAATGATGCCATAAGCAAGGAGCACCCATCTGACTGCCTACCTGAGGATGTCCGTCATTCCACATGTCTTCCAATGACCTGCATATCCTCATGCCAGAAGAGGAAGTGGGGAGGAGCCAGGGGACATCACAGGAACATTTGTAAACACTCCCCTCCCCCTCAAGACCATAGCCGGAGGCTGGAGGCCCTGTGCTAACCTGGGGATGAGGCCCATTTGGAGATAAGAGTTTACAGAATGGCACTACTGCCTCCCACCTTGCAGAAATGTTCCTTTGCGGGCTTGTAATTTGAAAGGGAGATCACAGTTTTCTGGTGAGTGTGAGCACAGTTTAGAAAGATAAAAATATCTATGATGCAAATGTGATTGGTTCGAAATATATCAGGCTGAGTGAGACTCTCCTTCATCCTTTAAAGTTTGTTTCAGGATGGTGGCAGGTGAAGAGGGTATGGCATATGCTGGGTACAGCCACCCCTACCCTGGGAATGACAGTACCCCAAGCAGCAGAAGCACCTCCTCCACCCGCTGAAAGCTCTATTCTATAAATGTCACCTCTTCCCCAACACACGTGCACGCATGCACACACACACACACACAAAACATAAATTCACACATATGCACACATGCATGCATATACATATCACACACACACATCACACACACATACACACACCACACTCAAATGCATACACACACAAACCATGCAAACATATACATACACACTCATCCATATACACACACATCTCACACACACATACATACTCATGGACATGCACACATGCATGCATATACATATGATACTCTTCATATCACACACACACATGCACCTATCACACACATACACACACATACAAACACATATACAAACACACACATATACATACATGAAAATACATTCATATACATACATGAATTCATAGTCATTCACATGCATACACACATTCACACATAATCACACAAATCATACACACATACATACATACACACACATCTCACATTTACATATATACACACAACATACAATCACACATACATACATACACACACATCACACACATGCATATACATATCACACACATACACATACATGTCACACACACATATATACATACATATACACATACTTATTCACATGTACACATATCACACATATATATCACACTCTTGTGCCTATATACACACATGCAAAACCAGATGCATATACACATGCAATCACATAAATACACATATCATACACACATGCACACAAACATTCACACACATACACATTATCACACATGCACATACACATTCACACACTCGCACATACATGCACAGATATACTCATGCACATACACATTCACACACATTCATACACACACACACACACACACACACACAATCACATACAACCACTCAGCTTTTGTTGACTTCCAGGCATGTCAGAGAGAATACCATCAGACAGAGCATTAAATACTCATTACCCCTTAGAGTCAGAGCTCCAGCAGGGACTCTGATGCAACTCTATCAAGACAGGGAGATTTCCTTCAGCATCAGGGATGCATCTGGTTCAAACACACCATCAGGTTTCCTCTTAACTCTAACATCTCTATTGCTCCACACAAAGTAGAAAACCACTGCAGGAGCTTCCCTCAGAGCTGGAGGGCCCAGCCCTCCTGAGCAGTACAAAGGTCCCAGAACCTGGTGTTTTGTTTTGGTGAGGTGGGTGAGTCGACCCTGAGGGACTGGCAGTCTTAGGTCTGGATGCATCTGCACAAATGCCAGAGTCAGTGTTTGTTCTCAGATACGAAAGCAGCCACAACCCCAGCTTTTACATGGTATCTGAGGGGATTGAGATTGGGGACAGATGGGACCCTAACCCCTCAGTGTGTCTGTGCCCACAGTCTGGTGTGCTTTATAAGAGGCCCCAGATGAGGGCATCCACATACCATGTGTCCTCACTTACACAGAAGATGTTGAAATGTCCACTGTTAAGTGACTAAATGGCTAAGAATTGTCAAGCCAAGACACTAGCCCCTCTTCCTCCAGGCTTCCAAACTCCCTCATTCAAATGTGCTTCCTCATACTGTTTCCCTGCCCCAAGCCAGACACACAAGTAAACAGGAATGCTCCTGCGCAAGCCAGTGTAAACTATTCTTGGAACAAGGACGGTTCCCCCATCCTTGGCTTTCTGTCCATTTGGAAGGAGACACTGAGATGGAAGATGACCTCCAGTGCAAAACCCTTGGCTCCCAGTGGAGAGACATTGTGCAGGAAAGTCCCTGGCACACCTTGTTCACCTTAAAAGGCCACCAGTAGTCACACTTAGAAGCAAATTGCCACTGAGTGTGGCACCCCCTTCCCAGGGCTTCAGTGGAGCTTGGACAGGATCCATGGTCGGCAAGCCAGCACTTTTTTTTTCTGTATTTGTTTTTATCTAGCTCATCTTTCATTTTTTAAAATATTTTCTTATTAATTCTTAAAGAATTTCAAATCATATATTTCGACCACATTCACCTCAGCTCCTCCCCTTAACACCTCCCAGATCCCCCTCCCTACCCTCCAGAGACTCCAATTTGGACTTCCCATAATACTCAAGACGCTCAAGAGAACATCCACTGGAGGGTGGTTGACCTACCAGGAGTCATACCTTTAAAGAAAACTGACCCTGCCTTCCCCAGAAGCCATGAACTGTCCGTAGCCCTTTAGTTAGGGGTAAGGGCTCATGGGTCCCTTCCCCTTCCATGCAGGAATGTGATACAGATGATCAGAATGAGCAGAGAAATTAGAGATGAGATGGCAGCTAGTGGAGTTCAGGATTAACTCGGGAGTCAGGAAAGAAGGACAAATAAGATCTGTGCTGTCTAGACAGAAGGTATGGCACTAATCAGGATGGGAGGTAAAAACAACCCTGGGATGCAGGGCTGCAAGTATGGAGCAGCTGGAGCAGCTGGAGCAGCTGGAGCAGCTGGCCCTCACTGAAGACAAAGCCTACAGCATCTTTAGCCAGGAAAACAAACCTCAAGCACAACATCCACCCCTTTATTGTCACTATAACCAAATACGAAACAGCTTAAGGGGAAAAGAATTTACTTCAGCTCATGGCATCAGGACTACAGTTCATCAGAGCAGGAATGCACCTTGGCTCGAGGGGTTCCTAGAGGAGTTCCCAGCATGGTTTATTGGACTGACCTATAACCTCTAGAACCAGTTTATGCAGCCCTACATCCACCAGCTAAGCTCACGGCCAACAGGTGCTCAGGATCACAAGCCTGGAGAAGCAAGTTGATATTCAAACTGTAATGGTGGCTGTCTTAGTTAGGGTTTTACTGCTGTGCACAGACACCATGACCAAAGCAACTCATACAGGACAACATTTAATTGGGGCTGGCTTACAGACCCAGTTCATTCTTTGATAATGGCTTTCAGTCCATTATCATCAAGGTGGGAGCATGGCAGCATCTATGTAGGCATGGTGCAGGAGGAGCTGGGAGTTCTACATCTTCATCTGAAGGCTGCTAGCAGAATAATGGCTTCCAAGAAGCTAGAATGAGGGTCTTAAAGTCCACACCCACAGTGATATACCTAATCCTACAAGGTCACACCTACTCCAACAGGGTCACACCTTCTAATAGTGCCACTCCCTGGGCTGACCATATACAAGCCATCACAGTGGCTAAGTCAAGTTTGTGTTTTAGGGGGAGGGAGTTGTGAGGAGGGGAGCATGATTTAAAATGAACCTTCAGTGCTGAGGGTGGAGGAGGGGAAGACAGCACTGAACAGACTGCATCTGGGAAGGTCGGACATAGGCTGAGTGCCTTGCCGGGTAGGGAAGAGAGAGGAAATGGAATGCCCCCTCTCCTGGCAAGGCCCACTCTCTCCTGGGTTTAGTTTTATCAGCTGCCATCTCTGTGGGGCTGGACTTGATCATTGCTAACAAAACATCTTCCAATTTTGCTGGGCTATATTTCAGAATCTCTTCCCAGTAATGCAAATCCAACAACCAGGAAGCCATTTACTATGGAGGGTGCCTTGGCTTAGGATGCGGAATGCTTACTTGGGACCAGGAATGGAGTGTGCAGGCTGTATTGGGTCCACATGCCATGTAATTGCAAACATCAACTTTCTGATAATGAGGGAAGGCCATAAGGAGTTTAAAGACATGCAGTGGAGTGACTAAACTACTTACCCCAAAACATATGTCGTGATTTCCACTGTACGTTATGCTATAGATGAGTCAGTCTGAGATAGCTAAATTTAGGATTTTTTTACAGACCCCTCCTCTCACGATGTCAGAGCTTCCATTTAACTGCAGATGAGAGGGAAAATGAGTTCCAAAGAACACCCATCAGTAAGGCCAAGAGTCCAAAACATGGCAGGCAGCCTTGTAGTGAGAAGAGAGGCAGTCACATGTCAGAAGACAGATCAACCTGAAGGGAACGCTTAAGGACAGAATGCCCGGAATCTATCTGGGAATCTGCATGTCTGTGTGTTTTAGTTATGGTTTCTATTGCTGTGAAAATAATAATAATAATAATAATAATAATAATAATAATAATAGAAAGAAATCAGAAGCCATGTGAAGAGAAAAGGGTTTATTTTATCTTACAGCTTGTAGCCCATTGTCCAGAGAGGTTATGACAGGAACTCAAGGCAGGAACTGATGTGGGGGCCTTGGAGGAGGACTCATACTCCGCAAAGCTTGCTCAGCCTGCTTTCTGATTGCACCCATGACCACCAGCTCAGGGATGGCACTGCCTACAGTGAGCTGGGCCTTCCCACTTACCTTTGTCCCTGAAGACTCTAACCTGTGTCAGGTTGACATAAAACCAGCCAATGTACTGTATTATGTTGGAGGTCTCCTCTCTAGGTCAGACAGAAGGGAACAGCGATCCAAATGAGGCCTGAGGAATTGAAACCAGAACATAAAGGAGGGGGTACGAACTCAGCAAGCAGAGGGCAGGGAGCGGTCAGATGCCAAAGCAATGAAATGAAACCAAACCTCAGCGGCTGGAGGTTCCTGCAGGCCAAGGTTGAAACTCCCTGAGTCCCTGCCTGCACTGCCACAGCCTGCTCAGGCCCACCGTTTCCCGAAGCTGTCAGGTGGCACACTGAGTATGCATGATCTGAACTAGCAGCATCGTGACAGGTTCCTCTCGGCTGCTGCACTCATGTGTGCCCCAGGACACTCAACATGCTATTTCTTGGTATCTCTAGATAAACTAGGATGATCTAGGAGTCTTAAACAAAAGCCAGTGTTTGCTTTCATTTTTATAAATACAGCCTGTGTGACTTGTTGCCACTCAATCAAGCACACCTTTCAGAGACACCTTCCAGAGTGGGAACAGCGCTGTAGTAAGGGTGAATAACGGTTTGGCTGACTGTGCTGCGACACCTGAGCCAGCAGGATATGTCTCAGGTGTTAGCCAAGCAGCTGTGATATGCTCATCCTCCTACAAGGCTGGCCATCGGGACAGGAATGCCAACCTGTCTCTAAGAACACAAATGTTGATGTCAGTGGAGCTGACAAGGTAGCATAAGCCAAGAGTCCACAGTTCATAAGCAAGCAATAGCCAAGGGGGAAAAATATGTGTGAAATAGCAAACACCCCTGTCTCTTTGTCAAAGCTGGAGGGTAGAGTGTGGGTATCACAGGCAAGCTAGCAAGCAGTGGGGGAGGGGGTAGGGCAGCCTTGCGTACTAGTAAATACTGTTTCACGCGGGATCATGGAGAAAGATGCAGTGCTTGTCGTGACATTTTATAAAATAGCAAACACAAGTGAATAAATGATATCGAGAAGGAATACATCCTTATAAATAAATTAAATGGACATTTTCTGCAAACCACACCCCCAGGATGAAAGCCACAACATCACTAAATAATGATGTAGTCTTTTACTGGCCGGGAAAATGTGTGCCCAATATTGAAGGCTTGGTGGCTAAAAGCGTCAGATAGGTCGTGCTGACGTTTATCAGACTGTTTTCCATGTCAGTAAAGAGGCATAGATACAGAAGTGGGGATAGAGGACCAGGAAAATGGCCCAATGAGTAAAGCCCAACACAGTAATCTCAGCATTCCAAAGGAAGGATGAAGGGTGAAGTCAGGCGAATCCTGGGAGGCTCATCGGCCAGTTCACCCAAGGATGCAGCAGTGAGTGACAGAGAGACTTTGTCTCAAACAAAGTGAGGGCTTCCACTTGAGGGTCTCTCTCAACTTTCACATGCCCAGCAGGGTGCATACTTTGCCATACACACACAAACCTACCCACACACATACATGCCCATATAAAAACACATTCCAATACACACACACATACACACACACAAACCTGTACACACACACACACGCCCCCCCACATGCACATACACAAACATTTCACATGCCCATAAATACACAAATGCCCAGACATACACACATACCCAGACATACACATGCCCATACATACACACACATACCCATCCACACACACATGCCCATACACATACACATGCCCATACACATACACACATACACTCATACACACATAACCATCCATCCATACCTGTTGATAGGGACCAGAACATGATCACTAGTGTTCCTGTGACTAGTGTCCAGGCATGGATTTCAGTAGCCTTCAATATTTCATGGTGAAAGTGTCCTAGCCTCAGAATCAGACAGACATGCCTACGGAGGACTGAAATTAATGTCACTCAGTGTTTACTTACTGCTCATATTAGGAACTGAGGATGTAAAGGAAACCCAAAGTCATTTGAAGAAATAGGAGGCTGTTGAGAAGAAAAAGGAGCTGTTGAGAAGATTTTTTTTTTTTTTTAAATTAGGACAGAGTCAGTCTCTGGATGGATCAGCTTGACTCTAGGACTCGGTGGCTTATAACCTATATCTGGTTGAAACAAAATGTTTTCAGCTCAAAATAGGTAAGGTTAGAGCACCATCAAACAAACACAATGACTTTTGGAAAACTCCAAGGGATTGGAAAAAGTAGACAAAGGAAGATGTATAAAATCTATCTAGTCTTTTGGGAACTAAATGACTACAAAAATATCAGCTCTAAAAATACTGAAAAAGTAAAAAGGATTCTATGAGGGAAAATAAAGAACAAAAATTTGGCATATGGATGTCAAAACTCCAGTGTCAAAAAGGTTTTGAAAACTGGTCGTGCGTCACCAATTATATATATCCATGATCAGTGTGACAGTCGTTCACTGCCAAGAGCAATGGGGAGGTTTTTAATGCTCTAAAAATCCTCTTTTCGGTAACTCCCTGGTAACAGTGTTGCAATATAACTGACCTGGGAAAAAGAAAGCAAGAGAGGTAGCTGCAACTGGCATGTTCATGTCTAAGACACATTGTATATAATTATTTTTTCTCACCCCCCCCCAGGAAAAGCACAAAGAAGAAATGACGATGGCCAAGTTAACTGAATCCATGAGTGAGTACCTTGAAATTTATTTACTTTTGGTTTTGAATGGAGAAATGAAAAATCATGCTAAGACCAAACCCTGTTGTGACCGACTGCTTTAAGCTTATTTTTAATTCCTGGGAAAGCAAAGGTCTGTCTGCTTTAGTGTATGGCATTCTATCAGGGTTGCTTTATGCAATTCTCAAAATTCAACTTGGTTGGGATCAAGTTTCCTGACTAAAAATGTCACCCAAGCATGGAGCTAAAGAACAGAAATGGATTTGTTTTGTGTTACTGCTTTTGGAGTTGGGAATCCATGATAATTTTAGCCTGACTTGTCAGAGATTTTACCCAAGTTGGATGAAGTTTTATGTGTGCCTAACCTATGGACTGGATCGTATAAAAAGGAGGAAGGAATGCTGAGTCATGATTAAAGCGATCGGGTATCTTTCGGTTTCCCTGAGTCATGGTTAAATCAGTTATCATCCAGAGTTTCCCTGACTCAGGGTTAAACCAATCTGGTATCATTCAGAGCTTTCCAACGGACAAAAGAAGAGTCCATAACGTGTAAGTAGCTTGCAGTGGTTTCCATTCTGAATAGATCTGTGTTATAATGCTCTAAGCTCTTAAGCTAAATGAATGGAATGCACAAAGCATCCTTAGGAAGGGAGGGAAAATAATTACAATAGATCACTTCAAAGATGACAAGCGCAATTTCCTCTGTTGACATTTAAATATTAAAGACTATGAAGAGAAGGAGGGATAAGCCAACTCTTTTCTTTTGAAAATGTACATTGCTCCTGATAACAGCTTCCGTGCGGATGGTTCTAGAAGGACTGCAAACACTTGTACATATCGTCAGGGCCTTTATTCCTTTGATGGTGTGACTGCTGAGTTGAGTGTTCCTCTATGGCAAAGTGTCTCGTCCTTGCCTGGTTTGGGACCTGGGACCCTCACGAGGGACAGGCATGTGGTCACAACAAAGCCGAGCATGGGTAGGTTCTGACCACTCTGATGGAGGAGCCACCAAGCCCAGGAAGCTCTGCACACTCGTTATATATGGTTAACAGGAAAACAGGATTCTTGCGTGTAGCTGGCCAGGGGCCCAGATATAGCTCTTTCTCTGCCATCTTTAGGGTGTGAACATGGAGGGGGGAGGCTAAGGTGGACTTTTTCTGCACACTGACAGCATTGACACTTGGATCACAGGAGGACTTTGCCAACCCTCCAGGAAAAGCTATGCCTCTTCCCACAGGCTGAGGCTTTGGTCCTTGACATGGTAGTATTCATGTCAACAACACATAATCAAAAACCTTAACACTCATCACCTTCCATTCCTAGATGAGATGCTGTAAAAATGTCTTTGTTGTTGAGTTCTTTTAGCTTGTGACCCCAAACCTCCATATGAGTTTAAATAAGTCTAACCTTAGGCCGATGTCATCCATCATGTAACCACAGATTGTGTGACTGGGAGCAGAAGAGGCACAAGGGTCCCTGGATTTTTTCCCCTCTTCATTTCTGTGTCATTTTCTGCCCTGCCCCCTCCCGCCCTGCCCCATCCTGCTCTACCTATGGTCTTACATATATTGAAAGTGTTTCCTTCTTGATTGCATGGACCACAGACTGAGTCTTTAGCCTCTCCAAGCCCTGCAGCCTGTGCTCCTGTCAGATCATCATGAAACAAAGTAACGCAGCTTTCACGATGTGTTACAAATACAGAGAGGGACTATGAACAGTGGCCACTCCTTCACTACCCACAGCTCAAAAGCTAAATCCTAATCTCTACATCATAAAGACCAATGTAAATGACCCATACATCATCATCACCATCACCATCATCATCATGATCATCACCATCACTATTAGCATCATCATCACCATCATCACCATCCTCTTCCTCCTCCCTGGTCAGTCCTCAAAGCCCTTATCCCCCTCCCTCTTGTTTTTCATTTTTCCTTTGTAGTTTTCTTCTTCATCCCCCTTCTCATTCTATAGCCCAGGCTGGCCTATAACTCACAGAAGTCATCCTACCTCAGCCTCAGGCCTGTGAGTGCTTAGATTATAGACAGGAGCTGCTGTGCTCCACTCCTCGGTTCCTCTGAGTCACTGCTTAGAATTTAGCACTGCCACCTGCAAATGTGAATTCTGTCTCCAGTGTGTGAGTGAATTCAGCCAGAGAATGTGAAACATGGTTGTGAGGCTAGACCTTCCTTACAGAGCCTATAACACAGGCTGTGAGGCTAGACCTTTCTTACAAAGTCTGTGAGAAACTTGCCTTCTGGTGCAGTTTATACTGTTTTCATTCTCCTGGTGAATTGTAAAGGACCACACAGTCTAGGTCACTATGATCACAGTGTCTTAATTCTCCTGCCTTGTGTCAGATGCGGGATCCTCTCTTGGCTGTCATGGGGTTGGTGCAAAGTTTCAGATTTGTCTCCTGTTTTTCTAATGACTCTGGATCCCCTGCCTCAGAAAAACATCAGATTCTGAATTCTTGAGAGGAGAACAGCCATTCTGAATTGTTGTGTCTTGGAGGAAAACACAGCTATGTCCAGTGAGCGAGGGAATTTAAGGTTTAAGGAAAGAGTTTTTAACCACGCCCTAAGGCAGCAGTTCCTGGTTCTCAGAGACACGTACAGCCTTAGAAAGCCAGGCACACTCATATTCCAAGAAACAGAATTATGAATTCACAAAGAAGCATGATATTAAAATTATATCTATGAATCATGAGATATACAAGGGATATTGACTGCAAAAAAGTCTGATAAGCAGACAGGAGCATGATCGTTGATAGGAGGTTCGAATCGGGAAACTGAGGCAAGAAAGACCAGTTACCTCCATAAAATGAGTGGAAACCTCGCATCCATGGCCACCAAGGACAGGGACACAAACAGAACACAGGTGCCCGGGACACGGACAGATTCAGAACCATGGATGTCCAAGATGAGAACAGAACACGGATGCCCAAAACCACAGATGCTGGGGATGTGAACAGAACCACAGATGCACTGGACACCTTGCTCTGACACAGGCTCAGAGCCAGTGAACGCTTCACCTGACAACCGCCAAGCAGAACCACCTGCTCACCAGACACTTCTTTTTTGTCACTAGAAGTTCAGTGCACTACCCATTATGCCACAGAGCCACCTCAGACGTCTCTGTCGGACTAATGTCGAAGCTTCTCACACCAGTGTATATCTAAGTGTGGTCGCAGTCGCAGCAACGTGGCCTTCCCTCCGCCTTCCCACCTCACACCGCCAACCTCAAAAACTTCGGCCCCGAGAAGTTAAACTATCAATAGGTTCCAAGGTGTCCAATGAAAAGCACCTATGTTTAATAAGTAGAATATTTAAAATATTTATGTCTCATTTTTTGAAGTGAGGAGACAGAGGAGAGAAAATAAAAACAGGATGAAAGAAAAATGATGTGGAGAAATAAAGAAAGCAAAAACTCAGGGAGTTCAGAAGACAGACTGAATCACAGAGAGAAACAGGAAGTCATCGAAGAAAGGGTGTGTGTGTGTGTGTGTGTGTGTGTGTGTGTGTGTGTGTGTGGTTTGTACAGTGTGAGGCGACCAGAGAAGGCAGTGAAGTCTAGAATGCAGCACAGCACACACAACATAACTGGCTGCCTTCTTGTGACCTTCCAAAGGCTACTTTTTTTCTTATTCTGTTATTTCTTATTACTTTTATTTCTTATTCTTGTATTTTCCTTTTTTAATTTTAATTTAAATTTTTTTTTTTTTTTACTTATTCACTTTACATTCCACTCACTGCCTCCTCCTGGTCACCCCCTCCCACAACCCTTTCCCCATCCCCCTTTCTCTTCTCCTCTGAGTGGGTGGGGCCCCCTGGGTATCCTCCCACGCTGGCACTTCAAGTCTCTTCGAGGCTAGGTGCTTCCTCTCCCACTGAGGCCAGACAAGGCATGTTGCCTGTATGTGGGCTCTGCTCTAAGGCTACTTTTTAAATAGCCTTTAAAACTGTAACCTCTGTTTGCATCTATGAAATGTATATTTTCCTACTTACTCCACCAGAAACCCTATTCAAAGAATAGAGAGAGGCTGGAGAGATGATTCCATGGTTAAGATCACTAATAGTTCTTCTAGAGGACCCAGGTTCAATTCCCAGCACCCGCACTGCCGCTCACAACCATCAGTAACTGCAGTTCCTGAGGATCTGGTTTCTTCTTCTGGCCTCCACAGGCACCTGGCATGCACATGGTGCACAGATGTACATGCAGGCAAAACACTTATACACACGAAATAATAAAATATTTTTTAAAAAATTAAAAAAAGAGCATGCAGCAATTTCACAGTGGAAGAAGTTACTCTGAGTTTGCCCTTCAGGTACCCAGGACTTTATTCCCCATCCATTGAGTAAAATTGGCCTGAAAGGCAGAGCTCAGTGGTGCTAAATGCTGTCTATAAATAGACAGGCAAAGACTCAAACTATGCCATCATCAGAGGTGACGCTGGAGAGGCCAAGTCTCAAATCAAGGGCCCGTGGTGACACGCTAGAGGTATGGAGCTGTACAAACATCCAACAGTCTTCAGAATGGCTATCAGCACCTGTGTGGGCTGTTCTTTCATACATGTCTGAGTAGATGGCTTCATGGTCACTGCCTGCTGGTGCCGCTCTTGGGTCCCACCTGGGGGCTCATGGGAATGTGTTGGAAAGCCCCAATACATGGGCCCATCTATCGTATGGATTGCTATCGAGAACTGACCTTGTAATGGGGTTGCAAGGGTGAAACAGGTTGGGGACTTGAACTGGCGCCTCCTCCAGCTGCATGAGGGTCCCGTGCAGCCCCTGCTAGTTTCCTTAGACTACATTCTTGCCTCCTTCCCCCAACAGCTATACATTTACAAGGTATTGCTACTTCAGTCGAGTTCTCCCACTGTCGACCCTGACAGTCCTGGAATTGACCTGCTGCCTTCTGGCCTCAATCTTGCCCGCCTCTCTCAGGCACACGTGCCTTAAGCCGTTCCTTCCCCAGTCTGTGCCCCTTGTGGTCCTCACAGTCATCGTTAGGGATTATTCTGCCCTGCGTGTGCACACCACCTGGACATCATAATCATAACAGAGACCCTGGGAAAGGGAAGAACCACTCAGTACCTTTGAGAAAGAAAAGGCAGAAAAGCAGCCTGCAGCCTTATTCTCAGTGGCTTCAGAAACTGTGTACTTACAGCCAGAAGGAGAGAAGCAACCTCCAGAGCCCAGGACCTGCCCTTGAAGGCGCTTAGAGATCTCATCCATGGACTTAAGTAGAAGGAATTCCTACCCTGATTAAAGAGTCAGCTCAAACACAGCTTGGATTTGAACGTTCCTCCTGTCAAATGAAATAAGGAGATGGAACCGATTACAATCACCACACATTAAATTAGCTCTATTAAAGCAAAGTGCTTTTTAATCATGTATCCTTCAAGGAGCAGCTGGTGTAACTCTGGTATTGTGTTAAGGCAAGAAATTCGTTGGGCCATATACAGGCTTTAGGAAGCTAACACCTACAGCTCTGGAAACATGTGTTACAATGGAACCCAACAGGTCAACACAGGTGGCAGTCACAGGCTGGCAAGGCTCTTCTCTCAGATCCCAGCATGCTCCTAGATCTGAAGGTCAGCTAAAGGGTGAGCAGGCTTCCAGCAAGCTGCTGGTTACAGTGTGGGTGTCCAGCATAGGACAAATGGTGTGGTGTAAAAAGTCCAAGACGGGAGAGTAACTCAGAGGAGGGCCTAGCTAGCACTGACCACAGACAGTCGGATTGTAAAATGAATCCTAAGATGCTGGGAATGGCTTGGAATCTTCCTGTGGGTAATAGGAGAGGTGAGACTTCAGGTTTTGAAGGGGGTTAGCATTTTAGAATGGTTCTACAGAGGCATTATGGGTAGATTGTAGCAAGTTGGACAAAAAGTAGAGAAAAACAGCTCAAAGCTGGTTGAATAGACAAGCTGAGAGAGTACGTACCACCCAAGGGTGGATCTAACGTGCCCTAGAGGAGGTGGTGATTTATCAGAAATGACTGTAGGCAGGGAAGCACTTGCAGATTCGCCTTCTTGGACTTAGGGAGAGGTCTGACCAAAGCAGGGTCCAAAGGATGGAAGTTGTAGGCAACAGAAGGAAGATTGTGAGAAGCATGTCAAGTGAGTTTGAATTTTAATGCATTAGATCTAGGGTCTGTACAATGGTAGATGCGGGCCTCACTGGTCTAGAGTTGTTTTTTTCAGTCAGTTCCTTGAAGGAAGAGTGCCCCTTCTGGTGTGCAGCGGGTAGGCAAGTGTGCCAGCAGGGGGCTTCATATGGCTGCCATAACAAAAAATGGTTCCAGGGCTCAACAGACACAGATACAATATACCAGGTCCACTTGACCACACCATCCCCAAGCTCAGCTTTCAATCCTGAAACCCGCCTCTCAGGCTCATCCCCACAGAGCTACCACATCATCTAAAATGCGCCTGGACTTGAATTCATTCCTCCTGAATACTCTGCTCTCTTCACAATACTAAACTTAAGATAGTGTGTCCCTGATCCCAGGACTCAACTCCAGTTAGAGTCCTCCCACCCGCTGGGGTAGCTAGATAGCTTCAGCTTTTGCTCCAGCTGTGGCATATGGGGTCTCTAGCTCCTCATCATATCAAAATGGAAATAAACATTGAAAGGTGGGGGCTTACGACAGGAGGACTGAAGCCATTACAAGGTCCCCTTCAATTATTGGAGGTCAGGCCTCTATCCCCACCTTCACAAGATTAGAATCGCCATGGCCCTTCTATACCTAGAGAAGGGAAGCAATGTCAGGGGCAGCCCTGCTTATACACTGAAGGCCTAAAATCAGCCATAAGCCTAAAATCAGCAATAGGCCTGACATACATACATGCTAATACAAAGTCTTGGGTCTCTGTGGAAAAACACTGAAACAAATGGCTATAAGCTATTGTAAACAGGTAGCTTTTATGGAAATTTACCAGCCTGAGTAGTCATAGACCTTGTAAATAGGCAGCCTCGGCGGATAGTACCAACTTAGATAAGGACAAGTGAATCATAGGCAGAGTCATAGTGACCTGTCCCCTGAACCTTCACCCAGCTGATACCTTGTTCTGAAAGATATCTGTATTCCCCCTGCACACCGATGCTCCGGTGTCATTCCTTTCCCCACATCCTGCCTTTTTGTGTTTATAACCCCTATGCGAATAAGTAAAAATTATGATTTGATTTAAATAAATAAATTAAAAAAAGAAAGGTGGGGGCTTATAAGGGGCCAAAGGCAACTGAGACCCCACAGGGTGGGGTGTTCCTGCAGGTTTTAATTTGCTGGCCACTGATACAAATGGCCCTACTGTTACCATGACACTTTGTCACAAACTGAGACCAGGTTCCAGAGGTGCCCCTTAATGGTGGGTTCTGCCCATGACTGAGAGCTAGTCCACATGCCCATGACTGAGAGCTAGCCCGTATCCATTTGCTGTCCACATTAGCTTCCCCCTCCTCTTTCTCTCTCTCTCTCTCTCTCTCTCTCTCTCTCTCTCACACACACACACACACACACACACACACACACACAGCTCCTGTCATCTCCACCAGCAACGATGACTGTGAAACAGATGCTATGAAGAGCCACCACAGAGTCACAAGAGACACACTGTGGTGCTCGGAGATTGCAGGAGAGCATCATTTCAGTTGCACCTTTAAGCAGAGTTGGGATGACATGACGGCCCTTTACCTGTTTGCAATCTGAGAACCTGTTATCTTCTCCCTGTAAGACCTGTGACTATCTGAGCTGGGGACACGGCTCAGTCGGTAAAGCACTTGCTGTACAAGCAGAGGACCTGTGCTGGATTACCATAAAACACGTTAAAAAGCAGGAAGCATGGGAGCATGCTTGTATTTCCAGCTCTCCAGAGCTCTTAGGCCAGCCACCCTAGCCTAATAGTGAGCCTCAGTGTGCACACACACGCATACACATGCACACACATGCACACATATGTATACACAGTGGCCACATTCTATAAATGTACACATATGTATACACAAGTGTCCACATTCTACACATGCACACAGATGCACACACAGGTACTCACATTCTATACATGCAGACGAGTGCACACATGGACATGTGGATATGCATACACATGCATACACATGCACATATATGCATACATAGGTGCCTGAATTCTACACATGCACACACAGGTACTCACATTCTACGCATGCACACACATGCACACACTGGTGCCCACATTCTACACATGGCACAAGAATTGCCATTGCTAGAAACACATGAGATGCAACAAAACAACAAAATCAACAAGCACATGCCTCGGATTCTTGACAGTATAGAAAAGCATGTTGGTATTCATTAAAATAGGAGTCATGAGAAACTTGCTTTCTCAAGTTGATGCCCTTTCCTTTTGGATCTTAGAAATCATGATGACCCTCCTCTTCTAACAAATATCTGAGTAGGTGAAAACATCACTCTCTGGCCCCCCTCCCCATTGTCTTTCTCTGATACTAAAAATATAAACAAAAATAAAAATAGTCTTAGGATTTCTTAACATCATTGACATTTGGGGTCCTGTGATCCTGCCCAAGGCAGGCTGTTAAGCAGCATCCTTGACTTTTAACCCACTAGGTGCCAGTAGTAGACTCCTCATAGACCTGAGAGCCGAGAGTTTCCAGATATCACTATACTTGCACAGGAGTGGGGAGGAGTGTGCAGGGAGGGGGCACAGTCACTCCTGGCTAAAAGGCTAAAAGTCAGGTCTACAACTGAAGCAGGAAGGCAGAGGAGGGGAAAGGTGGGGTGAGTAGGAGAGGAGAGGGCAGGGGTAGGGAGGGGAAGGCAAAGGTAGGAAGGGGAGGGCAGGTCCCCCATTTTTCCTTTCACACTAGACAGGGTTTGTTCTTGACTCACGCCCTTCCCAAGCCTACAGGCTCCATTGGTAGTCACCCTGAATCCTCTCAGGCTCTCCTTATCCCATAATCAATTCAGAGAGGGCCAGTGTGACCCAATCCTGGTCTCCATCTGCTCAATCACCTGACTTGGAGAAGACTGAGCCATGAGGATTTCTACTTTATCCCGATACACCTGAGACTCTGAGACTCGGACCTACTGAGAGACAATGCACAGGGAGAAATAGAAGCCACACAGCCTCTGGGTCTGACAGACACAGAGCAGGCGAGGGGGTGGCAGAGGAGGCTGTCTCCAGAGCTGGGTTCTCATTCTGTCCCGGAAGCTGGGGTGAGTGGCATTCTTCCACAAACGGCAATTTTAAGGCCTGCCTATTGACTTTTGGAATAATTCTCGTCCTTGTTTGTCTTTCCAAGCCATTGCTCATGGCAAACCTAGCACGGGGAGATCCGCATCTTCTCCTGCCTTCCTCATCTGCTCCCATCAGGCCCTGCTCCAGAGGCACCAGTGTCATGGGCAAAGCCTCTACAGGGCACTTCACGCCGGATCTACCCGGTCACTCAAGATCTCAGGGATCTTGGTCCTTGCTCATTCTTCACATCCTTTACAGTGAGTGACCACGGACAAAGTAGCTATAGCTTGGCACATAGCTTGGCAATCAAGAGGCGGTGGCCTGAGCCATCTGCTGGACCACCATGCTCTGGACCGTCTCTTCCAGAAGCCCTGAGCATCTATCTCTACCTTTCCTGACTTTGCCGCTTCTCCCAGCGGAAGACTCCCTTGAAGCTCTGTGAGCTTCTTTGTAAGTTAATGCTGCTTAGGGTCCTTGTCCCACTCCAGATCCAAATACCAAAGGACCTCTCTCCAAAGCTGGGGCCCTCGCTCACAAGGCGGTCCAGAAACCCACCCCCATTCCCCTCAGCAGCAGCCCACAGAAGAGAGTAAACACATTTCAGACTCTCACCCCACTCCTCCACTCTCTTGCTTTCCCCCTCGCCCCGCCCCTGTCAACCCCATCTCTGTCTAGCCCCTCCCTCCTCCCACGAGCTGCCACCTGGCTATGAGATCCTGCTCCACCCTCCCACCTCCTGCCAAGCTCGGGATGTTTCCCCTCCTCCCTCCCACAGCCCCATCCCCCCTCCTCGAATCAACCTCTGAGAACAACAGGTTTCAAGCTAAACAAAGGGAGAAAGAGAGGGAGGTTTTCCAAGGTGGTGCAGATCCCCCGAGGCTGTGCGGCAGGAGTCTGAAGTACCAAGCTTCCCTTAGCACCTTCAGCGAGTAGAAAGGAAACCTGAGAACAAGAGTCCAGAAGTCCAACATACCCAGAGTCACCGTCCTGAGTAAGGCCACAAGAGACCTAGGCAGCCAGCCAGAGAAATAGTCCACCCACAAGCAAGGCATGTTCAAGGGAGCTGAGCTTCCCATGATGCTCTGGGGATGGGAGCGAGCACCAGATGGCCAGGGTGAGCAGCAAAGAACACTGCATTTTAATGGCTCAAACACCTCAGAATACAGCAACCAAAGACAACCCCGAGCTGGCTCCTTTTCCAGCTCAGACCTCGTTGGCGGTTCTCAGTCCCTCTAAGGAATATTTATCAATAATCTACTACCCTCTTGTCACCTTATACCCCCCCCCACACACACACACACACACTCACTTCACCCCAACTTCCCAACCTGGTTCTTCATCCATGTGGCAGATGCTTGCACTGAGACAGCCTATGGGCTTCCTGAGTTCACCCCAGGGGAGGGGAGAGAATCCCGCAGTCTTCCCACACTGAGGGGGATTAGATTCAGGGGAAACAGAGGCAGTGAGCGCAGCCTTCCTAGTGTGTCACCTTAGGGGCTGGCAGGCTGGGTGCAGAGTGGTGCTCAGGAGCACCATGGTCTCTGTGTTTCTGGTGCCTCTTAATGTCTTTCTGCTCTGCTTCCTTTCGTCCTTCTTGGAAGGTGTTAAATCTCAGGCTCAAGCGTGCAGGGGGTGGGAGGTTGGCGCTTAAATACTGATTCCAATCCCTTCTGATCGTGAGTTCCTCCATGATGCCCCAGAGTCAATAGGCTCTTAGGAGGCATGGAGGTGGTCTGACTGTGGTACCATGAGGCTGCAGTAAATCACTTGGAAGAGTTTAAGAAAGATGGACATTAATTTTCCACCTTCCTTAAATGTTTGATAAAACTCACCAGTGGGCATGCTCATTCAGTCCAGAGCGTTTCTCTGCTGGAATCTTTCAAGCTGGGGTTCTCTGTCCTTACTGTCCTTACATGTCCTTACATGATAGTGGTCATCTCAGACTCACTGCCTCTCATGGTCGGTCTCATTAGGCCCCAGATTTATAGAAACCCACTGGTTTCCTCTGGTTCCCCCAAAGTGCTTGTGTATTGTCGGTCACAGCTGACTCTTGTGAGCTTTGTCCTTTGGTGGTGCCGCTCTGGTGCCTTCTGTCCTTTATGGCTTTACCTGAGTCTTCCTTTTATTCTTAAGGCAGCTAAAGTTCATTCTGTCTTATTTATCTTTTCAAGAAACTACTGCTTGGTGCCATTTTTCTTGCCTACTGTCTTACACCTTCCGCTTCCTCTGTTCCTATTGTGACTATTTTGTTATTTGGTCTTAGATTGCCTTTCTTTTCCATCAATGAACACATGCATTGCTGCACGCAATCCTCTTAGAGGCAGCAGGGCTAGCTCCCATGAGTTTTGATATGCTTTGTCTCCATTTTCATAGGAAATGTCTTGTCTGGAGATATTTTAAAACTATCCTTTAGGCTTCTTCTCCAGTGCATTGATTGCTCAAGGATGTTTTGTTTCCACATGAATTTTCCACTTTTCCCACTGTTAGCCTTCTTAGTTTTTAACTGCTATGGCTGGAAAAAAAACTTATGTGATTGCAATGCCTGTAAATTATTAAGATTGGCTGTGTAGCCCAGCTGATGATCTATCTGGAAAATGTTTTACACACACTTTAAGAGAATGGATGTCCTGCTGCTTAGATGGAATGTTCTGTGCTTCTCCATTTGGCCCGTTAGGTCTGGAGTGCAGTTCATTCCTGGTAGTTTTGTATTGATTTTTCAACCTAGATTTTTCAGTCCATTGCCAAAAATCCAGAGCAATGAAGTCCTCTCTGATTACCAAATCTGTGTCTCTTCTGTTCATATTTGCTTACATATTCAGACTCTCTTATTCTGGATGCTTTTTCTGTGTTGATCATCCGAACTCTACCATTAAAGAATGCCTTCATCTTATGTGACAGTGCTCAACGTGAATTCTGCTTTTGGAATAGTTGCTCTTGCATGATTTTGGCTAGCTTCTAGTTTCTGTGCTAGATCCATGTGCTCTGTTGCATCTGGTCTGGTCTCCCTTCTATGAGATCCATGTGCTCCATTGCCTCTGGTCTGGTCTTCCTTCTATGATGGTTTTTTCATGTGTGAGAGATGCTGAGAGTGGCTCTGTGGGGCAGAAGGTGTTAGGAAGCCCTATTTCACCAGCGTGCTTACATGTTCAGTGGCCCTCTATGAAGGCAATCCTGTTAACATGAGTTGTGCTTTCTTTCAAGCACAACCCATTAAAGGTAGGATGACTGTGAGCTAGTGCCTACCACACAGCATGGGGATCTGGGTTCAGAGCCTTGGTACCCACATAAAAAGTCAGGCACGATGGCATGCCTATAACCCCTGGAGTGGAGACAGAGGAATTCCCAAGGACTTCCTGGACAGACAACCTACTACCAAGTTCTGGGTTCAGAGAGAAAAAAATGGGAAGACAACCAATGTTGAACTTTAGCTTTCTTATGTAAACATACACACCACCATACCACACACACACACACACACACACAACACTACACACACTCTACACCCCACACCCACACTACCTACACAACACACACAACACACTCAACATATACACTATATACCACACACACAGACCATACACCACACTCCTCACACTATGCACACATTAAACATATACATAATACATACACTAACACCACCACATATACACACATGCATACACACCACACACACACCACATAACCACATATACACGACACACATTATAGCACATACCACATACATTCACACACACTCACATACACAACACACACACATGCACACACACCACATACTCCACACACACACGCACTACACACAGATAGCACATACCACACACATTCACACATACACACACATACATAACACACGCATACACGCACACACAGTGAGTTGACTCTGACTTTAGACAGTACACCCTCTCTTCAGTGACTAAAATGGAGCTCTTGATCCATGTAAAGAGAATAGAATCGATCCCAGTTGCCACAAGATGGTCCTTCCCCATTTTGATAAGTCCAGCAAAGCCACAGACTCTGCCACCTAATTTGAAAACAAACATTCTCTCTTAAGCATCCATTTGGCAATCTCTCAATGTTGAGGAGATCATAATTACAGGGTTTCCTTAGACAGGTCATCTGCCTCATAGCTCCATTGCCAGTGGTCACTTAGAAACGTCTGGAGGAGAGGGCTAGATGGGTTTCCTGAAACCAGAAGCTCAGACTGCAGAACTCTGAGGCTGGCTTTAGCATCCTGGCAAGGATCTGGTCTTGAAGTATGGCAAAAAAAATCATCTGTCTGAGTGTAGCCGCAGCTGATTCCACATTCTCCATTAACGAGGAGGGTGGCTGCCTACCACACATTCTATACTGTGAAAACCAGTCTCCCATTCTGAAACTCCACATAATGAGAGACTTCTTACACACCTGGTCCATCAGGGTTGTTCTAGAACTGCCAGTCAGATGGGCAATGTCCAGATGGGTTCACCTGGAGGTGGGCAGTTCGAAGGTGCATTTTGTCTCCCTGTCTCCTGGGAAGTATTGGGAGTAATATTTTAGTGAGCAAGTTCAAGAATATTTCCTGTGTGTGGATTCTCCCCTGTAACCTCACATGGGCTCAGATAACAATGGTATACATGTTTCAGAGAGTAAATGACTGCTAGAGATTCCATTTAAAAAGAAGCACCTTTTGAAACGGGGGTGACTGGTTAATAAGTTTCCTTTAGGTAGTGGGAGTAGGGCATTTGGAATGAGGAGGAGGTGCTGACTGCTGAATGGTTCAGTGTTCACTGTGAATCACCACAGTCGGGGCCTCTCTGTCTCTCTGACTACATGATAAAACAAACGTACTTTAGAAAGTTCCATTTGTCCCATGGCTTCTGAGATGAGTGTCCGTCTGGGGTCTGGCCTACTTGGGGCTTTATCCATAAATACATCATCTTCCAAATGAAAGAGCTTTGCACTTGAAGTCTCAGGGGTCTTTGACCTCTACTCACATCAGGGAAGAGGATCCTGGGGTAACTCAATTATTGATTTCAGGTAAGGGGAAAGAAACAGAAGCAGGTCAGCAGTAGGCATGTCCAAACATCTATGCTGAGGGAAAGATTTCCCGCATAGGAACCAGGGTTTAGGGAGGCAGAATTCAAGAATAAAATAATCAAAATTGCAGCTTTGGGAGCCCAGGGGACTCAGCTGTTTGATGTAGTTTGGCAGGCATCAAGACAAATGGCCAGATTAAAGATACAATGACATTTGATGGTAAACACGAAAAGAAAGAGAGAGGATGACAATTTGACCATGGCATACCTAATCTATTGAAGAGATGAGGACTGTCATAGGCTTGTCAATCATTCCTGAGCTGTGACATCAGACGAACAGCCATATCTGATATGGTTCCCTGGGTTCTGCCACTGATAAACAAAGATGCTCAATGATGGAATTTCCTTAGTAGGGAAAGAGTCTTCCTTGTGCTAATGATATGAATCATGATGGGTCCTGGGTAGCTTCAGGATGAACCGACCAAGTAGGACCTCTGAGGAGGAGGCAGAAGGCTTGAGTCTAACTGTGGGACCAATGCTTTGATTTTTGTTTCTCTTGATCATGCCTGGCCATAGAACTCCAGTAAGAACTCTAGGCACAGAGATCAGTGAAGCATCTACATACAACTGAGCCCATGGAGTGGGCATGAAAGCCCCAGGCTGCCTGTCAGGACTCACCTGTGAGAATCCACCACCATCAAACATACAGAAATATAGTAAAAGTCTCTGCATGGATGGAGGAGTTCCAGGATCTAAACCTTCTCAGATAGTCACCTCCCCCTACCAAGTGATGTGGAGTATGCACAGAGCCCACAAACCTCCTCGTGGGCACTTTAAGTCACCTCTAGATACCTTGTCCTGCCTAACCTAGAGTAAGCGCTGTGAAACTGAGTGTGACAGGTTGTCATTTAGAGAGTAATGGCACAGGGAAAAGTGTGCCTGTTTAGCAAAGAAGAGATTTTTTTTTTTTTCCTAATCCTCACTTGATGGAACTCATGGCCGTGAGGAACCACTGTGCATTTCTTAAGTTTCTCTGGAAGAAATGAACCATACAATGAATAGATAATATAAGGAGCCTTATCAGAGTGGCTCACAGGACACAATATGGGTAATCCTACAACGATGCTGAGACTGGAAATTGCTGGTCCATTGGTCTGTATACGTTGGGAGTCCCAATCAGGTGCTAGGGAAGTTGAGTAGAAGCACTAGCCACATCGGAGGTCGAAGAAGCTAAGTTCTAATGGCAGCAACAGAGGCAGTGGTAGCCACAGCAAGGCAGAGGCACTCACCAAGTGCCTGCTGGCAAGCAGGCTCCGATAGCAGCTTTCTCCATAACCTCCGTGTATCCAGGCCACTTCCAGAAGGTGCCACCCACTCTGGATGAGATGAAACTAGTCTGTCCAGGAAATACCGCCAGATACCTATCCAGAAGCATATCCCTCATTTGACCCCAGATCCAGGAAAAATCAATCATCATGTTACCCAACCTGAAGGGGGTCAATGAGAACATTAGAATTCTATCAAGGGCAGTGGGAAGAATGAAGTCCAAATGGTAAAAATGAAAATCGGATGTGTGACTGACTTGGGAGCCATGGTGTGCCATGGTCACCTGAAGGCAGCAGGACAGAGCTGCAGAGAACAGACCACCTTGCAGAATCCTCAGTGACTCTACAGTGGGGGTGTTATACACCCAATAGGAAGGGAATGCTTTAGAACCTGACTGTGGTTTCCTCTCAGCTTCCTGGTCCTTCTGACCACCATCAAAAGAGTTTGGATGGAACACAGCATGCTGTACAGAAGATAGGTAGGATTTACTACAAGTTAAAATGGGTGTGTTCTCAAGGAGTGAAAGTGGACAATGGCCAGAAAGATGACTGGACAACCTCCCTTCTTGGGCTTTCTGGGCAGCTGCATACTGCTTCAGTGCTTGCCAGATCCATTTAGAGCAGCTGTTAAGAGAGAGGACTAGGCTATGGCTTCCTTCTTTACCAGAAGTCTTCAGCTGGGCCACCACCTTGCATCTTCTAGGCAGTTCAGGTTATCATAGCTACTCAGGCCAGAGATAGGCCTCAGATGTTTTGTTGTTGGTTGGTTGGTTGTTTAAACAGGAATTAGTGTCCTACAGTTTCAGGTTCTGGCTTTACACGCTGTGATTATGTAGGAGGCTCCATCTTCAATGACCTTCAAGCCTGCTAGCATCTAATCATCTAATTAGCTACTTCCCAGGAACTTTTATTTCTTCTCTTCTTCTTCTTCTTCTTCTTCTTCTTCTTCTTCTTCTTCTTCTTCTTCTTCTTCTTCTTCTTCTTCTTCTCCTTCTCCTTCTCCTTCTCCTTCTCCTTCTCCTTCTCCTTCTCCTTCTCCTTCTCCTTCTCCTTCTCCTTCTCCTCTCCTCCTCCTTCTCCTCCTCCTCCTCCTCCTCCTTCTTCTTCACCCTTTTTGTTACTATAACAAAGTACCGAAGATAACAAACTTATGAAGATGAGAGTTTACTTTGGCTCACAGTTTTAAAGATTTTAGTTCTCAGTCTGACAGACCCATCGTTTGGGGCCCTGTGACAGAGTAATAGGTCACAGCACTAGACAGGTGGTACAGTGAAGCTACTCACCTCCTAGTCACAAAAAGAAGAGACCAGGGTCCTACAGTCCTCTTTAAGTGTACACCCTGGTGACACAGAACCTCCTCCAACTCCACCATTCTTTATAGGAGGGTTTACCACCTCCCAAGCCTTCTACACATGGGCCTTTGGAAGATATTTTGAGACCCCCACCTTTATAAGGATAAATTCTGGCAAGCAGTATTAACAATAATAGAAGATGATAAAGCCATAGCAGTTAGTGCAAGAAAAGAAGGCTGACATAATTCTATTCAGGAATGAGGTTTATTGGGAGAAAGGGCCTTGGGGCACAAGGTAGGAGGAGAGTATTAGAGAGAAAATGGTGTGAGTGTGTGTGTGTGAGAGAGAGAGGGGAGAGAGAGAGAGAGAGAGAGAGAGAGAGAGAGAGAGAGAGAGAGGAGGTAGAGGGAAGGAAAGGCTTCCCTTTAAAATCTAGAGATCCGTTAGGATTGAGAGTAGGAATAAGGTTGAGGCAGTCACCGTGAGGTATATGGGGAAAGAGGAGGCAAGCATGGGAATCTAGAGGGGCCTCCTCAGAGAAAACCTTCAGTGCAAGCTCCCCCAGCAATCCAAAGAACTAAGGAAATACCAGGATTTGTATAAGTTTGGGGATTCCACATACATGACAAACACATGAAGGAGGCAGTTGTCACAGACTGGGAGCTGCCATGTCACAGCACAGATGGCTTCTTCACGCTCTGGCCCTCCTAAGAGGCCAGATTTCTCAGCCTGAGTCAGGCCCACTTCCCTGCCTCTTAAGAGGGCCATTGTGTTTAAGGGCCAGGTGGTGCCTAAAGGTTCCTTCTCATTGGCAACAATGACCTGTCTAATTCAAATTCTGTCTTGGGTCCTTCACTTCTAGCAGAGGTGATGTTAGGTCTAGCTCCTGTAAAGTTTCCAGTGTGTTGCCTTGTTGATCCATGTTCTCTGCATTTGATTAGAGTTGTCTGGAGAAGTATTACTGAGAATTTAATTAATATCTTCTAGATGGTCCAAATTTCTTAACACAGAGATGTTTTGTTTTAAGTAACTAAGTCAAGTCTTAGCCATTGTGAACATTTACCTTACTCTGATGGAAGTCTTAAGAATTAATAACCTGAAAACACAGGGAAGCAGGAGGGCAAGAAGGCAGACTCCCTAATATACGTAACCACGTATATCTACCAGCAGCTCGTTATCTGAGAGGATCAACAGCTCTAGGAAGTTACTTTGTCATTGGAAAAGCCATTGCCCTTCAGATTTGTCAGATGGAGTTTCCAGGCCTGAGCATTCTCAAAGTAACACTGGTGGGCGTTTTAAATGCTAGCTGTTAACAAATCCGAGAGGCAGACTGGAGAACACTGTTGGGCTATGAGACACACACACCCTGGTCCCCATTCTACAAGGACAGACACCTTAGCACAGTTTGCTCCTCAAAGGATCTGATTCTGTGGGTTTCCCTTTCCATTCCTGCAGGCAAAAATGTCTCATTAATTGAAATCTAGAGGCATTTACCATTTCCTGCCAGGGAGATCCAGAAAGACCCACAAAAGGAAGTATAAACAAACAAAAGCAGTAACAGACTAGGGCAAATCTCCAGTTTGTCCGCAGTAGGGGGCATTACAGAAAGCTGCTAACATATCCAAACAGCATCAATATCGCCAGAGAAGCCTCGATACCAACAGAGGGCAGACCACAATTGTTAGCCCACCAGATGCTGATTTTTATCACATCTGCTAGTATTTATAACTTCCTAACTAACCCTTCAAGTCCAACTTCAAGAGAGGGGTTGCTCCTCTCACTAGCAAGAGTCATGTGTATTCTGAGCCCTGTCAGAAAAACTTAAAAGTTACTATGCATTGATTGGAACCTAAATATCCACTCCCTCATGTAGAGATGGGAGAGGAAGGAGAAAGACAGAAAAAGAAAACCCCGGACCACCAGGTATCGTTCTCTTGAAGTCATTCCATTCTTCCCCATGAATTGACAAATATCCATGGAGGAAGCTGAGAGGTGGAAACATTACACCAGCATCAGAAGTCTAAATGGCCGCTGGGTTGTTGGAGAGTCTTGTCTTTATGGAGGAATTATCATTTTAAAGTGACTATATTGCAGGTTACTATGGAGACCTCTATTTGGTGGCTCTGTGAGGGGGACACCCCAAAATGGTCCAAATATCTAAAGTGGGATCCTGGAAGCTTTATGAAACACGGCACCCTGAACCATTCAGACACTCGTAGCTAATTAGAGACTGGAGGAATGGAGCTGTGTTCTAGAAGGTCCTGGTGTGCCGTCCATTAAGTTGCCTCATTAGTCCTAGCCCGCCTTGAGGATTATGTATTCACACCGCAGCGGCCTGATGGATGGAGAGCCAGTTTCCATGGAGACGTTTCACAGCCTTGCTGGTTCTCCCCACAGAAAGGAAAGAAACCATTCAGCATCCAGTGTGCACGTGCATGCACATACCTCACCACACACACATACACAAACACATACACCTTCACCACACAGAGAGGACATAGCACACACACACAAACACACAAGCAAAACACATACAGAAACACAAAAATGCACAGCATATGTATACACTCACCACACAGATACACACAAACACACACAGACACACCCTCACCACACAGATAATGATATAGCACACACATACGAACACATAAGCAAAACACATACAGAGAAAACACACACGACATGTATACACTCAGCACACAGATACACACACACAAACATACAAACAGACACACAGACACACAGGGATGATATAATATACACAAACACACAAGCAAAACACATACAGAAACACAAAAACACACACCACATGTATGCACTCACCACAGAGATACGCACAAAGACACAGACACATCCTCACCACACAGAGATGATATAGCACACACACACACAAACACACACACAAAACACATACAGAGACACAAAAACACACATCACATGTATACACTCACCACACAAGATACACACACACACACATACAGAGCTACATCACACATACATACTCTCACCATACAGGGATAACATAGCACACACATACAAATATACAAGACACACACATATACACACCATACATACACACACACACACATATACACATCATACATACACCCACATGCCACACACACCATACATACACATACACCAAAATCCCACATACACACACGTCACACACACACACCACACATACATGCCATACACACACATACATACACACATGCACATACACACAGCACACATATATACACATATCATAAGTACACATACATGCCACACACACCAGACATACACACATACCATACACACACATACATACACATACATATACACCATATACCCACATACACACATGCACACACACCATACACACACATACATACACACCATACACATATATGCTACATACACCATAAACATACACATACCACACACACACACAAAACACGTACTCACATACACACATATAAATTCACATACATACATATAAACACACACACACACAACTTTCCCTGGCCAGCACCAATGAAGATCCTAGACATGGGACTGGGTGGGTTCAGAGACGGAGCCCATGTGTAACCAGTCAAGATTCTGCTTGTTCTTTGCATCTGAAGGCCAGTCTCACTCTTGCTGGGGCCTCATTTCTGTTCATAGGCTCCCTCACCTCTGTGAGGTGAACACTGAACACTTCTGTGAATCCACATTCAGGCTCATACACCAAAGTCAAGGGCACAGTGCTTCTGTTAGCCTGTGCATGGGAGCAGCCCACAGATGCTTACGAACACTGGTTTCCAGTCTGGACCTCACTCAACTCGTGAGAGTTTTCAAGGGCTTCACTGTGCTCACCAGAGCTATCCACACACTGCAGTGTCTGGACAGAGCAGCTTGAACTGGATGATAGTTCTAGAACTCCTGCTTCTGGAAGCTTCCCGTGGAGGAGCTCTCCCCATATCCTCCTAAAGTCTCAGTCTTGCCCTAAGGCACATGCAAGACCATTAATAGCAACTCAGATGGTCACACTGCAGAGTCAACATCTGTGACTGTCCCCTCCTGTTACTATTTGTTTCGATACCTCATACATGAATGAGAAGACATTTGCCGTGCATTCCTATGATGTCATGGCTACTAGAAGTAGATGCTGTCTGATGCTAGGAATATTCAAGATCTTTCCCCTGGCTCTTTTGAAATACGCCATATTATATGGTCACCCCACAGTGCTACAGAACGCTAGAGCTTACAAACCTCAGTTGAATGTTTTGTGAGTGACCAACATCTTCTATTCTCTGTTTGTGTGGGAACATACAGTGTGTGTCTGCACCTGGTTTGGTTCATGGACATGGTATCCTCCAGGTTCACCCACAATTCTCTACAAGATCGGATGTTGTGCTTGTTACAGGAGGATAATATTCTGTGTACATTTGTGCTTTTTCTTACTTTGTTCAATCACTGACTGATACATCCCTAGGACTGGGCCATGCTGTAGTCATTATGATTGCTGCTGCAGTAAACATGAGTGTCAACATTTCTCTGTAACACAGTTGCCTTGTCTAGAATGACAGGTCACAAAGGATTCACCAGTGACAGTGGTGTGTTCTCTCAGCATTTCTGTTTATAACCTGTGTTACATTCTTTCTGGAGTCACAGGAAACGTCATTCAGTTTTCCCAGTGAAGGACTTTCCAAGGTAGGGCTCTCTACCTGAGGTCTAGGAATGTGTAATCCTCCCAGAACATCTGCAGTGCTGTGCTTCATCCTTTTAAGGAATCTTCATGTTTGCAAAACATCTTACAACGCTTATCTCCCAGGATCTGCTTTCCTTGTAAAGTCACCCTCCATCTGCTCTGCACAAGCCTGGCTCCTACAAAACCTCAGGCTTTCTGACAGTTGGAGGTTGACAGGAAGCAGCCATAGGATCCCCCAAAAGGTCATATAAGCTCTAGTACTTGACAGTTATTGCAGCCTCTATTCCAGCATGTTCCACCATCCAGAAGCACGAATATGGTGCATAGAGGACAAGTTCATGCCAGTGAGCTCAGACAAACTCCCTATAAAGAACAGTACTTGATATCACTTGATACTCAGAGACTCGGGTCTTGATTCTGATGCTGAGGTACAGATCTTGTCAGGCAAGGTAGACTTTGCTGCATCAAGAAACAACCTGATGTTCAAAGACACAGCATAGAGGAAGCTGACTTCCCAGGTCCAGCACATTGACTGGCACCATGAACTGCTTGAGAAACTGATCCCTGGAAGGCATTAACTGTTGACGGCTCAGGTATAGCTTTAGAGTAGATCAAAGTCTTAAGACCCTGTGGAGTCTAAGGCAAAGCATGGCTGCTTGTGGACTTTGTGGCACTTTTCTCCATCCGATGTGTGGACCCCAATGTCACTCTGTTCATCTGTAACTGTACTTTTTGGCTACTTTATTGGGTTCTTATGTCCACCACCCTTCTCCAACCCCATCCCTTCCAATCCCCCAACACTAGGTAGGTGAGAAAGAAGTTAGAGAGGAAATGGGGTATAGATCTCTTTAGAGGACTTCCCACTGATTAGGAGCATCGAATTCCTTAAAGAAAGTTTGATCTTCATCAAGATATCTATTTTTTTCTCCTCATCTCTTTGCTCATGACCGACCACTTGACAAGTCACAGCAGCAGCCACCAGGGAAGCAGCAGCCTCTGAAGCCTCTCAGGGCTCTGGCATTTTTGTACTCTCTCAAGAGTTCCAAGATTTTGAAACATAATCTATCTTCAGCTGGAAGAATCATGCCCCTGCCAGAGCATGAGTCAAATCATAATCAGCTGCTGTGGACAATCCGAAGCAGCCCCATATCAGACAACAGGATTAAAACAAAAACATATTCACATAACTGGGTTTTTAAAGAAACTGAAATTCTCACTACATGGGTCATCTGAGGGTCCTCCATTCCAGTCTGGCAGCAGCAGGGAGAAACATTCTAAACAGCACGAGCTAGCCCAAAAGCTGTATACTCCAATCCTCAAGGCCCATCTAGTTATGAGGGAGGCTGAGACATCAAAATGACCAGCAAGAGGAAAGGAACCTGTGTCGACTATTCCGAATCCAAGATATAAGAAAATTCTCATGTCTGGTGGTTTTCTGGATTGTTTGAGTTTCCCCAAAAGCATAGTTTTTTTTTAATTTTCAGTTTTACTTATTCATTTATTTGTTCATTCATCTGTCTGTCTGTCTATCTATCTACTTATCTACCTACCTACCTACCATCTATTTATGTTTGTGGAGGCCAAAGGTTAACATGGAGTTTTTTCCTCTATCCCTCTCTACCGTGATTCTTGAGACAGAGTCTCTCACTGAAACTGAAGTTAATGAATTGGCTAGACTAGATGGTCATAAGCCCCCAGGAATCTTCCTGTCTGTACCTCCCCAGCACTTCCAGATCTTCTCTCTCTCTCTGCCTCTCTCTCTCTCCTCTCTCTCTCTCTCTCTCTCTCTCTCTGCTCTCTCTCTCTCTCTGTCTCTCTCTCTCTCTCTCTCTCTCTCTCTCTCTCTCTCTCTTCCTCCCTCTCTCTCTGTGAGTGTGTGTATGTGTTTGTGTGTATATATGTGTATGTGTGTGCATGCACATGCACGCCTGTGCATATGTGTGTACACGCATGTGTTCGTGAGTGCCTGCATGCATTATTTTTTAATTAAATATTCATTGCAGCAATAGGAGGGCATGAGGGAGACACAGGGAACCCAGACCATCTGGAAGAGTTGGCCCTAGACTTGCAAGGTCAATGCAACTGGAGGCCTGGCTCTTTCACCCAAGAGAACAGGCAATGCCTCTTGCTGGGTGCTCACACGTATAACATAATTCAATAAGATGCTAGAGAATGAGGTGGTCTTGGCATTGGAAAGTTAGCCTTTCCATTCTAACATCTCAGCTCTTTGGGGGTACAGAATAAAGTGGTCTTATTTTAAATGCAAGGAGAAGGGGGTTTCTTCATCAACAGATACCCTGTCTGCCAGGCCAGAAGTGGAGTAATCTACAGTGAAGGATCCTGTCTTCTCAGATGAGAGGCTGGGATCTTGGTAAGTTTTCAACCAGCTTTTCCACAGTCCATCATTACATCTGCTTGTGAACTTTAGATGTCTTTTAGCTCCATCTGCAGAATAATAGGGCAAAGCTAACTCCATGGCCTACAGCCAAACTCATGAATGCATCTGAGGCTGTGCATAATGAATACTTTTAACATATTGCTCCATAACCTACCATAGAATAGAACGATGAGATTTCAGTGGACAGGCACAGATAAGTGTTTTCAGTTCATGTTACTGTTCAATTCATGAAAAAGAGCATGCAATTTCTGCTTGTCTTATCCCACAGGAAGTGAGTGCCTGCCTTGTTCTGTAGAGAAAATCTCTCTCAGGGAGAAAGTGACAAGTTAGCCATGTGCCCCTGGCAGCATCCTGTGACAAGGCTTTGTCAACTTCCCCCATGTCTCCATGGAGTGTTCTCATTGTCATCCCACACTCTGATCACTCAAGTGGTTCCCTGACTCTGCTGCTAGCTGGGAAGTGCTGGTGCTCGGAGGCAAGCGTGGTTCTCAATTAGCCCAGTGACTCCAGGGCCATAAGCTCTGGGATAACTAAAGCTGCTATGTTGTTTATTAGTGAGGGGGAGAGCATCAAGACACAAATAGTTCTCCATCTGGCTCTGGGCCCGTGGAAGAAAGTCTCTGGTCCAAGTGTGAATGGGCTTAAGCATGATGACCTTGAAGAAATGAATATTACAGGTTTGGGCAGCTTAGCCTGGTGCTGAACCTTATGCTTCATTTTAATGGTTTGACTCAATTACCATGTATTGTTTTCTGGTCGTGTTTCTCAAGACCATTACAGAATGGAATAAATTGTCCTCAATCACATCAACAATTGCTCTAATGAAAATAATTTCCAAAGATTATATAACATCATCATTTAACCACACTCAGTGTCCTCAGCATGGCGGTGAGGGTAGGTCATGTGGTATTAAAAGCTGTCCCCAAATGTGCAGACAGGTCAGCTATTCCAAAATAAGCCAGTCCTCACAAGGATTCCTGAGAAAATGGAGAAACAAACAAATAACCAACCACCTTTCCAAACTACTATAAAAAATATTTCTTTTAACTCACGCAGGGGGAACTGAAGAGATGGTTCTGTGGTTAAGAGCATAGCTGCTCTTGCAGAGAACCCAAGTTCAGTTCCCAGCCCTCAAGCTCACAACCACCTCTAACTCCAGCTCCAGAGCACGTCAACCCCTCTGGCACGACACTACAAAGGACAGACCCATACATAAATATACCTTCGGGCCCCTAGTTTAAAATGAGATAAACATTTTTTAAAGTTTAAAACTTATTCAGAGAAATACTTTCATATCCTGTTAAAGTTATTTCTCTTCACCACTGCGAAGATAATTAAGCATAATCCAAAGGTATTTTATAGGAATGTAAACATCTGGCTGTCACACCTGCTAAGAAAACTGGAGTAGTGACATTCCAGGTAAGGGTTTAGCAAGTCCTGTTTCCTTGACAGAAGATACTGTGGGGAGCATTAAGGTGGATTGGTGGGTAAAGGCATTTGCCACACAAGCCTGAACACCCTATTCAACCCCTGGAACCCAGGTAAAAATGAAGGAAGGGAACTGACTCCATGAAGTTGTCCTCTAAAGACTGCACATGTAAGTGCAAGCACACACAATAGTAAATTTTAAAAAGAGCAGGAAAGATATTAAGTATCTTCTTTGTGACCCTCAAAGAAAAAAGTTAAACCTCACATATCCACAATGTCATCTTTGTTCCATGGAACATAAGAAATGTTTCTGTTTGTAACTACAGATCAAGACTGTGATCAAATGTTTCTGCTTGTAACCATAGATCAAGCCCATGGTAGATGATAGGTGGGTGAGGAGATGAGAACTTTTCATTTCTAGTCTGGGTGTGCAGATGAGTGGCCCTGGTAATTGCCAGACACAGCTACAGGTCTGAGATGTTTGAGATCTGTCTGAATAACGGGTCTCTTAACAGACAGACACAGAGCAGGGTCTGGAAGCCCTAAGGAACTGAGACAGAGCCCTGGTGTTGCCATTAACTAAGTGGCACTGAACATAGGAGTAACTAAACTCAGCTTCCATGGCAGCTGCCCAGTTCTCAGGAACATGGGTGAGAAGGTGACATGTCACACAGGGCTATTGAAGTAATTATCACATGTCACCATGGGCTCCTGACAAGGACCTTCCCTTGTCTGTCGACTGACTCAGAGCTGAAACACAGCACTGAACTCCAGGTTTTGTACTCTGTCCCTTCTCCAGACACACCACATCCCTCTCTCTCTGGCTTGCCCCTTGTGCAGACAGAGTAAGACTTCTGGGATTTTGTTTTGTTGGTGCTGGGGACTGAAAGCTGTATGAACATCAGGCACGCACCTTTTACCATTAAGCTACCGCCCGCACCCGACCTTTATTGTTATCACCCTACTCCTGAGGCTCCTTCCATCAGACAGGATGCAGGCCACATCAAAGCAGATGAGCTGTTTGCCTCGGCAAGCGTCCCTGGACCTCTGTGTGCCAATCTCAGGCCAAGAACTAAATGTATTTCCTGCATGAGAAAACACCACCACACGGGCAACTCAGCACTGCAGAAATCCATTACTCACCGTTCTTCAGGCCCAAATTCTATCACCAAGGGATCAGTAGGCACACGTTCCCTGAAGGCTCCAGGACGGGATCTTGTCTGGCCTCTTCCAGATTGTAGAAGTGAGTGGCCTGAGGCATGGTGTGATCAGTAGGCCTCCAGTTGGCCTCTGTCACCATACACCTTCCTCCTGTGTGTCTCCAAAGACTTTTGCCATTCCCTGTGCCTCTGGGTCCACAGTTGCTTCAGTGTCGAAGGCCAGTTCAGTCCATCACAGTGTCTGTTGTAGTTTGCCTCCCATGGCTGTGATAAAACACTCTGACCAAAAGCAGTCTAGGGAGGAAAGGATTCATTTGGTTTATATTTCCAGGTCAGAGTCCATCTCTGAGGACAGAAAAGACAGGAGTTTGAAGCAAAAACATGGAAGAGTGCTAATTACTGACTTGCTTCCAGCATGTGTTCAGGTGCCCTCCTTTCCAGTTCAGGCCCATCTGCCTAGGAATAGTACTGCCCACAGTGGGCATCAAGAAAGCACCCCACGGACCAATCTGATGGAGACAATTCCTCAAGTGAAACTCCTCCTTCCCACATGCTGTAAATGAACAACCAAAACTGATTGTGACAGCCTTATATAAGCTTGATCACTCCTGTGAAGGTGTGACTTCCAAATAAAGTCACATTCACATGTCCTGGGGATGAGGGCTTGGACCCATCTTTTTTTTTAGGAGACACAATCCAACTAGCAGTGGAGGTGCAGTTGTTGATGATGAGCCTCAGGGAGCCAATGGTCCCGGGAGTTGGCTCAGAGAACAGTGAGATCAAATCCAGGTGTGGATGGTGGCAAGATATGTTTGCCCAGGTGCTCAGGAAGTGAGAGCTAGTCACCAGACATCAAGAGGGGAATGTGACAGTCCCTAAGTCACTGGAGCTGATCACCAGACATCAAGAGGGGAAGGTGACAGTCCCTAGGCATGCATATTTCTTCACTTTTATCATTATCTTTTTGGCTGCCCTGCCTGTTGTCATTTTTCAGAGGTGATTTTTTTTCATATATATACACATATATGTGGTGTGTGTGTGTGTTTACTGAAATATTCACTTTCTGGAGTTGGGCACATAGTTTGGTGGACTAAGAGCACTTCCCTTACAAACATGAGGGCCCAATGCCAAATCCCAAACACCCATACAGAAGCCTGGTATGGTGGCACATGCTTATGACCCCAGCTCTTGGGGCAGAGTCAAGGAGACAGTGACAGAGAGGCTGAGATAGGAAGGTCCCTGGGCTCCCTGAACAGTCAGCCTAGCCAAATAATGGTAAGCACCAAGTTCTGTGAGAGACTCTGACATAGGGCACAGGACACCCAATATCGTGCTCCACCCACACATCTGTGTGTGCACTCACACACAAGGGACAGATAGCGACATACCATTGAATCAACACCTTTGATGTGTTGATTTCAGCAGCTTCCAGCATCTTTACAGAACTGTCATTTACTTTTTCTATTCTAGAACATCCCAATCACCCCCAAGAGAAACGTGTGTCCATTAACGATCAGCTCACACCCTACCTTCTGACAGTGGCTATGATCTCCTTTCTGCCATCTTCATGAATTTTATATTCCAGAGGTTTCCGTGAATAGAAGCACACATGTGGCTTCTGTGACTGGGTTTTGTTTTGTTTTTTTTTTAACTTAGCATAATGTTTTCAAAGTTTATTTGTGTTTACACAGTCTTATGTTTACTCATGTTCTATTCAACAGCCGGTTATTGTGTCTATCCACTTGTCGATGGATAGGCATTTAACTGTCTCCACTGACTAGTCTCTGTGAGTAATAGTGCTATAAACATTCATATAGTGAGTTGTTTGTTTACATATTTACTTGAGACAGGAACGCTAGCACAGGCTGGTAAACACAGATATCTTACTGATAAGTGGTGATCTAACAGAGATGAGTGAGCCATTGACAACCAAAGAGAAGGAAATAATCTACCAGATGCCAAGCTGGATGTGCTGTCGGGATGAGTATCAGGAGACACAGGGATATTTAGAGATCAGACCCCACTTGTCTTTTATAAGGAACTTGTCTGTGCCCTGTGGCTGAGCTGAATGTGTAAAACAACCACCACAGATCCCTGCCAGAGAAATGTCGCTCAGGTGAAAAGCAGTCCTCGTTTGAATCTCGCTTTTTTTCCTGAGAACTTGAGTTTGCTCTAACTAAAACTAACTTTCTGATCCCTCTGAGCAGTACAAGCCATGTTCACAATTTGTGTTTCTGTTTTCATGGGGGAGAGGGGAATTTCAGTAACTGCACCTTCCTTTTTCCTTTGTTTACTTGTTTACTTTTTACTGATCAGCACAGAGTTTTGACCCCCCACTTTATGTAAGTGGATCCCCTGTGTCCTTTCTCCAGCTTGTGGGGGCCTCCGCACCCCATCCTCTCCTTGCCATTCTAGAGGAATAAGTGGGTGCCTTGGTGCATTGCCAACGCATCTCAGCCAGCTACTTCTGCAGAAGTCTCCACTCCAGGGAAACGGAGCACAGTTTGTTCCAGCTCTTGGTAAATGCTCCGTTGCCAGCATCTAGGGCTTCGGCTGAGAGTCATGATTCTATCTAAGCTGACTCTTACAAAAGCCTATGATCAATGTGCCTGTACCTTTAACAGTCTGAGGGATGACAGTCCAGGACTTAATAGGCAAAACCACTGGGTTCCTCTCTTACCCACATCCACACATCCATGGGAATTCTTGAAGAAAAAAAAACTAGTAAAATGATAACTTTAAAGTGGAATATATAGAAAAACACAAGGAAGACCAATCAATGGTTCCAGAAGTCCTTTGCAATAAGCACTCCTAAGATGTCCAAAGCAAGGCAGACACCAGGATAATCAGAGTCAGCTAAGCAGCTTCTGAGAAACTTAGGCGCTCCATAAGAGAAAACCAAACAAGTTATTTTCAGACATGGAACAAAAAGATATTTTCTGATTATATATTCTTCTCCATGAGATGGAAACACCGGAGCTTCTTGTGCAAAGTTCTACTTTAATAATACTTTTAATTTATTCTTTGAATTTTCATACATTTTATGCAATGTATTTGGGTCATATCTCTCACCACCACCCCCTCCAAATCTACTAGTGTCCCCTTCCCATCACATTCCCAACTTCCCATCCTTCTTTTAGGGATGTTTTTATTAATAACCCAAGACCCATTACAGCTGCTCACAGCTGTGTAAGTCCATGGAACAGCCATGCCTTGTCCAGGACTCAGTACTCCAGAGCCACCAGCTCCTGTATTCTTTCCGCCCACTCTTCTCCATATTGAGTGAGTCTTGCATGGGAGTTGGTTAACACAGATGGTTCATCCATGGCTAAGTACTCACATGTGCTTTATTTGATTTTATTTGGACCAGCTATGAACCTCTGATTAACTGTTACCCTGCGGGAATAGGTTCCTCTGACCAAACTCACAAATCTCATATTGTCAAACTCACAAATCTCACACGAATCTATGGGCATAAACACACATATTTAGAAGTCAGTATAATGGCATGAATACTTGACATAACAACAAAGCTTGCGGAGCCTCCAGTCTCCCCAGCCACGGGGTTAATGGTACCAGCCTCTCATGAGGAACAGGTCTCATACACAATCAGAAAGTAGTTTGTTAATCCCATATTATTATGCCACTGTCTCGTGAGTGGGTAAATCTTGCCGGGTAGATCAGTATTGTCGCATGCAAGGCCCAGCACTGAGTAAGGCCATTGGTATCTTTTCTCCGCAGCAGCCTGCATAGCAACTTCTAGAACTATGTTCCCACACTCATGACTTCCATCTTCAAATGCACAGTCCCATGAGGGAGTGCAGCTCATAACTCCTCAACGGACTACAAAGCATCATCCTTAAACTGCTTTTAAACATAAGAGTTAATTATAAAAACTAAGACTTTTTTAACCATCATTTCTCAGCACATGAATATCACATTAATCTATTTTTGGATTACATTATATTAGGCAAACAAACATACTCACTTTGGATATGCAAATTTGCTCTTTAATATATTGTAAAATTATACACACACACACAATATATATATATTTCTTTGTGGCCTCACAGCTTCATGGGTGAGCAAGCCTGGTTGGCAGGAACGCCTGAGCCTCTAGCAACCAAAAGAATTTACTTGTTAAATAGCACTGCTTTAAAAATAATAATATTAGTGGTAGATGTACAGTAAGTAGCCTGCCAGAGTGTTCAGCCTTTACAAAATGTGTTATCTATGACAGCCTCCCTCATGCCCTTTTCCTGAGAACTCTTAACTCTTGATTAAAGTGTACATAGCCGATCTTGTCCTTGTCAAGAAGATATAATAGGTGATAGTAACCACACCTTTAATCCCAGTGCTCAAAAGGCAGAGGCAGGAGCATCTCTGTGAGTTTGAGGCCAGCCTGGCCTACAGAGTGAGTTCCAGAACAACCATGGTCACAGTGAGATCTCATCTCAGAAAGAAAAAAAAAAAAAAAAAAGTGGCTCTCAGCTCTCAGGAGCAAAACCTGAAGCTGAGCCTGTAGTCTCCAAGCTGATGACCTCCATCGATTCAAGTGTGATATTAGAGACATGACGAGCATCACAGGGGCCCATGGTTCACAAAATGTGGAGGATAGTAACCCCTCAACCTGCACATAGCAAATAGCAAGTTTCAAACCTTGAGCACACAGTAGACACTCAACGAGCCTCTGCCGTTCCTCCTTCTCCCTTTCTGTCCCCTCCTTAGCCAACTCCAGAATCCATGCTCGCCCAAAGAGTCGCATACGGACTTGGTTGCTGCTAGCAAATTGTTGGCATTCTGCTCACCACAGAGACAGGCAAAGAGAAGTATATTATTTGTGGAGATGAGTAAGGAGCGGGGAGCTAGGTTTGAAGGTGCAATAATGACGACCTTGGTGACCGAACTAAGCAGCTACAGGCCACAACAGATCTGAGTTAAGACCGCAGAACACCAACATCTTCTGGAGATGGGTGGAGCTCCCTAGAGGCGTGAAGCCAACAGCAGAGTAAGATAGCCCTATGGGGCAGCCAAGGGCATGCATCATGACCCATGGTGCATCATGGCCCGTGAACTGAGTTTCTTTAATTGTTCTCTTTACAAGTTTACTGATCTATAGGAGTGCATTCCTACCTCTCTGAACTCCTTGGCAATTATGCCGGCCCCACAGAGGCTGAAGAGGCAGCTCTCGAGGTAAGAGCACTTGCCACTCTTACAGAGAATTTAGATTCTATTCCAAGTACCCATATGGTAGCTCATGGACATCAGGACTGCGATCTAGATCCCATGCCCTCTTCTGAACTCCCTGGGCAGCAGGAATACACATGTTGTACAGACATAAATGCAGAATCAACAACCATACACATACAATTAAAAAGTAAAATAAAGCGTCAATTTTAGAACTATAGAGATGGCTTGGGGCTTATCAACACCTGCTACCATTGCAGAGGACCTAAGTTCGGTTTGCAGAAACCATTGCATAATTCCAAGGGACCCTAAGCCCTCCTTCAACTTCTGAAGGACATCAGGTCTTTGTATGTTTATGTTGTCCATATACACTCAAAAAGGCCAAGAAACCCACACACATGAAACAAAAATAAAATAAATCTGCGGAAAAAGAGCTATACACAGACCCCATGGCAATCCAGCCAATTGCTGGGCCAAGTCACCTCTGCACCACAGCAGGAAAGCACCCATGTTCAGGTGGATTAGAGAAAATATGGTACAAGAAATAATAAGAACATTTTTAAAGCAGGGTGAGAAAAAAATAAACAAGCAAACATATAACCCCACAACAACAACAAAAAAGGTTTAAAAAAATGGTTTTACTCTTTGCCAGCAGACTGGAGAAGAGACTGCCAGGTGTATTTTATTTATCTGCCACCTTAGGGGATGGTATGCAAGGAAGCCAGATATGCAATGAATATTTACCATCAAGAAACCCCTCTTCAGATGTTAGACAGCCATGATCAAAACTATTCTAGAATTACATTTTCTTCTGTGTATCTTGGTGTCTTCTTTCGTGAGAAGATGGCTCTGGTAACCACAGTCATCCTAGACTGCCAACCTAGCTCCAAAACTATCCTTTCTTGCCAGAGGACATTGTGTTCACACTCCTTGGAGCCTTCAAACCTGGCCTCCAGCTCCATATGCAGTGATCCCTGAGTGGACACAGAAACTGTAGAAGAAGACAGGCAGGGCCCGTCTCCTGTCATAGGGGTGGAATCTGAGACCACAAACCCCACATCAGAGACACAAGGCATGAAACTATTGATTTTTCTTCATTTTAGAATTTGAAAGAAATGTGCTTTTAATGCCCCTGTATGGAGGTTAATCAAAATCCTCCCTAGAGGAGAGAGAGAAAGCTGAAGGCCTATGGTAGGACAGAAGTCCCCTCATGACCTCACACTGGGTCCAGAGGATGCTGTACAGCTAGAGGACAAGGTCCCTTTTACAGCTGAAGTTCCAACAACATCATTGAGCCAACACTCTGTGCTGGAGCACCCAACCGGATTGTGAGACAAGTTTAAAAATAGACAGTAAAGACCTAGCAGAGAAGAAACCACAACGTAAATTGGCTTTTGCGATCCAACTGTGATAAACAGTGGGAAGTAATGGAAATGTAATTGTTGAGCCCTTGGATGAGGTATTAAACTTTGAACAGGAAGGAATCACATTAGCAAGCACCAGGGTGAGCCTCTGGAGGGTGGGGGGTGACTTCAATTAGATGAGCTTTACTGGTTCAGTCCAGTTTACAGATCTCTTCAAAGCACACGAAAGAAGTAGGGGAGCAAGAAGTTATCCTCAAGTGCAGACCTTTTGCATTTTGAAGAGACCAAATCCACAATCCCTCACTAGTGTCCAGATCCCAAGACGCTCAGCAGAAATGCGTGACGTGTCAAATTCTGCAGTTTTGTTATGCGTAATACTAAAGTCTGCCCTATCAGAGACGGAAAGTTACAATTGAAACTAGACTTCATTCCACTTCCGAGTCACTCGGGATGCCCCTCCCCTAGTCTGCATGCACCTCTGTCTCTGTCCTAACCCTCGTGCTCTAGATATATGATGTCTTTTGAATTACTGAGTGTTTTGACTCATTGTTCTAATGGACAATGAGCCTGAGACACTGAAGCCCTCACCCAAAGCATCGCTTAGCAAGGCTCTTGGCTCACTTAAGACAGGCTAGACTAATTCAGCCACCAAGAGACCACCCAAAGACCTGGGCTCGTTCCTGCCTGCCAACCTTAATCAGTTCACTTCTATCCTCCAGCTTGCCATCATGATCCTCTCAGATATCACTCGCAATGACCATGGGAATGAAACCACAGAAATGGGTCTTCATATCTTCATAGCTCTGAAGGTTACTGTTCCCTGAACATGGTGGTTTTATAGTCAGATTAATGTGGGGGCTCCCTGCAGGCTTGCAGGAGGCCATCTTCTTACATCTCCAAGCCTTTCTTCAGAATATGAAGGGGGTAGAGAAGAGGGAGCGAGGGAGAGAGGGAAGGAGAGAGAGAGTGAGAAAGTGAGGGAAAGAGGAGAGAGAGAGAGAGAGAGAGAGAGAGAGAGAGAGAGAGAGAGAGAGAGAGAGAGAGAGACATACTTAGGCAGAGAAGGGAGCCTGGCCATTTCTACACTCTCATGAGCAGGCTGGCTCTGGTTAGACCTGCTAAACATGTGAATTTTTTTTTTCTTTTAGTAAAAATTTTTAAACAGCAAAAAGAAAGTCTACATTCATGACTAGAGACTGGAATTAGGTCCAAAACTATTAAATCTTCATATACGCCAATTTTCATCAAGCACATTGGTGAATATTATTTGGTTAAAATTAAGGCAGAACTGTAGAGGGAGGCTGGAATCACACACGGCTCCATTATGGGATCAATAATCATGGAACAGTATTAAAATCACACAGGAAAATGCCTCCAGCCTCGCCAGCTTCCCCTCAGCCTGAGGAGAGTAGAGGGTGGGAGATACAGGACACTTGAGAAACAGGGATGCTAGACCATAATCCCTTTAGCTTTCTGACCATGACCTTCAAGAAGACAGCTCCCTGCCTGAGGTAGCAGCCGTGAAGACAAGGGCAGAGGTTCTCCAACCCCATTGTTCTTAATTAAAGAAATCGCTGATGGAGCTGAGACCTTAAGAAAACATTGCTGACCTTTCTATGATGAGGCTCAGATTGTAACTTTAATTAATGGTCCTTTCTAATTCCATCTCAGATTCAGATTTTTTTTTTTTTTTGCAGGCCAATTCCCTTATACTTTTAAAAATTGATCGGTCTGAGATCCCTGTGGGCGTTAGCCATCACTCTTGTGAGTTTTTCCCAGCATAACTGTGCCCATTAGAATTCACTTAGTGGTCTCCAATAGGCTACTGAACCGTCCAGGACTGACTCAACACATGGCAAGACAGCTACACATGTGAATTCACAGTTGTGTCAGCATGTGCAAGTCCCATGAAAGCTCAAACCCAATCAACCCAGCAGGGAGGGTGTAGGGATTTAAAGCTACCCCTACCCAGGGAGTTACTGGCGACTGATAATGGTGGGAGAGACACAGTCGTTTTCTTTAAGAGTATTTCTGCTAAGTCAAACTGTACTCTGATGGAAGGCCACACATCCATGAAGATATATGAGCATCACAAACTGGACTTGATAAGTAAGAAAGAAAAAAAAAAGATACTAATTTTGGTGGGTAGGGAAAGGGATTTGTTGATCTGAAAGGAGTTGGGGGAGGAGGTCAACTGTCCAAACACTGTACAAAATTCTCAAGATCTATTTGTAAAACTAATTAATTGAATTAATAATAATGATATCATAATTCTCAGAATGTGGCTCACAGCGGGAAGGCTGTCAGAAGTCATCTCCGTTCATTGACATTGTTTTGTATCCTGTGGCCAGTCAGCCAGCTTTAACTTCAGTCAAAGGAAGGTAGGTATGACCCTGGCCTGATGTCCCAACAGATGCTGTATGAGAATCATGTGCAGGCCATAGAGCTCCACTTGTGAGGGCAACTCCCTCCCAAAGACCCCAAGCCCTTTGGGGTTAACTGTCCCCTTGAGGGTGAGGATTTGAACCCACGAATTTGGTGGTAGGAACACAGATGCTCAGACCACAGCACAGCCTTAGCGAGCAGCACAGTCTTCCCTTGTAAAGCAAGATGACATTTCCCGGTGGTTTGGTTTGGAGAATCTAGGAAAGAATATTTACAAGGGTCTCTGTGCACTACTCCCGTGACACAGAACAGTCAGCAAAAGATGGGCATTGGTTTCATTTGCTCACAATGCCATTTCGACCAGTTCATTTGTTATCTCATGTTGGCAACATACAAAAGCCATGGAATACTGATGGCAACCCCATGCACCGAGGTAATTTGGGGTCCATGTCACCGCCTTCCCCAGCCTTGAACTGTGGGTGCTGTTATTGCAGGGAGCATAAGAGGCTGGGCCTTTGATGACTGACTTATAAGCAGATTAGTTTCCCACTGGCAAACAAGGGCTCATCTAAAGTCTTCGAATGAGTTGTGAGCATTTTACGTAAGATTCAAACTCATCTGTAGCAGAGGTTCTTAATCATCCTCATTGTTGGATACACGTACGCTCAGATGAACAGTGATGGCATGATCCCCAGACCTCGTGAATATGTTTGCATGCTAGCTCCCAGCCTCGTCTACGGTTCCTTAAAGTCACAGGAGATGACCAAGGGTCCAGAATCATTGCTCAGAAATAAATCTGCTCTTACTTGGGCTGTGCATCCAGGGTCTCTACAGTCACCTGCGGTGCCTCCCTTTACCTCCTGCTCAGGTCTACCTGAAACACACGCTATTGGAATAAGGCAAAGGTGACCCTGGGGCTCTTCAGATTCACATGTACATGAGTCCCCAGCATGATCAGTGTCAGCTACCGCCTGGACACCAAGGCTTCAGTGAGTTAAGGAGCATGCAGAGAGCTTGTGGGGCACCATAGCCCTGTCTCTTAGAAGAAACATTTTCTGAGAACCCCAGCAGCATTTCCAGGAGACAATTCACAGCAAGCAGATGGAGACACGAGGCTGCTGGCTGGGAACTTCAGCACCCAGATCTGCCAGTAATTCACACTTCCCAGGAGCCAGGTGGGCTCACTCTGCACACTGTGGAACCAAGATCCAAATGGTGGGCCCCCAAGCAGTAGCGCATACGAGAGACACTGGTCTGGGAACATGCACTTTGACTCAGTGAGGTGCCGAAGTTTGGAAGCTTTCTGTGTGTCAGGAGCTAGGCAAGGTCATGTAGTGGCCAGGGGAAAGTTCTACTCCTGAAAGATAAACATGGACCCAAATACCTAGGAGGGTAGATGTTAGTTTCTAGGGCTTCTATAACAACATGAAGTCTACAGCTTAAAACAACAGGAATTTATTCTGTCACCATCTAGATGCCAAAACACAAATTTGGTGAAGTCGTGGCTGCCTGTGCTCCAACAGCCTCTGAGGAGCAGCTTCCCATGTCTCTCATGCTCTTGTGACTCCCAGGACTTCTTGGTTTGTGTCTGTACCATGGCATTCTCTGCTCATCTTTCTCATGACTCTTCCTCTGTCTCTGAGACCTCTTCTCTGTACACGAGGACTTTAGTCATTGGGTTTAGGACCTGAATATAACATGACCTTTATATTAGATACCTTTATCACTGCACCATCAAATTCTTAACAGAAGCAACCTCGGGGAAGAAGGGTTTATTTAGGCTTACGGTTTAGGGGAACATGATCTGGTAGGGAAGTCACCCCACAGGGAGTCATGTGGCAGCCACTGTCAGGAAGCAGGCGATGGATGCTGCTACTCCGCCAGCTGTCTTAATTTCCATTCATTCTGAGACCCCAGCCCCACAGGTGATGCTGCCCCAAGTTACAGTGGCTCTTCCATCCCCAGCTATACCTGTGTGGTAACATCCTCACAGAAACACTCAGAGGTGTCTCAAACTCCAGTCAAGTTGACAATGAAGGTTAACTATCATAATTCTCTTTCAACTCAAGATCATTAATCAAATCTACCAAAAACAAAATACAAAAACAAACAGAATCTATTTCCAAAGCCCCCTTTCTATTCTGAGGTTCTGACTGAGTAGTTGGACGCTGTATGCCTTTGCCACCCATGACTGCTGGGAAGTCCCCACACATTCTGGCTTCTAGGCCAGCTGTCTCAGAAGTGGGAAAGGTCCAAGGACAAAGCTTTCAAGCTGGGCAGTCGGAAAGTTCAAGGTCACAGGAAGTCAGCATAAACAGTGCAGACCAGGCACACAGTTTAGAAAAGTCAGTGTCCCTTTAAGTGGTCTCTTAGCAGTTTGTGTTGGGAAATGGTTCTATGGGAGGGAGGGTGCCATGATTTAAATGTGAAGTGTGGCCCTTGAACACCTGGTGCCAGCAGTGATGCCATTTTGGAAGGAGATAGAATGTTCAGGAAGTGGAATTTTCTGGAACAGGAGAGTCACAGGAGACAGGCCCCCGTGTCCTGCAGCCCTCTGGTTCCTGACTACAGACACAGTGTGGTCAGTCACCTTGGGCTCCTGCCACCGTCCCTCCACCTCCATGGTTGGCCATATCCTTTTGTAAACTGCAACTAAATGAGCCCTTCTTTCTGTAAGTTGCTTTTGTTGGGTACTTTATTCCCTGCAAACGGAAGAGTAGCCAACACAGAAGCACACACTGAGGATCCCAGTGACATCAGTCAGTTCACATCAAGGTAACAGAACATCACAGGGTTGGTGGCTGAAGCAACAGACACTTACTCTCTGACAGTTTGGGAGACTAAAATGCCAGCCACACACTTCAGGACATTCCCTCACAAAGATATATGGCCACCTTTCAACTAATTATATGTCCACATGGCCCTGCTATACACATGCGCATGACTACACCTCCACATGGCCCATGCTATACACATGTACAGAAACAGACTAAGCAAGCAGACTTTCCTTGTCTCTTCCTTTGGGACTTTAATCCCACTGGGCCAGAGCTCCTTCCATAGGGTATCATTTAACCTTAATTAAATTCTAAGAATTCACTAGAGCTGATAACTCCCCCACTGTGAGCCTTTCAGGGGGAAATGGCATTTGGTTCATAACAATAGTGAGTTGTTGACCAATAAACACCTGCAGAAGAGAGACTTCAGAATTACTAGTGTTTGGGTATCGGGGCTGGTGGGTTCATGGGTAATGTGCTGATGCAGAGATTCCTTCATTGGTTGAGCTCTGCTGAGGTGACCTTTCTGTCATCATGTATGCAGCCCTGTGAATCAACAGGCAGGTACTACTGAGGAAGACTCCCTAGATTAAGTTGAGATTCTTCCAGTCAGGCCTGGTCGTAGCACTGGTGTCTGTGCCTTGGTGACCCTCTCTAGAGAACTAAGGGGTTTGGTGGTCTTTAGAGTGATTCTGGGGAAGTGCTGTTAGCAGTTGCCACATGACAGAGAAAGCCAACCCAGAATTAAAGTGTTCAGGGGAAAAACCACAGGATTTATCATCCAAACTAGGTCCAATTTCAGATTAGAAGGATGACTTGACATCTTTGTCCTGGGACACAGAATACTAGAGTGGCCTGGGCAACGTTAATGTAGACAAAATCAAATTAAAGAGGTCAATCGACAAGCACAGATGGAGCAAAGATGACAATACATAAGCATGATGGTGTGCTCTGAGTCTCTGGGACTAGTACACAGATGTATTAGTTTCTGCTGCTGCTAAATCACAACTTGTGCTAATCTCCCTATTGTTCCGCCATCAAAAAAAAAAAAAAATCTGAAACTGGGTAATTCTGAAGAACAGAAACTTACTTGGCTCAAGGAAGCCGGAGAGCCTGGTGCTGGCATCTGGTGGAAACTTCTGGCTGTGTCATAACAGCAGAGGATGTCTGTCTCTTCTGGTCGCTAATACTGTCATGGGGCCACATCACATGTCTTTGTCAAATTCTAATCACTTCTCAGACACCATCAACTTCTGAGTTTGGAGAAATAAACTTCCAACACATTCAAGCATAGTTGAACAACTAATCTGTCTGTGATTAGAAGCCCTGAAGTCAAGGAGTCAGCAGGCCTGGTTCTTCTGCAGGCTCCTGGAGGTGTTGCCCTTTGCCTCCTCCAGTCTCTAGTCACAGGTAAAGGCAGCACAGGGTATCAGACCAGTGAGCGTGCAACCATCCGCTGTTACCAGGAGATGAGCCAAGTCACAGGACCTTGAGTTGAAAGTTGGGTCCCAGCTTTGTTTTGACTCCTACTGACAACACACTCTTATGTGAGTCACTTCTCATAGTGAGAATGGCAGTCCTTACATCTGTCTGGCTCATGATAGGCACCAGCAAGACATGGCTGCCATCACAGCCTTCACCACTGTCATAATCATCACCCATTGTTATCCCTGCTTGGACACCATACCATAAGCTCGTCTGTAAGTCTGTTATCTCTCGGCCATTAGTGATAAATCTTTCTCAGGGATCCTGAGCAGAGGATACAAAATGCTTCCCATTTTCTGAAGCCAACCTTGAGGCAGTGCGTGTGCTCCTCAAGAGACTGTGATCAGTCTTGACAGCCCTAGGGGACTGCCACCCTGTCCAGAAGCTTCCCTCACGACCACGGTACTGAAATGTCATGTGATTTCGTGGGATGAGGGACTGAAGTTCAGAGCCTGGTTGGAGAGGCAGATGACAAGCTGTGTATTAGATTCCACATAGGGCAAGAGCCAGGCCTAGCCTTTCCCAGCTTGCTCCTGGTTGCCTAGCATGACTTTTAAAGCTAAGGACTTTCACCGTAAACTCAGGGAACAGACCGCCAGCTTTCGTTTTTTACTTCCTCCACCCCTGCCTTTTTTTTTCTTTCTTAAGACAGGTTCTTGTGTTACCCAGGCTAGGCTTGAACTCGTTATACAACCAAGGACAACCTCGATCTTCCAATACTTCTGCATCCACCCTCTCTCCTACCTAAGCACAAGGATTATAGGCAGGTGCCACTAAGCCTGGTTTTATGTGGTGTTAGGGATCAAATCTAAGGCTTCGCGCATGATAGACAAACATCCTACCAACTGAGTTCCATCCCCAAGCCCCTCCTTTCCCGTTAATAATCTTCATTTTTATAATAATTGTATGAGAAATTGAGAAAGTAAAGCATATCCCCAAACCTCTAGGTTAGATACATAACTCTCAGCTGAAGCCCAAGCCTGAAGTGTACATCCTGTAGGTTTTGACAGATACACGTTGCCCTGCATCTCTCACTACAGGACAGAGTAGCTTCAGTGCCCTACCACTGCTGCCGGCCTCGGCTGCTCGTCTCTCTGACCATGCCTCCAAGCCTGGATAACCACTGGTGACACTACTGTCTCTTCCAAGTGTCCTCTAGGGAGGGCCACACAGTGTGCAGCCTCCACAGACTGACTAGCTTTCCTCCCATTCCACCACACCTGTGGGAATGAACAGTCTCAATGTCCACCCCCCACCATGTGTGTATATATATATGGTGTGTATATAGTGTGAATGTGTATGCATGTGTGTGTGTGTCTGTGTGTATATGTATGTATGTGTATGTGTGTGTATAGTGTGTACGTATGCAGATGTGCATTTGTGTGTGCTGTGTGTGTCTGTGTGTACATGTATATATATGTGTGTATTTTGGTGTGTGTCTATGTATGCATATGTGTGTCTGTGAGTACATGTATGTATATGTTTGTATGTATATGTGTATGTAGTGTGTGAATATGTATGCATATGTGTGTCTGTGTGTGTCTGAGCATATATGTATGTATATGTGTGTATGATGTGTATATAGTGTGTGTATATATGCATAAGTGTGTCTGTGTGAGTCTGTATGTTTGTGTATGTATGTGTATGTGTGTATACATGTGTGTATATATATATGTGTATGTGGTATGTGTTTGGTGAATATGTGTGTATGTATGTGTGTGGTATGTATATAATGTGTATGTCTGTGTGTGTGTCTGTGTGTGTCTATGTGTGTATGGATGTGTGTCAGTGTGTATCTGTATATTTGTGTATGTGTATGTGTGCTGTGTATGTGTGTATATGTATGTGAGTGTGTGGTGTATATGTGTGGTATGTGTATGATGTGTGTATGTGTGTGTCTGTGTGTCTGTACATGTATGGATGCGTCTCTGTGTGTGTGTGTGTGTGTGTGTGTGTGTGTGTGTGTGTGTGTGTGTGTGACAATGCACATGTGCAGGTCAGAGGACAACTTCCCAGACTCAGTTCTGTCCTCTGTTTTGAGGCAGGGTCTCTCTTGTTCAGTCATGCTGCATCCTCTGGCCTACCTGACCCTAGAATTTCTGGCTGACTTTCCCCAGATCTGCTTCCCTTTTTGTCACCAGCGGGCTGTGATTACACAAGGGGCTGTGATTACAGATGGGTACCTCTGAACCTGGCTTGTTTTCATTGTTGTTGGTAGTGGTATTTTCATTTTTGGTTTCTTGGGTTTTTGTTTTTTGGTTTTTGTTTTGTTTTGTTTTGGGGTTTTTTTTGGGGGGGAGTTGGAGGTCTTTCTTCTTCTTCTTCTTCTTCTTCTTCTTCTTCTTCTTCCTCTCCTCTTCCTCTTCCTCTTCCTCTTCCTCTCCCTCTTCCTCTTCTGTGAGTTTTAGGGCTCACACTCAGGTCATTAGTCCATGGTAAAAGTGAATAGCAAGCACCTTTGCCAGATAAACAGTCTCCTGGCCTGCCTTTGCCTGCTGAGTCACCCCACCCACCCCACACCACCCCAACCCACCCCACACCACCTGTGGCCACCAACGTATTTTTAATTATTAAATAATACTCCCATTCTTTCCTTGACTTATCCTTACCAGTTAATATTGATAATCAAGCAATGCTCTACCCCTAAGTGCCAGTGTCAAAATAACCCCCATATCAATTCAGAGAAAGCAGCCATAACAGCCCCCCACCACCTTACTCCCTCACCTTCCTTATGATGAGAAGCAGAATGTTCTAGAATTGGTATAAAATCCAGTCACAGAAAGACCTGCATGGCACTCCACCACATGGCAGCACATTCAAAGGCACACACAGCACCTGGTTCTAACAGAAGGCTCAAGCATACAGTGGGTGCCCTTTGGAGTACAGACAGAGTTTATCTCTGTGACACCAGCCTGTATAGGCAAACTTCTCATGGTCATGGTCACCGCCAAACTGCTAGTATACCTTCTATCAGAAGGACTCAAGCCTCATCTCAAGGAATTATCCTGTCAGAAACAGCAGCTCATGTGGCCTGACTACCTTTGGCATCCCACAGCCCCCGACAGTTCATCTTCACAATCCTTTTAACCTTACAGTTACACCCCCATCAGTAAGCATGAAATTTCTAAAGCAAAAGAGACTCACCGGCCTAAGAGTTGATGGGTCAGCAGATGAGCATCACACACATGTCAGATGGTGCTTGGGCTTCCCACAAGTTCAGAGTCCCTACTGCTGATGACTAAGACCTTCCCCGTATCACATAGTAATATATATAACCTAAGGGATCATTAGAAGCCAAATATTGACCTGAGAAGACAAGGAAGGTGTGAGCTCAGAGCTTCCAGGAAGTGGAAGACAGCATCTTCATCTATAAGAAAGGAATCCTCCAGTGGATAACTTAGGAGAGGATCAAAATGCAAGTGATCAAAAAAAATATTATTTTAATTCAAATTTTTTTTTTAAAAATAATCTACATTTGAAAATGCTTCCCCAATGATACTGGCAGAACTCTAAGCTTGAATGTGTTGCTCTCTTTGCCACAACCTCACTCCTAAGATGAGGTAATACATATGAACATGTTTACATAACATCAAAGAGACGTTCAGATGCCTTCTGAGGCTTCCCCATACACACAATAAGAGCAATGGCAACTCAAAGAAGAGAGTGCTGTACTCAGAGAGCCGCGGGTAGGTGCAAAGCAGCTGACCCTCAACAGATAGGTCTGATTGACAGGGGCAGGAACTAGAGCATGTGCCAGAGGAAGTCACAGATAGATGAAGGCACACCAAAGAGCACTCACTCACACTGAGCGGGGAGCACGGGGTAGAGCTGGAGGACATGAGTTGAGAGATGCCATGTTGATTTAGAAACATTAATGGTATAGTAGGAAGGGCCAATTCTAAAAAAAATCGTATCACACTTTAGATAGTTCAGTAGGCGGGGTAATTTCTACACACGAATATAATCATCAAGCCAAAAGCAAAAACTAATGGACAGTTATTGTTGCTGCTTCTTAAATACTTCCTCGTGAATTTCCGGGGGAATTGTGGGACATCTGGAAGGAGGGTGAACATGATCTAAATATGTTTTTATGTATCTATGTATAAAACTCTCAAAGGATAAGTTAAATATGTTGTTTTCAGAAAGTAAGTATTTATCTTATTTGTCATTACAAAAATAATATAAGCCTATTTTATAAAATCAGAATAATACAAGTCTAGGTGAGACATCCCCAGAATATGATACACGCCCTTCCTGTGTTCTCCAGGAAGAGACAATTGTCACAGTATTTGGACAGCTGATGCAACAATCTAAAAATAGGGGGACTTATAAATCAGTCTCATGGAAACAACGACTTTAGGGAAACAGAGTTAGGTTGCACGGAAGATGTCTTTTCTTCAGGAACTCGTGTGTGTGCCAAGTGCTTGCTGGGGTCAAAGTCACACCTGATTAATTTATGTGTCCTTAAACAAGCCCCACAGATTTCTGCTCAGATATAGACCAAACATAGTTCTTTTCCTAGCATGAAGAGAGGACACTGTTTCCCTTCTTTTCCAACGTCAGTTGGCAGCTTGGTGTGCTAAGAATATGGGAACATCATTTCTGGCTTGAGGCAGATGCTGTCCTTGGGCCTTTGACCTGCAGAAGGGACATGGCTCGGCCCTACGGTCCAAGTGTGCTAGGCTACAGGGAAGGATGGAGTTCCTGCTTCAGTGGCTTGCTTCCTTCTGAAGAGCTGAAGATCTTTTTCCAGGCACCCATGTAGCATCTCTCTGCATTCTCAGATGCCAGGAGCACTGGAACAGAGCCAGGCTGGCAAGGCTGCAGCCGACGCTTAATTCCCTTCAAGCGAATAGGCAAGATTGTGTTATGCAATTCCCCGGAGCAGTCACTGATAAAATGGCCATTAGCTTCCCTTTATGCAAAACTTTAAAGAGGCAATGCCAGTTATCAAAATAAGACATCCACCACCTACTGTTAGTCAGCTGAGAGTAGTACTTGGTTCTTGGTTCTTTGTAAAAAGTCCACGACAATAGTTCTGATCCAAGTGCTAGATGGCCCAGGGTGTGGGCAGTATGCAGATGTAACAGTTCCAAGTTAAGAACAGGCACAAGGTCCAGGGATCAAAAGGCAGGAGCCAGATCATTGCTGAATAGGGTTAGTGACAGAGAAGCTGGGGTAAGAGAGACGGCCTACTAAGAAACAGACAACTGAGGTGGCCCCAGTAGACTGCATTGAAGCAGTTAGTAGTGAATGACCTTCGTTTCAAACAGCCTATCTAAGTAACAAATTATTATATAAATTATAAGACAAAACTAATGAATGAAAAGATTGAGCAATAACACAGACTCCCAGGGGCTTAAGATTTGGTGATCAGAGGCAAATAGCCATCTTAAGTTGTTGGGGGATGGAGGTGTTGCTGGAGAAATTTCTGTGGATAAGAGCAGGGACTAGAGATGACTTCGGGTAAGAGTGTGCACTGATTTGCAACTGACAAAGCAAGTTTAGTCTCAGGCATTACATAGGGTGGCTCACATCCACCTGCCATTTAAGTTCTAGGGGATCTGACCTTGTCCTCTGTCATCCACAGTGTTTCATGCATGCACCACACACAGACAGATACACAAAATAAGAATAACATAATAAATCTGTTTTTAAAAGCAAAGTTTAGGAGAATGATCATGCCAGGGTGACAAGAGAGAGCAAAGGGAGGAGCCAGGGTGACATGGAGAAGATGTGGCCTTAGGAATGAAGGACGCTTACCTAGAAAATACACTTCAAACTGTGACTGACAAGATTCTACCCAGAAGACTCAGGAAGACTGTGGAAGAGTCCTAGGATGGGGAGGAACTCGGTGAAACCGTCTTCTAGACATAACACACCCATTGCATTCACGAACTTGCTGCAGCTATGGCCACCTGCAGGACATGGAGCCAACAAAATCAGTGAGCATTCCATCAGGCAGCAAAATACAAAGAGGAGGACAGGAAGGTGGGAGAGGGTGGGTTGAGGAAGAGCAAGGGTGAGGGGGGGATATGAGCAAGATATATGGTGTATAAGAATAAAATTATCAAGGAATAAATATAAGATATCCACTTCATAAAGTAGATCTTAAGAAACTCCAGAAATGAGTAATCAATCAGCTTGGAGAACTCAAGAGGGAGAATGTAGATAGTGACCTTGGGAGTGCACACAGTAGGTAACTCTCCACATGAAAGTGACCTCAGGAGTGCACATAGTAGGTAACTCTCCACATGAAAGTGACCTCAGGAGTGCACATAGTAGGTAACTCTCCACATGAAAGTGACCTTGGGAGTGCACACAGTAGGTAACTCTCCACATGAAAGTGACCTCAGGAGTGCACACAGTAGGTAACTCTCCACATGGACAGTGACCTCAGGGGTGCACACAGTAGGTAACTCTCCACATGGACAGTGACCTCAGGGGTGCACACAGTAGGTAACTCTCCACATGAAAGTGACCTCAGGAGTGCACATAGTAGGTAACTCTCCACATGAAAGTGACCTTGGGAGTGCACACAGTAGGTAACTCTCCACATGAAAGTGACCTCAGGAGTGCACACAGTAGGTAACTCTCCACATGGACAGTGACCTCAGGGGTGCACACAGTAGGTAACTCTCCACATGGACAGTGACCTCAGGGGTGCACACAGTAGGTAACTCTCCACATGAAAGTGACCTTGGGAGTGCACATAGTAGGTAACTCTCCACATGATAGTGACCTTGGAGTGCACACAGTAGGTAACTCTCCACATGGACAGTGACCTGGGGAGTGCACACAGTAGGTAACTCTCCACATGGACAGAGACCTCGGGAGTGTACACAGTAGGTAACTCTCCACATGTGGGCAGGGGATAAACTTCACTGGCACCCTGACTGGCAGTACCCTGAGCATGCATGTCTGTGAGGCCACCTCCAAAAAGGATTAACTGCGAGAAGGAAGACCCATACTGAATACATAGCACACTTTAGTGGGCTGCAAGGAATCAAGAATTAAACAATACCATTCACCTCCCTCTACTGGTGGATACAATGTGGCCAGCTGCCTCTGGATCCTGCAGTCATCCTTCTCCTCTATGATGAACTGTATCCCCTCAGACTGGAAGCCAGACTAAACCCTTCATCAGTCATTCTGCTCCCAACAATGGGAAAGAACTAAGACCTGAGTTGAGAAAGCAAACGCTGGGAAGGTCATTGACTCCATTCTCCTCCTCCCACCAGAGTCCTGTTCCACATGGATACACAGTAACAAGGCGCGGGAGGGAGGGGAGAGGTGAAGGGCCAGGCGTGACGAGAGAAGGAGCACTAGTTAGCACCTTCCCACCTCCCACCAGTCCCTATTCCTAGGAAGGAAAAAACAGTAGCTACAAGCTCCTTGCCAGGAGCTATCTTAGTCCTGGGGAGATAAAGATAAATAGGACCTGACTCTTGCCCTTGGAACTGAAGACAAGAGGGTGGAGTAGCCTTCTCCTCTTCAGGGATCCAGCTGACACTGCTGAGACAGGAGCCCAACATGCAGCAGAAATGTCACACCAGGGAGCCTCTGGGTCTGCCACCCCCAAGCTCTCATAGCCCATCCCAGGGAATCAAGGCAACAGGGCTAGAAAAAACATGAAGTGGTGAGTGCCATCACTTTAGCATGATAAAAAAAATATAGACTTTCTCACTGTAATTCCCTGATGTATTGTAGATTTTAAATTTATCAAATAGATTCATCGTGTTTCTTGAGAGAGCACTGTGTGAACTTTATACTACAGTACATCATGTTATTGTACAGCTGCGTATCTATTTACTTCATATCTACATAACACAGTGTGTTATTGTACGGCTGCATATCTGTGGGACTGCGTAAGCGTATCCTGGTTCTTGGCTGGGCATGGGCCTAGAACCCCGAGACTCCCAGGGAGAAACGGCAGGAGTTCGGCCACGCCCCCAGAACTCAGAGTCCTGAAAAGCAGTCTAATCTCCATGGACCTATATTATTTAGTCACAAAGGCCATTACAGCCCCTCCCAAAGTGCATAGGTAGAGGGTGTAACTACGGCCTCAGGCCCTAGGGATTTACATACTAATGAAGGTCAGAGGGCAGAGCCAATTAAGCATTCCTCCCCTCCCCAGACCCTTCCTACTTCTCCCTCCCTATTTAACTAAGGTCTGCCCTGAGTTTGGGGGGTACATCCAGGTCCATCTACCATCCGCCATGACAATAAACCCTTTTGGAACCAAGGACTTCCTCGTATCATTGGGGCCTGCCGGGCCTGCCGCCGCCAAAGCCTCCAGCCCCTGGAACCTGGGACCTTTCTCCGGTATGTGACACAGGCCGCTGCTGCCTGGGGCCTGCTGCCACGTGGGTCCAGGACTCCGATGCGCTGCCCGCCAGTTTTTCCCACACATATCTACATATTTCATATCTATATGACATAGTACATCACAGTGGCTTGATGCTACTGAAATTTGGGAATGATACATCCTCTTAAAGGTATTTTTCTCACCTTTAGTGAGGGATAAAGGTTTCTAGAAGGAATCTTAAATTAAAGATGAAGTGAGCCATAAGCCCCTCCCCTCTGACTGAAAGAGGTTAAAGGGGACAGAAACATGCCATCCAGGTGAAAACCCAGAGTTCATAGGAACGGGGTAAGCAGATGTTGCTCTCTGTCCTAATGGCATCACTCTGACTCTAAGTTAAACCCACTCTGCACATCACATGTCACCATGTTACTTCCTTTTGTCACCTCTGGGGGAAAAAAAACAGAAGAATCAGTTAGTATAATCATTCTAAAATAAACACCAAGTGCTTGAAAAAATACAGGTGATTTACATCTGTAGTAACCAGTAAATATGTTGGATTTCTGACAAAAGTTGTATCCTTGTGTGTGTGCATGTATATATGTGTGTACACATGTGTATATGCATATGTGTGTATCATATGAATATGTGAATGTCTATGGACATGTCCTTACGTGCATGTGTGTGCCTACATGTGTGTATGTGAAAACATGTGCTGACATGTAATTTATACATGTATGTGCGTATATATGTACACATGTATGTGTGTGCATGTGTCTATGTGTACATACATGTATGTTTGTGTATGTGACTATGTGTGTACATGCATGTATGTGTGTGTATGTATGTGTGTCTCTACAAAGAAGTTCCAAGACTGCATACTAGATTTATGCTTCACCAACTAGACAAAAACACAACAGTTACAGAAGTAGTAAATTCTCCGAGCACACTCTGCTTCCACTAGGCAACATTTTTGAGATTTGGATTTGAAGAGTCTTCCTTCAAATATCATTTTGAAGCACACGTTAATGTTTAGTTATTTGCTTTTATCGTAAAACATCTCAAAAAGCAGAACCAGGGTATAATTACAATTTGCCATGGGTAAAGTAAAAGGCTAGCTAATGAGGCAAGATTTCAACGGACCATCTCCTCCATGGCCATGGGTGGGTGGGGAGTGTTGCCTAACACAGCTCTTCTGAGAAGAACTCCATGTACAGATAAGATGGGACCCCGAGCATGGGGATAGCTGTTCAGCTCCTGTGGACCTCTTGTGCCCAGAAGCATCATAAAGACCATAGAAGTCCTGAAACACAATGTTCTCCTTAGCATCGTCTAAACCATATTTGCCTTGTGGAAGAACAAAGGGAGGGTAGAAGAGAGAATTAAGAAGTTCAAAGTGATGCCTATAAACCTGATTGACATCAGCCCAGACAGAATCTTAGCGATTCAAGGATTAATGGCCATACCACCATTGCCATCTATGCACCATGAGACCCCCACCGGAAGCTACACTGCAGCTTCCCTGTGAGACTACCTTGAAAGCCTCTTTGGGCCAAATAGTAATGAGCAGACACCTCACCCACCTCAGAGAAGAGTAACTAAGCATATTAGCCAAGAGCTATCAGAGGGTCGGAGCCCGCAGAGACAACAGTGAGAGACGTGTTACAGGGATGGCTCTGTGAGGAAGACTGAGTCTGGCCAGGCAAGTGACACACACACCACAGCAGACACGGGCATAGCAGTCTGAACTCCTGCACAGGATGGGGCTTCCACTTGGAAGCAGAGCTGCTTCTTTCAGGGAAGTTTCAGCTTTTAGGAATTCAGGCCATCCAAGTTATTATCTCAGATAACAAGGAAAGACCCTCAGTATGTCAAAAAGTCTACAGCAGACAAATAGGGTTACAGTCAATTAAAAGGCAGAGAGACAACCAATACAGTGAAGAACACTGTGTGTGTGTGTGTGTGTGTGTGTGTGTGTGTGTTTACATTATATATTTGCTAAGAGGTTGACATCTGGAGTATCTAAGGGGGTTAAAAGGGTGAGAAAACCTGGAGAGATGGCCCAGTTAGTAAAGTGCCTGCCACACAAACCTAAGGACCTGAGTTCAAATCCCAGTGCCCACATCAAGTCATGACATGGTTGTTCATGCTACAATTCCAGCTCTGGGCAGTGAAGACTGGCAGATTTCTGGAGCTTACTGGCCAATCATCATGGCACAGTCATCAAGCTCTGGGACCAGTAAGAGACACTGTCTCAAAACTGCAACAATGACAGGGATGGAAAAAGATATTCAACCTCTGGTCTTCAAGTGCATGAGTTCACACACTTGTGCGCACACACACACAGGTACATGAACACACACACACACACACACACACACACACACACACTATTTTTAAAACAGCAAAAACCTAAACTGATTCTTTAAAAAAAGAAAAAAGACCAAGTGGTGGAGATGCCTATGAAATGCTAAGCCTCCCTCGTCGCTCGCAAGCAGCACAAATGCAAATCAGAAGCATAAGGAGAAACCATCTCATTCCAGTTACAATGGAGGCTACAGAAAAAGACAGAAGATCGGTGCTGAAGAGGACGTGAGGCAGCTAGAGAGCCGCAGAAAACCTCACAATGCGGGAATGTAAATTAGCACAGCTATTATAGGACACAGTATGGAGGCTCCTTTAAAATTGAAAACAGACAAGCATACTGTTGGTTGAAATCCCCCTACTGGGTATATATCCAAAACTCTCCCCTCCAAAAGAGAAGATCTCCAAAGATGGCAGGATGGAGGTAAGGGTCCGCTCTGCTCAACTCCATAAGCGTGCCATTTGTTTCAGATAGTCTGAGCCACTGCCTCTGCCAGCATGGTTAGATCTGCTGGCTCACATGCCCAAGTGGCAGAGCAGCTTGTGTGACAGCCTGGACCTGTTGCAGAGCCTCTTCTTGTTCTAGTCCCCACTCAGAGCTCCCAGTTTTATAGCTGGGTGGCCCAGAGCGGCCCAGCCGAATGGAAATGTGCTGCTTTTAAATCTACAAAGGCTCACTGAACGCTGGACTCAGGAGGCAGGAGGAGGAGCTTGTGCAGGAGGAGGAGCTTGTGCAGGAGGAGGAGCTTGTGCAGGAGGAGGAGCTTGTGCAGGAGGAGGAGCTTGTGCAGGAGGAGGAGCTTGTGCAGGAGGAGGAGCTTGTGCAGGAGGACTTATCCTTTACCTTAGGACGCATGACATGGTTCCTGCCGCATAACGCCAGAACCGTAGGAATTTCCTTGAGCTTGTTGGGGTTTCTCTTCTGTACTCCATCATGTAAGACCTAAAATAGCTGCTGCTTCGTGCTCAGCATATCCAATCAGCATATACTGCAAACTTTCGGGGTGGTGTCTGTCTATCCTGCAGGCCAGTGTGCAACATTGGAGCACATGTAATCCTAAGGTCAGCCAGTGAGGGTGAGTTGCTCACCTTGCCAGCAGGAAGCAGGCTGAGTCTCAGCCTGCTGGAGAAGAGCAATTCCAGATCGGCAATTCCAGATCAACCGCCCACCAGGATGGGGTGATGATCTGCTCCTGGGCACAAGTTGAAGTCACATCTGGAACAGCAGCTGCAACAGGACAGGCCAAACAGGTGCACACAAGAAGTTGCTGGGGAGGCCCACTCCTGCCTCTTTCCAGTCCTGCAGGTGGAGCAAACCCTGCAGTCTCTCCAGGAATGTAACATGCTTGTAGGTGACAATGCAGCCTCTCCAAGAATGTGACATGCTTATAAGTGACAACTCCAGTAGTTCCCATTTGGCCGTACTAACTATAACATCCTTTACTGACCATAATACCCCTTATTGACCATAATACCCCTTACTGACCATAATACCCCTTACACGTGGGTTGGGCATCTGGCACAGAGTTTCTGCATGACTGGCCTATGCAACAAACCTGGCTTGCTTGCGACTGCTAGAGGTTTTACCAGCAACAAAACTAGACCTCCAAACCCATCCCGACACATACTGCCCAGACTGCTACCTCTGTGACTTGAAGGACGCACATCTTTTGAGATCTGGGATACACCCGCACAGGGCACACTTGGCACCTGACCCTTGCCATGGCTTTAGCAGGAGATCAGGAAGCAAGCAGAGGAAGAAAATCCTAAGAAGCAGCAGCAGGACATTCTGGGGACCAGTGCAGCCTCTCCAGTGAGGCTGGAGGAGCCTCAGGTGGAGCAGAAGGCTGTTTCTACCCACAAAAATGGGAGAAGATTTACAGGCACAACACCTGCTCAAATGTCCTTGTTGTGGTCAGGTTTTCCTTCAGTAAGAGAACACATAGCACCACACAGTTTCTGCATAGGAAGTAGCTTCTTTCTTATTGCTCCAGCACTGGGAAGTGTAAGGTTAGACCAGCTGAGCCAGTCGTCTCATGAGAACTGCCCTCAGCTCCAGGTTGGATCCTCCACAAGCGAAGAGTGCTATATCCCACAAGGTAGCAAGAGAGAAGAGACTCCCAAGAGTCATTCTTTGACTTTCACATATGCGCCATGGCTCTGAACCCTCTCCCCCTCCTCCCCTCCCCCCCCCCCCCCCCCCCCGTCCACCTCCCCCGCCACTCAAGTAAATGTTACTAAGTACCAGAATTCAGAAAACAAAATAAAAGCAAGTGCTTCCTGGGAGAGGAGTCAGTGGACCGCCTTGTGCCTGGTGATTGTACCATATAACCCACATCACGGTGATCTACATAGGATGCCCTCTGAGGACCAACTCTGCAAACCACAAGCCTAGGAAGGACCAACAGGCTGACATGTGGCTGAGAAGAAGCCAGACAACTCAAGCTGACTCATACAGACGCTCGGGTTTTTTTTTTGTTTTTTTTTTTTAATCCACACACAGCCACCTACGCTATTTTAATTTAAAATTTTTTACCCAAGTCCTTTGGAAATAGAATTTTCATGAAAGCCCACATGTCTAAAAAGATTTTCAGTTCCCGCATCTGATTCCCCAGACCTTCAGGCTTCTGTGCCTTCCTCCAAGTGCAGATCATTTTCCAAGCTTTGGTGTATAAAATACAAACACTGCTTTAAGCTGAAATCTAATCGATCTCCTCTTAGTTGAAACACGAAAATCAAATTCTCATCTCAGAAGTTTTTTTTTTTTTTTTTTTTTTTTTTTTTTTTTTTTCGAAAGCAACTGCAACATCTTTTCCCCTGGGAGACAGAAGAGAAACGAAGCTCTGGCCACAGGCTCAGTTCTCCGACTTCCTCACGTTCCTGCCTTCTCCTTCATTGTTCCCAGGGCGGCTGGCAAATGGCAAGAGGTCAGGACTGACATGCAGGACATCTTCATGTAACCCCCCATCCATCCCAGGAACGGGCCAAACCCACTACCCGCTTCTCTGGGAAGGGTGGAGTCTGAACTCAGGCCTCTGAGACCTGAAGCACCACAGTCGTTCTGTGACCTCAATGTGCCTGCCCCATCCCATTTATCATGCCAAAGCCAATCTGTAAAGGTGGGTGTCTACAAATCCAAGGTTCTTCTGAGGAGATGATCCCCTCAGTCCCATCTTTCTCTCTAGGATAAGGATATCTGGTCTCTAGTTCCCAAAATGATCATATCCAGAGTACCCAGACCTTAGACATGGCCTGTCCCATTGGTGCAGACTAACAGAGCTGGCTTTGTAAGACTTGTGCATCATTTGTTCCGACTTGGTCTCAGTTTCCTTCGATGCAGCTGAAGCAGCTATGGAGCTGCCGATTCCTCTCTTCAGAAGCCCTTCAGTGCTGCGTGTTCTTGATAACATTTTCCACCTGGTGTCTCATCAGTCTACACAGCCCAGGCTGCTCCACCTAGTGTCTCATCAGTCTACACAGCCCAGGCTGCTCCACCTAGTGTCTCATCAGTCTACACAGCCCAGGCTGCTCCACCTGGTGTCTCATCAGTCTATTCAGCCCAGGTTCACTCCCATTGTCCCTGCCCTCAAAGCCCACCCAGACTCCGAGTGGCAGTTTCTGACTCCAGCTTGGGTTGGGCTACAGTGGGATCTAGTAAATGTAATGCATGAATAAATTCCTGCCAAACTTCAGGCACTGGTACCCACCCCCTTCCCTTCTGTGCCTGAATACATTCCTTTCTACCCTGGTGACAGCCCACATGCCTCCAAAATGGCCCACATCAAACCCTGGAGACAGGCCCCTGGAGTGGATCTGTGGGGGTGGTTGAAGCCTTCCCCTGTGTCCTGGTCATATTGAGATATTGTGGAGGAAGCAGTCTATTACATCCACCCCACAGGGAACCGATCTGTGCAGCCTCTGTGCTCAGCTTGCTCTCTGTCTCAGTCCTGGAGAACAGAGTCACCCAGAACTAGCCATGAAGTCCACAGCCATATTGTGTGGGACACAGATGAGGCTGTTGCTTTGACAATCATATTTCTCTGCAGTGTTTACATAGTGCTGTGCTGGTAGATGTGTATCAGCAGGCTTCAGAAAAACTAACACATGAACGTCCCTGAACCAAAGGCCAAGAGATCCTCTGCGTAATAACTGTGTGATAAATTCTACATGGTTCTTACATATGTAATCCCAGGGCTTACTCTGTAAGATAGGAGGTAGAGGCAGGAGAATCCCCAGAAGCTTGGGGCCCAACTAGTCTGGGGTACACATAACTGAAAAAGAGGCCCAGCCTCAAACAAAGTAGAAGGTGGGACCAGCACCCAAGCTGCTTTCTCATGTCCACACATATGCTGGGATAAATGAGTGTGTGCATTCACACACATGAACACACATGTGCATGTGCACACATATTACACACACATATACACCACACATACACACATACACACACACTACACACATACACACATACAACATGCACCTCACACACAACACATACATACATAGACCATATACACAACACACATACACACATACAACATGCACCTCACACACAACACATACATACATAGACCATATACACAACACACATACTCCACACGTACACACGTACACACATAGCACACATACACACATACATACACAACACACATACTCACACATACGCACACACACTCACATATACCACATATACCACACACACATACACATGCATGCACACACAAGATGAACAGTAGACTTTTCCTCATTTGCCAACATTTGAACAGTGTCTATAATGACTTACATAACAGTTTTCAAACACCAATGAATTGGTCCTTTGTTTTTGTGGTGTGTGTGTGTGTGTGTGTGTGTGTGTTTCATACAGTATAAAAAGCATATAAATGTCACCCATGTTTATTTTACATTTTTAACTTTTTTATGTTTATTACATTTATTTGGGGAACAGCAGCACAGGACTCAGGCTACACCACTGCGCAAACAGAGGTCAGAAGACAACTTTCAGAATTGATGCTCTCCTTCCCACACGGGTCTCTGAGAACAAATTCAGGGTTGGCATAGGCACCTTTACCTGCTGAGCCATCCCTCGGCACCATTATTGAAGTTTTTCTATCACTTTTAAAATCTAGACTGGGATTTCTCAGCTTTAGCATTATTGAAATTCTAGTGAAACAGATGACAAACATGAATGTGTTTTTTCCTAGGAGCTGGGGGTGAGGGATACAGATTGTCCTCTGTATTGTGGGATATTTACCTTTACCCCTGGCTATTATTCACTAGATGCCAATACCTAAGCCCTGTTTTTCATGACTATCAGAAATGTCTCCAGTTATTGTCAAGTATCTCCCGAAGGCAAAATCTGCCCAGATTAGAACAACTATAAGGAACAAAGCAACAAATTAAACCTGGGCTAGCTATTTGGCAATCCTCCTGGTATACACACTCCCATCACAGCCAGTTTCCAACTGTCAAACACAAACTGAGAGAGATGAGATGCTGTGTTCACACCACATAGGCATGAGATGGTGTATTCACACTGCACAGGCATGAGATGCTGTGTTCACACCACATAGGCATGAGATGGTGTGTTCACACCACAAAGTCATGATATGCTGTGTTCACACTGCACAGGCATGAGATGCTGTGTTCACACCACATAGGCATGAGATGGTGTGTTCACACCACAAAGTCATGAGATGATGTGTTCACACCACACAGGCATGAGATGATGTGTTCACACCACACAGGCATGAGATGTGTGTTTACACCACACAAACACAGCTGATGGAAATGACCCTGAGGTTCTGGTACAGAGCTGGGCTGTGCTCAACTGGTAAAGTGCTTGCCGAGCATTGACAAGACTCGAATTCTATCACCAGCACCGCACAAGCCAGGCCTAAGATCCCAGCACTCAGGAGGCAGGGGCAGAAGGAAGTCCAAGGTCATGCTCAGCCACAAAGTAGGTGAGGCCAGCGTGGGATGCTTGAAACCCTGGCTCAAATTTTTAAAAACAGAAACATTGGCACATTAAACAAGAAGAAAGTGATATTTTGAATATTACGCCTTAGCTTTTTTATATTTTTAATGTAGAAGTTTACTTAATTACAAAATGGATGCATTAACAAATGCCTCCTAAAATTGCCAAAATTTTAAGGTCAGCTCTGGAAAATCAGCATGGATGACTCCAGCACTCTCTGCTTCTCTACAGCCAGGAGCTTCAGGATTAGAACAAAATAGTCACTGTGTGTCTTAGCCAGCACACTTCAAGCAGGGTGTGTGTGTGTATGTATGTATATGTGTGTGTGTGTGTGAGAGGGGGGGTACAGTGTGTGTGTGTGTGTGTGTGTGTGTGGTATGTGGTAGGTGTATATGTGGTCTGTTTATGTGTGTGTTTGTGATGTAGTGGACTGTGGCGTGTGGTGTGTGTTTGTATAGTATGTGTTTGTGTGGGGTGTGTGTGTGGTGTGTATGTGTGGGGTGTGTGTGTCTCTGTGTGTTGCTTCCCCCTTTCCATTGATCCAAATTCTCCCTTCAGTTAAGTCATAGTCTTCATCACACACACACACACACACACACACACACACACACACACGCAAGGTTATGGGTCAGCCATCAGTCTGTCAGTAGGCTGCTGAGACCAGCAATGCACAGCAGGCAATAATTCCTCCTTCAGCCCCTGGGAAGCCACCATGAGAGGCTGTGAAAGTGAAGTTCAAGTTGCATGGAGACCACAGGATGTTAGAGATTCCGGGACACCGGGCTGTCCATCTACTTAAGAAAGTTGCAGGCATAGAGTGGGGCCTGACCAAGAGAGAAGTTGTATGCTACAGGTAGCAGCTGGGTCCACAAGCTCTTAGGAGCCCAGATGATTCCATCACGTGCCCCAGATGCCTGACATGGTGCTGCAGAATTCCATGCTTGCCCTGCTGGGCTTCAGTTTGATTTGGTCAGATCTTTTCTTCATATGCTCTGTCCACATTTCTCTCCTTCAGAACTCGAGATATTTTGTACCAAGTGTGGAATATTTTAATTTAAAATGATGTTGTTGAACACGAAGTTGAGAAAGGGTGGGATTATGTTGGTTCGTCTTGTCAACTTGACCTGATTCGGAACCACCACGGAAGTACACCTCGGGGCATATCTGTGAGGGGTGTTTGCAGAAAGTTTCACTGAGCAGAGAAGACTGACCTAAATGTGGGTGGCACCGTCCCCTGGCTGGCACTAAATAGAAAGAGACAGCAGTCTGCAGAAAGCACTTGCCAGGCACCAAAGGATTCTGGGACAACCAAGCATGCATTCTCCTACCTAAATGTACTAAGCACCGGTTGACTCAAAACTGACTCGGGAAAAATGACATCACAAAGTAGCACATCCCTGCAAATGTGCCTTCCGACAGTCCCAGTGCAGCGCCTCCTTCCTGGCCTATCTTCCCGTCTGTCTTGCTTCTCAAATACCATGCTGGTGTCTCCAGCTCCCTTCATCCCAACCTGTTAACTCTGGAAGGAGGAGGTGTTTTTAAGCCAGAATCTTCTCTACTCATTTCCCAAGCCATGCTTCTTGCTGTATTTCTGCTTAGCTCCTCGGTGTTGACTCTTGGTTTCAAAGCTGACAGTGGTGGTTTGAACAGGAGTGGCCTACAGAGACTCATAGATTTCAACGCTTGGTCACCAGGGAGTAACATTGTTTGAAAGAATCAGAAGATGTAGTCTTGTTGGAGGAAGTGTGTCACTGGGGTTGGGCTCTGAGATTTCAAAAGCCGGTGCCAAGTCCAGAGTCTCTGTCTATGGGTCAAGACTTCTCCAGTGTCTGCATGCTCGCCTCCGTGAGGACAATAGACTAGCCCTCTGAAACTGACAGAAAACCTCAACTAGATCTTTCTTTTATAAGACTGGCCATTGTCTTGGTGTCTCTTCTCATCAAGAGAGCACTGACCAAGACAATGACAGAGAACCTACCACTCAGCTTTAGTTTTTTTTATTGGATTTTTTAAAAATTTACATTTCAAATGTTATCTCCTTCCCCGGTTTCCTCTCCAGAAACTCCCTATTCCATCCCCTTCCCCCTGCTTCTCTGAGGGTGCTCACCTACCCACCCCCCACTCCCACCTCCCCTCCCTGGCATTCCCCTACACTGGGGCATCGAGTCTTCCCAGGACCAAGGGCCTCCCCTCCCACTGATGCCAGACAAGGCCGTCCTCTGCTACACATGCAGCTGGAGCCATGGTTCCTCCATATGCACTCTTTGGTTGCTGGTTTAGTCCCTGGGAGCTCTGGGGGGTCTGGTGGTTGATATTGTCATTCTTCCTGGGGGATTGCAAACCCCTTCAGCTCCTCCGTCCTTTCTCTAACTCCTCCATTGGGGTCCCCGTGCTCAGTCCGATGGTTGGCTACGAGCATCCAACACAGTTTTATTTTAAAGGCGATTGTGTTAATGCGATCACCTTGACGGTCAGAGGGAGGTTCTCCTTCCAGATAAACGTGACCTCTGTGTATCTTCAGTCATCAGTTCGTGGCTGTGGGTTCCACATCCTTGGTGTCAGCCAAAGCATGAACGGAAGAGACTTGGAGGGGAGATGTGGGTGCTGAGCATGTGCAGATGTTTCTCCTTGCCACCAGCTCCTAAATAATGCAGTGTGACATCAATTTACATAGCATTTACATTAGAGTGGGTGTTAATAGTAACCTAGAAGTGATTTAGATAAACAGGAGGAGGTGCAAACATTGTACCACTTTGTAGAAAGATGTAGAGCACATGCACAGAGCTTGGTACCAACTTCATGTCCTGGAACTAAGCCCCATGGATGCAGAGGAATGGCTGGTATTGTATAACAGGAGGCAGAGTCTCAACTCCTTATGTAGCCGATGTGACCTTGAACTTATGATTTTCCTGCCTTCACTTCTCAAGGACTGGGATTATAGTGTAGTACCACCATGGCATCCTAGAAATCTAACCCGGGCTTGGTGCATGCTAGCAAACACTTTACCAATAGAGTTACATTCTGTGGTGGTTTGCATATGCTTGGTCTGGGGAGTGGCACTATTAGAAGGTGTGGCTTTGTTGGAATAGGTGTGGCTTTGTTGGAGTAAGTGTGTCACTGTGGGTGTGGGCTTTAAGACCGTCATCCTAGCTGCCTGGAAGCCAGTATTCTGCTAGCAGCCTTCAGATGAAGATGTAGAACTCTCAGCAATTCCTGCACCATCCCTGCCTGGATGCTGCCATGTTCCCAACCTTGATGATAATGGACTGAACCTCTGAACCTGTAAGCCGACCCCAATTAAATGTTGTCCTTATAAGACTTGCTGTATTTGGGATTCATTTGAATGTGTACCCCAGAGGGTCATGTGCAGGAAGTTTGGTCCCTCGATACAATGGTATTAAGGTAGCAGAACCTTTATGAAGTGGGGTTTAGTTGAAGGTTAATAAATCATAGCTATAACAGCCTCAGAGGGAATTAATACAGGTGTCGTTGTGAGTCAAACCATGCCCTCATAAAAAGAGTAGCCATGGCTCCTCCCTGGCCTCTGGCTTCCTATCTTGCCATGGGATCTCTTCCGTACTTACTGCCTTGGGCCTGCACCATACCTGGTACCATGTCCTCAAATCTCCCAAACGGGGCACCAAACAACCCTCCATTATTTATAAACTTCCCAGCCTTATGTGTTTTGTTACAGTAATACAAAACAGGCTAATACAGCATCCCAGTGTAGTTGAGCTTAGAAAGGAACAGCAAGTCCATAAGTCAGCTGGCATCTCTTCACCTGAGCTCAGAGATCTCAGAGAAGGGAATCCTGGGGGATTGAATGGGTCATGTTCTTCAGGGATCCCTGAGAATCTGCCTCAAGTCTTTGAAGGGAGTGGATAGAAATAGTCAGGGATATTACCCAAGTAGACACGCCCACCAGACTTTGCCTCCCAAGACTTAATACTATTATACCCTGTCTGCTAAGAGCTCCCAAAACTCATCCAGTTGCTGCCTTCCATGCCTCTGACTCCATGTCAGTCCTGGGAGCTTCACAAGGTTGGTCCTGCTGCAGTGAAACCATGGTGCTACCTGAGGAATCTGGACTCTAAGAAAAAAAGATATGTTCTGTCTGGGTTTATGGCTGAACTCTGAGAAAGGGACAAATATCCTGGTAGTTGGCTAAACTGCTTTGGCTTCTGGTGAATGAAAGACACATGCACGTGCGCCACACACACACACACACACACACTCGTCAGTTAATTTTAATATGCCTTGACTCACTCAAAGACTGGGCAGTTCTAATCCTCCGCTCAGCCAGCATACATTCCCCTCCCATAGGACCACTTTCCCTTTCCACCTACATTTTGGATGAATTTTCTTCTGCAGCTCTAAATCTGATCCATCTTGCTTCAAGACATGGCAATCTTTCTCTCCTTCCTTCTCCCAGTTCCTACCCCGTGCAAATCTAAAGGTCTCGCCTCAGTCTATTGGGAAGCCTGACCAGCCATTGGTCTCTGACTCTTTATTGACCGATCAAAAACCAATTGGGAACAAGGACCTTCAGTGTTTGGACATGCAGATTCTTGTTTTGGGGGGTTCAGAATAAGTCAAAGCATTAGAACCAGTTCCCAACAGCTCTTGAAACCAGGAGTGGAAGGTCTCAAGTCTGGAAACGCCCATGATGCAGGAACTCAGACAACTCTTGGCACCCACTCCTTAGCCCATGCTATCTGCCATGTGTACCAGCCAAGTCCTGCTGGGGAGCCTGGGTCAGGGAGATGAAGGATCCTCCATTGTCTAGGATTGACCAGATTCTCTGTCAGTCCCTCAGGATTTGTCATCACCAGAGAGAGTTAGGGGAGACACAGTCCTTTTTTGGTCAGTGGAAAGAGAAAGCCCAGGAGCGATCCCTGAAAGAAATGTGTTGATCCACAAAGCCATTCTCGAGTGGTTCATGCCCAGCTGTGCACATTCAGGAAGAGCAAGCTCGGTTGCCTTTTCAATTAGGAGTGGAGCAGGAGGGCACAAGAAGAGGCAACCATTGTCCCTGCTTTTTTAGAGAGTCCCTTCCTTGTCACATGAGAGGCAACCATTGTCCCTGCTTTTAGAAAGTCCCTTCCTTGCCATGTGAGGACAGTCCAGTTGCAACCTCCTCTGCCACCTCCAAATCCTCAGGAGTCCTCAGTAAGGTTCTGCAGCCCTCCCACAGGAGACAGGATGGAGGGAACACCAACAAATCCAACCCTGGGAACAGCACACAGCGGAAGCTGGGTGACAAGCTGAAACTTGCTGTTCCAGAAACTCTGAAATTTCTCTTGTTGTGATTCAAAGCTGCAAATGAGTGGTTTTCGATGAATCTGGAAGCCTGTGGTCAGGAGGCCACAGAGCTCTGAAGCAGCCCTGCTCCCTGCCTGTGCTTATTCCTGATAGACTCTGTTTGAAGAGAGTCCCTGTGGAAGGACTCAGCATGTCACTATTCTCGCGCTGAACTAGCTGCAAGCTGCCAGGTCACACAGCGTACCTGGAGGCTTGCTTTCAGTAGCTTAGATGAGGCTTAGGCACAAGGGTGTGTGTTTGTGTGTGTGTGTGGTGTGTGTGGTGTGTGGTGTTGTGTCTGTATGTCTGTGTGTGTGTTGTGTCTGTGTGTGTGCTGTGTTGTCTGGTTGTATCTGTGTGTGTGTCTGTGTAGTGTCTGTGTGTGTGTGTTGTGTCTGTGTGTGTGTCTGTGTGTCTGTGTCTGTGTGTGTGTCTGTGATGTGTGTGTCTGCTGTGTGTGTCTGTGTATGTGTGTGTCTGTGTGGTATGTGTCTGTCTATGTGTGTCTGTGTGTGTATGTGTCTGTGTATGTGGTGTGATGTTGCTATGTGTTGCCTATATGTGTGTATATGTGTGTATGTGTGTTCTATCTGTTCTTATGTACTGTTGTGACTGTGTGTGTATGTGTGTATGTGTGTTGTCTGTGTATGTGTGTGTGCATGTGTGTGTGTATGTGTTGTGTGTGTATATAGATAATTGTGTCTATGTGTATCTATGTGTGCCTATATGTGTATATTTGTGTTTCTGTGTGTCTCTATCTGTATCTGTATGTGACTGTGTGTGACTGTGTGTGTCTGTATGTGTCTGTGTATGTCTGTGTCTATATGTGTGCACATGCATGTGCATGTGTGTGTCTATGTGTGTCTGTGTGTATGCACATGCACGTGTGTGTCTGTGTGTGTGTCTGTGTGTCTATGTATGGGTGTGTCTGTGTAAGTATGTGTGTGGCGGTATATGTGCATATATGTGCATATAGAGGCCTGAAGACAATCTCAGGTATCATTGCTCAGGGGCCATCTACCTCATTTTTTATTAATTAATTAATTAATTCACTTTATATACTAATATCAACCCTTCTCTTCCCTATAGCCCCTCACACATCCCCTCTCCTTCTCCTCTGGGAAGGGAGGCCCCCTGGGTCCACCCCCTACTCCAGCACATCAGGTCACTGCAGGACTAGGCTCATCCACTCCCACTGACAACAGACAAGGCAACCCAGCTAGGGGAATGGGATTCCCCAGGCAGGTTACAGAGATAGGAACAGCCCCCTCCAGTTGTTGGGGGACCCACATGAAGACCAAGCTGCACATCTGCTACATGTGTGGGGAGGCCTAGGTCCAGCCCATGCTCACTCTTTGGTTGGAGTTCAGTCTCTGGGAGCCCCTAAAGGTCCAGGTTAATTGACTGTGTTGGTCTTTCTGTGGAATTCGTGTCCTCACCTCATTGTTTGAATCCAGGCCTTGCTGATTAAGCTGGGCTGGCTAGCAAGCTCTAGGATCTGCCTGTCGCTGACTCCTCAGCTGAATCCCAGGGTAGGCCCCTACCTGCATTTTAGGGATCAAACTCAGGCTCTCACACTTTCACGGCAAGCATTTTAGCCACTAGTCTCCATATCCCTTAATTCTGACATTTTTCAAACCTCCCCAGAGGATACTCACTCGGGTAGAAGAGCTAGAGGCTACAGCCTTAGGTCATAAAGCAGAGCTGGGCATGTCACTGTGTGGTCTGGCCTTCCCACGGACCCAGTCTGCACAGACTCTCCAATATCATAGGTCAGCACGTAGCTGTATTCATTGGGAACATACAGTAATAGATCTCAAAGGAGTAAGACCCTGTCATGCCAGACATTTGGCTTCTACCCAAGCTTCAGGCTGTCACCATATAGCCAGAGCATGGAGGGTAAGCCCTGTGTCCTCCCTGTGTCCCGCCCTGCCACTCATCAACCCAAGGCTGGCTCCTCTGGGGCCAATGTCCCTTGTAGGTTTTTAATTACTAGTAACTTGGGCAGCAAGACTCTCCACCTGCTACACTGGGGTCTTGTCTTCAGTAACTGTGAGAAGACTGCTCTGACATGGGTTTCAGCCAATAGAAAGTTTTGATTAACCAGCAGGTGACTAAGATCCTAGTGTAGCACCAAGCCTTTGTCAGGGTAAGCTTTAAGCACACACACACACACACACATACACACACTTCTGAGTTGACATACTTCAGTTAGCAAGAACAGTTAGCTAGAACAGAACTGCAGAAATCAAAAGGCTGGGTTAGTATACTTAGAGACTTTCCCAGAACTATGGACTTTGAAGGATTAGGTCTTTGTTTTCATTTTGGCAAGTGGTGCTGTCTACACATGCTGAAAATGCTGAGTTTTGTGGTCTAAATGGTGCTTCCATCATGGAGTCAGTTGTCCTAAGGTCTGGAGGCCTGTTACAGACTCAGTTTATAATTGCTCTCCCTAGGCTAGGGAGATGTTCCTTAGTGTGTGTGGCTTTGGAAGTAGCCATCTACACAAGATGCTAAATCTAGAGGGATTCTGGGAAAGATTCACAACCATGATGGTAGGGCTGGTCTTCTTACTTAGCCTTTGTGCAATACTTTATTCTTCCAACGGGGCCTCTGGATGAGGGATCTGGACACAGAGGTAGACTCTTCCTATGGACTGTGATGGTGAGATCATTGTCCTAGTCCACCATCAGCTGTGACGAGCAACACACACAGAGCAAACCCAAGGTCCCAACCCTAACCAGCAAAACTTCCACCTACTCATTAAGACTTGGCCCAGAATCCAAAGGTGGGAATTAGCACAGAGCTGGGTGAAGCAGAGACTGCTGGGCAAAACCCGGATCTCACGCTAAGGCCTGAGAATCTCAGGCCATGGCCACATTGTTGTTGTTTCAATTAAGAATTATTTGCTAAGAAAGATGTTGTGAGAATCAATCCTACAACTCTCAAGTCAGCCTCTTCATAAATGTGTGATCTATGAAGCCCAACTTCCATCTCCTCTGTAATAAGGAGTAGGGGTGTGTGTGAGTGTGTGTGGTGTGGTGTGTGTGTCACAAGCACCTGTATGTACATGCATGTAGAGGCAGAGGACAACCTTAGGCATCATCTCTCCTCCTCTTCCTCCTCCTCTTCCTCCTCCTCTTCCTCCTCCTCTTCCTCCTCCTCTTCCTCCTCCTCTTCCTCCTCTCCCCTCTCTCTCCACCTCCTCCTTGTCCTCTCTCTCTCTCTCTCTCTCTCTCTCTCTCCATCACACACACACACACACACACACACACCTCTCATTGGCCTGGAACTCATCAAATAATCTAGGCAAGTTGGCCAGTGAACCCTATAGATCTGCCCATCTCCACCTGCCCAGAACCGGATTGTGAGCACACACCACCATGCCTAGCCTTCTTTATGTAGCTTCTAGGAAGTGAGCACTTCACTGCCTGAGTCATCTCTCAGGCCAGGAAACAGCTACCTGACAGCACATGAGCTCTTTATCCTATAAGCTCTGGGGCACCCACAGATGAACACCACTTTCCCATTCGCAAGTGGGGGTTGTGGTACTGTCTACCAACCCATGCAACCCCCCCCCCCAGAGTCCGGTCTGAATGCATCTCAGTGAAGCTGACCCCTTGGGTATTTGTTTTCCTTCTCTGCCTCTGCTGAGTGACCCTCAAAGCTACTAAATGCCAGGCACATGCAGTACACTTCTGCAGCATGAAATGCTCACCTCAGAGATCTCCCTGAGGGCTGAAAGCTCAGTCTGAGCTATGCCCGTGAGGAGCTGAGCAGCCCTCCAGCCCCACATATGCTTCTGTGACTCCTTCATGCTCCCACCTCCAGCCCCCTCAGCCTGAAGCTGCCCCTCCCAGAACCACTCACCTCACTTGGCATTACCTCTCATAAGGGAGGAAATGCCAAGTGGGAACTCCCAGCTCAGCTCAGCTAGGCCAAGGCAGAGAGGTGCCCTTGCAGGTCCCTCAGCAAAGGATATCCAAACTATGAATGGCTTGGAGTCCTTCTTCCTTCCGCTGCTCCTGTAGTGAAACATAGAAGGACTTACTGCCCTCAGTCCGTCCACCTGTGAGACAGCCTGCATCTCCTTCCTGTGAGGTAGCCTGCATCTCTTTGCTTGCTTGCTTGCTTTTTACAGTCTTCTTCAGGTTTTGTTTTTAGACTTTGAACTCCAGATGTAAAGCTCTCCGACAGCATTTGAAGATTTCTGCAGGAGACAAGACAACAAAGAAAGTGCTCGGAAGAGGGCCTTTTACCCCAGGCACAGCTCTTCTTCAGTGTCTTTGAGAACGATTGCCCATGTGCCTGTGCCTTCGTTATGACACAGATATTCCAGGAATGGAGAATGGGGGGCTAGAAATTCAGCCATGCCCTTTGACTCTGCTTCTTCACAATAAGTGAATTCTCTGCCTTCTGAGATAACACATGCCTAATCTGCTAAGACAGTTTGAGTTTTCGTTCTTAGATTTCAGAGTAGGTTTCACTGAGGGTCCTAAGGAGGCCATCTCTTCCTTAAGCCCTCTTCTTGGCGTACATATTTTATCATTGACTGTATCACAGCAGCTTGTGTGTACATGCATAGGCACATCACATGTGTATACATACACGTGTATTACATACATTGTGTACATACATTTGGAGGCCAGAGATAAACCTCCGGCTCCTTCCTTAGCTGCTCATGCACCCATTTCTTCACACAGAGGCACTTTTACTTTTCATTCTCTAGTTCAGTGAGGCAGACCGGCTGGCAGGCTAACCTCAGAGGTCCACATGTCTCCACGTCCCTAGAACTGGTATTACAAACACATGCTCCCACACGGAGCTATTTCACATGGGTTTGGCTGAGACATATCCTCACTGTGTGCACAGAACACTTGGTCACATTTACAGGCCATGCCTGGATGGTGTTTTCTCCCACCACAGTTGATCTTCATCCTCTGTGGTCCCTAGGAATGGCAGCAGATGTGATCTCAAATGTCTTGATCACAGGAAAGCAGTCTCAAGCAAGGAAGTGCCATCTGGGGCCCTAAGAAGGCCCCATAGGTGTGCAGGGATGCATGCAAGCTGCCTTCCTATCCTGGCTACACAACGCAGCATTTGATGCTCACATCTGAAAGAACTGCTATGCTGCTCAGCACGTGGCCTCCAGGTCAGGTTCTCCCCACACCTTTCCTGTGTTTCCTGCCTGGTCACATTACCCTCTTCACTGCTCAATCTTGACATCTCAGAGTCTCCCCTCATTTTGACAGTTTAATGTATCTGCCATCTTAAATGCCTGTATATGGATTTTTCTTGCATATCAATCTGGGTGTAAATCCCTCTGGGGGCAGGATCAGAGCTTCCCTGTTTTTCCATCCTTCTAGGGACAGAGTGTTCCCATAACCCATCAGTTCTCTGCAAAACCCAGAATCCTACAGTTGTAGATCTTGATGCTGCATCATCAGGACCAGCCTGGGTCAAGATCCCAGAGAAATGAAACTAGGCAGCGGGGCTCCTTGCAGCTTTCCCTGGGGGCTGCCTCAGCCCATGGGTCTGTTTAAGACTGCCCATGGCCATCTAGGCAGACATGTTGGGAACTGAACCTCGTTCATCAAGAAGTCTTACTGTAACCAGTCATGGGGCCTCTATGAGTTTGCTAGCACTGTCCACCATGGTGGGCCACACATCTCCACCCCTGCCCCGCTGCCAGCCCACATTGCTGTTTGCTTTTCGACTCCTCTTCATCCTTCTCCTTCCAAGTACCTGACTGTTGCAGATACTCAAGAGGGAAGTACCTCTCTATCCCATCAGCTCCTGGGGCATCTATGATTTGCTCTTTAGCTCAATTTGGACTTCTGCAGATGGTTTTGACTATGTGACCCAGCCACTGTTTACATAGAAATTTTTATTAGACAATTCACATCTGGCCAGCCCATCTGATACTAGCATTCTTTGCAAGTCCTTTAAGAACAGGACCCAAACACAAGGATGTCCCACCTTTGCACAATGATTCCAGGGCCCTCTTAACTGTTGGTGTGAAAACGGCGCGTAATCATAACAGGGGTTAGAGTTCACCTGCCCCCCTCCTGTCTCTTCTTCTCTCCTCTCTTTTCTTTCTCTTTCTTTCTCTTTCCCCTGCCCCTTCCTTTTCTCTCTCTTCCCCCTCTTCTCTCTTTTTCTCTCTCTCTCCTCTCCTCTCTCTCCTCTCTCTCTTTCTCTCTGTCTTTCTTTCTTTCTCTGAGTGGAAGAATTCATGAACTTTGGGACATATTCATCTTTGTTCTGCAGTGGTCCCCCTTCTGGTGAAGATTTGGAGAGAAGTTTGTTCAAGAAGTTACAGCCCACAGCCAATACAAGGACTGCACTCCAGAACTGCTCTTTAGTCAGAGAGCTTCCTGGGCCTCCACTAAAGCCGTACATTTGGAGAGAGCCCATAGCTGAGCACCTGACAGCGGATGCCTGCAAGCCCCGCCCACTAGAGCTATCCAACCCCACCCGCTGGAACTGTCCAGCAAGACATCTCTCTCACTTCTCACCTCACTCAGCAAGTGCAAACAGGATCCAAACACAGAGAGGCCCACCTTTGCACAACAATTCCAGGGCACGCTTAACTGTTAGTGTGAAAACAGGCACATAATCACAACCGGAAGCTTCCGGCTTCCATCCAGATCTCTCAGGGCCCAAGAGGTCCACAGGAAAGAACAAGCCTGAGCTCTTAGCAATTCTACAGGGAGCACCTTGCATGGATTGCTAATAAAATGTCCAGCAGTGCAGGACAAACCATACTGCGGTCCCTCGGTGAAATTACTCAGGCTGAAAAAATTCCAGGGAGAAATCAGACAATTAGAGACTTCTAGTGAGAGAGAAAGCAGAGGTTGTTTGTTTCCTTCAGTGTGTGAGAGCTGCTGCTTCTGGCTGCCGCTTGAACTTGCTTTAGACAGTATGCTCCAGAAAAAAAAACTCCTCCACCTCTCGCATTGGCTTCGATAAAGAGTCTTCATATTAAAAACAAAAAAAAACAAACAACAAACCCAGAATTCTCTCACATCCTGTCAACTTAAAATAGCAGAAGGACCTTTTCCAAAGAGTCAAACTGCAAGATGACACATGGGCCACAGTGAATCATGTGTGTTTTTAAAGAGGTTCAATGCTGATCTGTCTACCAGGGCAGAGTCCACCAGGGATCCTTAGCCTGGACAGCTGAAGGCTGGAACAAGAGGTCTTGCAGGGCTCTGACGTGGCCAGAATGACCAAAGTAGAATTACAGCTCTCTGAGGTGAAGCCAGAGCATGGCAAGCTGCTAGGCCCTTCCTCAGCTGTCTGTTGCTGCCTCAGAGTTGGTGAGAAGCAGTGAGATACAACAGCAGCTAGGAGCCAGAGCTGGAGCTACAGAGCAAGAAGTGGCTTTGGTCAAGCACACCCAGCCTGTTAGGTAGGGTCAAGGTCCAGTAACAAAAGAAAACTCTTCCCTGGAGTGTTACAGCTCAATAGGACAGGCAACCTCAAACGATCTTTGATGAAATAACTCGTGCACTTTATTCCTTGTGGACAGGGACCTTATAAATGTGTTTGGGGTGGGTGTGGATTGGATATAGGTGTGGGTGCCTCCCATTGGCTCAGTCTGAGATGTTAGAGATGTTCTATTTGTCTGGGGAAGGACTTCAGGTGTTGTCCCTACATGACCGGTTGTCATGGTCCTCCTAGTAGAGTCTCATGGTCACATGCTTCAGGACAGGAACCTGGTCAGGAGCTAGTTTGAACTCCTGCCATTCTCAATTATGAGATTTATCGGGGTTCTGAGTTTGCTACAACCTTACCAGTTCTTCTGTCTGGTGCACAGTCCATTGCCCCACAGTTCAGTGAGGCAGTGTTCTAAAGGCAAAGTGAGGAGGCCATAAAGATAGTCTGAAACAATCTCTTCAGCCATGATCAGTAACAAAGCTGGTGGCAGGCTTCCTGTGACAAATGTCCTTCTGTTAGGGTTTCCGTTATAACGTATGATTGCCTTTCCTTTTTCTGTTGAGTTTGTGATGACTAATCTCAATTGTGTCAACCTGATGAGATCCAGAATCACCTTGGAGACCTCTCTTAGCAGACCCACTGTGGGAGATTATCTTAGGTTAATGCTGGAGGAAAGACCTGCCCACTGCGGGAGGCACCATTCCCTAGGCTTAGATTCTTAAATCCATAAAAGGGAAGAAGCTAGCTAAATGACAACATTCGTTATTCTCTGCTTCTGGATTATGAATGTGATGTGACCATATCCTTCAAGCTTCCACTGTCTTGACTTCTCCATGATAATAGACTGCAGTCTTGAGTGCTGAGCCAGAATAAATTATTTCTTCTTTAAGTTGCTTTTTTTTTTTTTTTTAAAGTCAAAACAGTTTATTGGTGATTATGATCTAACAACGTTTCATGAATCTTACTCAGCAAATGAACATTCATCTGGTGAATATTTTTCTTTACTTATTGAGAATAAATTGAGAATGGATTTCATAATTCCTCTATCTTTTAAGGTTAGGCAAAGATAACAGACTAGTGAGGGTGTAGGTTTTAGGAGTTTTTCTGCGTTTGCCCCTATATGTTGAATACATGCTATCTCATTTAAGGAGGACATGGTTTAATATGAAATGGAGTGTTGTGCAAGAGTTAAATTTTATGTGTCTGTTTTGTGTGTAAGTATGTTCTACCTACATATGTGTTTCTACACTGTGTTCATGCCTGGTACCTTTAAGTTGCTTTTGTCAGAGTGTGGTAACACAACAACAGGAAAAGGAGTCTAGGCTGGGTTTGACACAAGCAACCTCGTTTGGTTTATATGACTTTCCCACTTGAGACTGATTTTCACACTTCCACATCTTTATAATTCAATCCCTTTAGCTAATAGCCTAGAATCACATGGGATCATGACCCCTCTAAATTCAGATTTCCTTGTTCTTCATTGAAGTTCTAAATCATAAAATAACTGGTGCTTATGCATGAAGCCTTTTTACACTAGTGTCTAAACCCTGTTGGAAAATGGTCACAGTGCTGCCGTCTACCCTTGTCTCACAGCATAAATAATGGCTGAGGTCTAGACTGGGGCAATAGCTTCTCCCATAAGCTAATGGGCATCCCTTTGGAATCCCGGGGAAGGAAACCACATGCTGCTGGTAGAGGTGCCTATTAGGATATGTAGGCACTTGTCCTATGTTTCCTGGGCATGTCGCTCTCTACTCAACCACTCCCCAAGCAAGTCTGTACCTAGCTCTGCCCCATGCACAAACTTAGTCACTTCAATGTCATGCTACTGCATACTCCCTGGGAAAAGACATTCCCACAGACAGCTAAGAGGAAGTGATGTAACCACTGCCATTACTCAACCCTTCCCCTTGCCATTCATGAAAAACTTCATGTCCAGTGCAAAACTGAGTTGCAGAAATTATTCTAAACACTTCTAGACTTAGTGTCTCCTGATCAAACATCAGCTATGTAAGATACACACACATGTATACACATGTGCATGTACATATACACACATATACACATGTGTGTATGCTTTACATACACACACTGTCCCTCAGAACCCATAGAAGACTGGTTTCGGAATCTATGGGAAATACAAAAGACTAAATGTCCAAGGATCTATTGCAGAACATATAGCTATACAATATAGAGATAGATACATAGCATGATGTTTGCATATTAACTGTGGAGGTAAAAAGCCATTTGAAGGAACAGAGTATGGGGACATGAAGTTCATTCCTCTTACCCGCAAAAGTCACTGAGCCCTTCATCTTCCATGTATTAATTGTCTGCAGATGATGTGCAACATGATAAGCACCAATAGTTGTTATTACCTATTATTTAAAGGAAAATGTTCTCTGCATGGTCAGTCAAAATTTTTCCTAGTATTTGTAAGTTTCAGGTAATTGAATCTTCATGTATAGAACCTATAGATACAGAAAACTGACTTAAAATATGTGTGTAAATAAATATATATTATACACATACATATATATGTGTATAAATATACATACATATATAAATACATGTATACATATACGTGTGTAAATACACATGCATGCATATATGTACATAAATATACATACATCTATGTGCATAAATATATATGCATACATAATGTGTGTAAATACACACATACGTATGTGTCTGTAAATACATGCATACATATATATGTGTGTAAATACATGCAAATGCATATCTGTGTGTTAATATACACACATATGTATATGAGTATAAATACATGCATACATACATGTTTATGTAAGTACACACACATACATATGTGTTTGTAAATACATGCATATATGTGTGTAAATACATATACATATACATAAACATATACATATACATATACATGGGGGTTAAGTACCACTTGGCTCAGACTGTTGTCCTTCACAGAGTAAGCCAGGGAACGCAGAGATGAGTGCAGAATGCCTCAGGTTTGTTCTGCAGCTTTGTCCTTACACTCTTCCCTGTGGCTGCAGCTTGGAGACTCCGCAGTACCTCAGTGAGAGAGACAGAATACCAGTCTACCTTGGGTATTAAAAAGCAAGTGTGAATTTGTGTCATAAATAAAGAAACTTCTAGTTCCTGGAACAACTGTTCAAGGACCAAAAGCTTGCAGGGAGTTAAGAGTCCATGAGAAATGAAGTCCTCAGCTCACACTAGAAAAATACGGACCTTCAAATCATGTGACAGCTGACCCTGTTACCTGGAGTACCAACATACTTACCTCTATTGTGTTCCCTCTGACCTGGACTGAGTGAACAACACTGCTGAGATCCAGCAACAAATTCTCACAGTATCTCATTCTCACAGTATTCTCTCCCAACACCCTCGAAGCCCTTGAACTCAGTCTCTCCTTCCCGCCCACCCACTCCCTCCCTGTGCAAAGCAGAACTGGAAACGTGGCTCTCGCTCTCTCTGTGCGCTCACTCTGACAAGTGCGATTTCTCAGCAATTAGCATTTCTTTTAGGAAAACTTCAATAAGCACAGCAGCTGGGAACCTACTCACCATCTACAGGTGTAAAATCCAGCACAACCCATAATTTTCCCAGATCCAATTAACTGGCTCTGAGTACCTGCTGTCCAGGTTTGGGGAGCTGTTTTACGTTGGCCGCTATTGAGAGACACCCTTGGGTTGTACCAATTGCCCAAGTGGTTTAACGTTGCTTCATAAATCGTAGGAAGAGGCTTCTAGACATGGTCTTCCTTCCTAAGGCTACACAGTCCACTTGGATGAACAAAACTGAGTGTAAATGCTCACTCCTCTGTATCCACAAAACCCTCTGAGACTTTTACCACATCTCCCAAGGTCTCAACCCTGTGACCTTTTCTCAAGAAATTCCCATAATGCCTTGAGCTAATGCCCTCGTGTTGGTGGGATAGGCTTCATAAAGCTGGCAGACAACACGATGCATCATCTAGCAAGTCTGCAGGTGAAACTCTAGCGCAGGGCTCACCAGACTGAGTATGAGCTTCCATCAGGGTTGTGCTACCTCTGCAGGGTTCCAGGTCATAACTGACTTCCTAGTTGTGGAGATCCCACCCCACACCCCATAGTCTCAGGCATTTGAAAACTTCGTCCCCAACTGAGGACGTTGTTGGGGACATGTAGGAGGTATTCTCTTGTTGGAGGAACTGTGCCATTGAGAGCTGGCTTTTGAGAGTTTAAAGACTCACACCATGACAAGTTTACTCTCTCTGCTTTGTGCTTGCAGATATAAGCCTTCAATTTCCTGCTTCTGCAGCCTCTCTCTCTCTTTCTCTCTGTCTCTCTGTCTCTCTGTCTCTCTGTCTCTCTATCTCTCACACACACACACACACACACATTCTCTCTCTCTCTCTCTCTCTCTCTCTCTTCTCCTCTCTCTCTCTCTCTCCTTCTCTCTTTCCCCCCTCAGACTCTTACTCTCTGTAACTGTAAGTCAAATAAACCCTTCTTTCCTGAGTTGCCAGGGTTATGGTGCTTTATCACCACAGTAGTAAAGGAACTAAGGCACTAGCAAGATCCATCTCCCAGAGAGCACCCGCATCCTTGTCTCTTGGCTCCAAAGCCCATAATTTAGGTCAAGTCCCTCTTCCTCTTCCCTTTCTCTCACTCTCTCTCACTCCCTTGCTCCCTCATCTGTCTTCATCCTCCACTTATAAGTACTCTTGTGATGACATTGACCCAGTGACCCAGAATCTTCCTGATTGGCAGCCTTGGTGGCATCTTCAACCTCAATTCCCCTTTGCACAGTATCACATATCCACAGATTCCAGGGGTTAGGGTATGGGCACCAGTATGAGTAATATTTTTGTCACTGTGACAAACTAATAAAACAGCTGAAGGGAAGAAGTAGTCATTTTTGCTTAGTCTTAGAGGTCTCAGCCTATGGTGAGTCGGTTGATTTATTTATGGAAAAATATCCCATGGAGGCGGCAGGGAGAAAAAAGGGGTGGGCATGAAGGGGGGGGGGAAGAAGGGGAAAGAGAAGTAAGGGGAGGGGGAAGAAAGGGGGAGGAGGAAAGAAGTGGAGGAGGGAAGGGAGGAGGAGAGAGAAGGAGGAGAGGGAAGGAGAAAAGGGGAGGCTCATCTTTCCAGGCCATATCCCTAGTAAACTTGCTTCCTTTGACCACTCTCCAACTGTGCCATCAAGTTTGAGCCCCTCAGGAGATAAATCTACTGATGAAGCCAGAATCCTAGTGATCCGATCTGAACCCCCAGCACAGGAGTCTTCAGGGTATATACCTCATATTGAAACCATGAAAGTATTTTCAGGACTGTTCTGCCTACTGTACTGTAAACTCCAGCTCTTTCCTCCCTGTAATCTGCCATTCCAAATGGCTAATCTTGAAGAAAGGAAGTGACCTCATTCATTCATTTATTCATTCATTCATTCATTCAGGAACTACGTCCTGAGCTCTTGTGATCTCGGGCACTGTCTGCAGCACTAGGTTCATGATCTTCAGAGGCCATGTATTCTTGCTTTTCCCTCATTTATTCAGAGGGGAGAAGCTTAGTAAGTGAAGGAAAATTTTCTAAAAGATTCAAGTTTTGAAGGTCAGACATCCTGGGCAAATCAAGGAACTTTCCGTAATCTCTTCTACCCTATCACTTAACAAGAATGATGTCTTAACTATTTTTCTGTTGCTGTGTACACCTTGATAAAGGCAATTAACAAAAGTTTATTCAGGCTTATGGCTCCAAAGGGAGGAGAGTCCACCATGTCGGGGCCATCACAGCGGCATGAAAGGTGTAGCAGGGAGCTGAGAGCTCACATCCTCAACAGCAAGCAGAAAGCAAAGAAAGCAACAAAATGGGGTGAGACTATATACTCTGAAGCCCGCCCCCAGTGGCCAGACCTCCTAAACCTCCACAAATAGCTTCATCAATCGTGGACCAAGTGTTCAAATATTCAAGCCTATGTGGGACACTTCAGCCCACACTTCAGCCACTGACTCCCGCAGTCCCAGGCATATCATAATGCAAATGCATTCAGTCCAATGTCAGAAGTTCCGTAGTCTTTCAGCTAAAAAAAAAAAACTAGTTCTGAGACACAGGGCAATCTCTGCCGATGGCCACTCTGGTGGATACAATGCCAGATCTCCTATATTTTTCTAAATTGTTTGCTTTTCCTACATGAAGATATATTATCCCTATAACCCTAAAACATCAATATTGTTGTTTATTAAAAGTTGGCAGTGACCTGAGAGAATGAGTAGGCAAATAGCTAGACCATATACAAAATGGTACCCACAGACTATGTATGGCCACTTGTCTAGGAGACCAACCCTTTATCACAACAGACACCCCAGGAAGCCATTATCTGCTAGCCCATGAACTAATCCAGGAAGCTCAACAGTAACAGCTGGCCTGATGGACAGCCTCCCTAATAAACAATCAGAGAAACCCAAATATATCCCATCCAATCACATAGCTTCTCACTTTAGTTAATCCACAGTGGTTTCCCCAAGGTGGCAGCTCTCATCGGGACACACCTGAAGCCTTCGCCCTCTCTGTAGCTCTCCCACTGCCCCGGCCTCTCATAAGCTCAGTGATGATGCTGGCCTCCCTGTGGTAGCCAGAGCCGATGGACAACCTTAGCTCTCGCCCCATTCGGATGGTGTTGTGGTTTGTATGTGTTTGAGCTGTCCCTGGGATATCATGTTTTGGGAGCTCGCTCCTCAGTGCAAAAGTATTGTAGGTAATGTGGGGCCTTTAAAAGGTGGGGGCTAGCAACTGGTCACTAGGTCACTGGTCAGAGACGATGTCTTTAGAAGGGAATCTGGTTAGCTCTCCTAAGATGAGAATAAACAAATAAGCCTGCCCCTCTCCCTGCTGTGACTTCCTGTCTTGCCATATACTCCTGCCATGTTGTTATCTGCTACCAAGTCCTCACTAGAGCCTTGGTGATGCTGGCATCATGCCCTTGGGTCTCCATAACTGTAAGATACAAAAGCTTCTTTTCTTTTTAATCATCAGCTTTAGGTATTTTCGTTACAGTGACAACTTATACAGCTGTTGTTTGGTTTTTTTGTTCTGTTTTTTATCTCAGCAATAAACAGTCCAATTAAGAGGCCACAGGGAAAAGCTTTAAGGAAGGAGGCCATGAGAGTCAGTGTCTGTTCACGGGGTGAGAGCGAGGTAGCAAAGATCCTGCTGGCTTCTGAGTGGCTGCCACCCACACGTACGCAGAGAGACGTGCAACACAGGAGAGCTTGGACCCAGAGCTTTGGGACATAGATGGAGATAGAGGGCAGCTAGAAAAAGTCTATGGCTGTCTGGGCAAGGCTCTGGGAGAGCAGCCGGAAGGGTGTGCATCTTCATTGTCGTCAACTTGACACAAGCTATAATCATCTGGCAAGAGGGAACCTCACTAAGGAATTGTGTCCATCAGAGTAGCCTGTAGGCAAGCCTACAGGACATTGTCCTGATCGCTGTGAGGAAGCCTTGGCCACTGTAGTGAGTGACAACCATAGGCAGGCGCCTTGACTATATATAGAAGGCAAACTGAGCCACCAGGAGACACACCAGGAAACAGCATCACCCCACAGTTCCTGCTGAAGTTCCTGCCCTGGCTTCTCTTGATGATGGACTGTAAGCTCAAAGGTGAAGTAAACCTTTCCTCCCCAAGACTTTTGGCGGTAGGATTTTTGACAGCAACAGAAAATAAACTAGGACATATGGAGAGGTACCCAATGGCTGACGAAGCTGGACCCATCTCCTCCCTGACGTGAGATGGACCTGGTTATGGCAGAAGAACTGAGCCCATTCCTAAGAGGAGTGTCTCATCTTCTCCTGTGCCAGGGTGCCCTTCCTGTGTCTCCTGTGAGAGAACCCAACAAGGAGAGAAGACAAGAGATGGATGCATTCATAAAGGTCACTCCCACAAGGTGTGAGGAGTGTGGAGAGGACTCCGAGAGCAAGACAGTGAGGGAATAGTGAAAACCATCTGAAAATTCTGAGGTTCTTCCTGGAAACCTGGTGATGTCATATAAGTCAGTTAGGCAGTAAAAAAAATGGATGAATAGCCAAGGCAATGGCGGATTGGGGAGCCATCCCCAGAAAGATGACGTAGGAGAAGCAGGCTTAGGACAAAGCCTGGGGGAAGATAACATCCCAGGCGGCAAGCAGTGGGGAATGGGGGGAGCGAGGATCCAGAGAGCAGCACCCAGAGTGGTTATCAGGGCCTGCATCGCTATAATCTGAGCTTGGGATGTCCTCCCAAAAGGCCTTGTGTTCTGGAATGTTTCCCCCCCAAAAACCTTGTGTTCTAGGCTTAACCGCCAAGATTGCGGCTGGTCTTAGGTCATTGGAAGCATGTCCTTGAAGAGGACTGTGGGAGTCTGGATTCCTCCTGTTCTACTTGGCCCGAGGTAACCAGCTTCTTGCACCACCTGTGTTCACCTTTACGATCTGTGGGCTTGGACAGCAGCTCCCAGTGACAGGCTAAAAGCTACAGCTGTGAGCAAGTGACTGTTCCCTTCATAAGCTGCTTTTGTTATTTTGTATTATGAGTATTTATTATTATATCATTATCATTATTATTTTTAATGTATGTGTGCGTGTGAGTACAACAACACACATATAGAGCTGACGACTTTCAGGAGCTGGTTCCCTCTGGGAAACCTTGAAACTGACATGGAAACCTTGTCCTGATCAAATCTCTCTTGTTTCTGCCTTGCCACACTCTCCAGGCTAGCTAGCCAATGAGCTTCCAGTGCATTCTCCTGTCTCTGCCTCCTCTCTTACCATAGAAGTACTGGGGTTATAATGGCCCCGCCACATCTGGCTTTTGTGGGGGAGGGGTCTGGGAATTGAACTCAGGTCACCAGATTTGCACAACAAGGGCATTTACCTGCTGGGTTGGCTCACCTTCCGTTCACTTCTTTCAGATTAAAGAGGGAAGACAGACAGACAGACACTATGTGAGGTCTGACTTTTTGAATTAGAATAGGATAAGATTGAAATCAAAACGAGTGTATTCATCAGATCCTTGGCCCATAGATAGGTTCAAGGGCAGGAGACTGAGAAGAAGTAGTCATCGTTTGAAATGTGCCAATCACATTTGCATGCTTCTCCTGCCAGCACAGGCCAGAAGCTTGATCCCCCATTTGCATCCATTCTATCTCCAAACAGGGCAGTGGGCTTCACTGAGTTCTGTGGTGGCTTGTCAGAGCCCTGATGCTGCAGATGCGAGGTGAGCCTCGCGTGTGTTAAGTTCTCTAGTACTCACACCTGAAAAAGTTAAATATGGGCTGGAGAGACGGCTTGGCGATTAAGAGCACACGCTGTTCTTGCAGAGGACCTGAGTTCGATTCCCAGCAGCTCACACCCTCCTGTCATTCCTGATCTAGGTATCCAACATCTCTGGCTGCTCCAAGGACACTGGCACTCATGTGCACAAGCCCCCCCGCCCCCCCCACACATGCACACAATTTAAAACCTTTTAAAATCTCTAAGAAGTATTAAACGTGAAATTATCACATGGTGTACTGTGTAACCAGATATAGGCATATCTGGTATGTGAGCATCACATTCCAAACATGTAATCACATATCACTTTCACATCAAAACACATGTGTGGTTGGGCTGACAGCATGTCTCATTTAAGACCAGACACATTTCAGAGGATTGGTTGACACTTGTGGCTGGTGGCTGCCATCCTGGACAGCAAAGTCTGCAAGACATCAAGACATGCCTGCTTCTTCCTTTGGTGACCTCCACAGAGTTCTCTCCTCCACAGTTGACCTTTTTTCTCCAGATAACCTTTACCCTTCAGCCTCTCCATGGAAGAGCTTGCAGATAAAGAGAAGCTTACACTTTGGATATATCAAGAGTTTATTAAAGAGTCAGAGCTGGAAGGAGAGGAAGCTAGCTCATTCACCAGGCCTTCCTCCATGTACAATGGCACCAACTCGAAGCTGGGTCCATGGAATACCTGCACACAGACAAACCTCCTTGATCTGGCAGAGAACTTATCCCAGGAACATTTCTTGAAAATGTTTTTGAGCAGTGTGGAAATAAGACTGTTAGAATTCAGGTTGGAAGCACCCACACTTCTAAATTTATGTTGCAGATCAGAGGCTCAGCAGGCTGACTGACGTTTCAAGGCCATGTCTGTGACAGATGTTGATTCCACGGCCCAGGCAGAGTACAGACAGGAACATAGATCTGTAACCTTCCTTCCGGAAGCGCATGTGTGAGGGCCTCGTGTGTGTGCTTGTGTTGGGAACTCTATCAGGAAACTTTAAGGAAATCAAACAAGCCTTTTCTGGAGATCCACATGGCAGATGTGATTGAGTGGGAAGCTAAGAGACAGCAAGAAGTGCCAGGGTCCCAGGGGAAGAGGGCAGAATCAGAGAGAGATGTGGTTCTCAAAGGGACCGCATTCTAAGCACATAAAGGCCAGACTACAGCAAGCTACCCATAGGTTAGTCATAAGTCAGCCTCAGGAGACAGAATGTCAAGTGGGCATCAAAGCTACACCAGGGCTTCTCCATGGCAGGGGCCAGTTATCTGCATGAGCAGAGACTCGGACAGATCCATAGCCTCCCTGCTTAAAGGGGACAAGGTATGAATACTGAATGGGTACAACCCTTGGAAGTACCAGAAGCTACAGCCCAGAAATGATTTCTGACCCCCACCCCCTGTCTCTGAGAGGGCTGACATGAGATAGCATACCCTCATGGGGAAGGGTCCCACTCTGAAAGCCCAGCCCTGCCTCTCCCTACTGTGGCCACTACAAGAAGCCCTGTCAGCCACACACTCTTCCTGTTGCCTTAAACTGGTGATTTTGAAAACCAGACCAGAATGACTGGGGTGCCCAGACGGCCACTGGAGCCATCCAGCCGGGCTTTCTCTCCTTTCCTGTGAAGAGGCATTGGAAAGGCACAGTACATAGCTTGGTGGCTGCTTTTGTGGCAGGTCGGCCCCATCCCCAGGAGCCCAGGTCCAGGAGACCATCCAGGTCTCCCCTCAATAGACTGTGAACAGACAAAAGGTGATTGAGACCATCACCCCCCAGATCTTTCTCTTTCAGGGCCAAAGACTCCACTCTAGATCAACTACTGTCAGAGACGCCTAAGGAAGAGTCAGGGACAGGGACAGTCGGAATGACCATTTCTTCCCTTTAACAGATGATGGGGGTAAAAATACTACTCTAAAAGAGCTGCAGGGGAAGTCCCTCTTGCCTTTGCTGTACCTCAGTTTACTTTGTTCTAAATTTTACAAGAGGAAAACCTTGTGAGCTGAGAGAAGAAGAAACATGGAAATCTTTCATTGTCAGCCTGGAGTTGGAACCGCCAGTCCTTCAGGAACAAGCAAATGATAGATGCAATCTGGTTCACACAGGACTTCTAAGTTCCTTAGAGATGGAATGAAAGGAGACTGTGGTTAGACCAGGTGCTGATGCAAGATGAGGCCTGCAGAGAGGCAACAAACTATGCTGTCTAAGGAAGCTGCACCTCCCCAGGATACAGCACAGGAAGGGACACCAAGCAATGACGGGAAAGTCCAACTTCCCAGCAAAGTCATTTGTATGGAAATTGATCAAAGAACCGTATTACCTGGCCAACTGCAGCAGCCCAGTATGGCAACTTAGCCACACGCCTCCAGCCAGGTGACCACAAAGTACCAGGGGCCTTTGGAACTCAGAGGTGTTTATCAAAGTCTTGTGTTGCTGATATCATGCTAGATCCTCTAGCCTAGCTTCAAGCATGGGCCACAGAGGTGAACTGGATGGTATCCAGGCTGAGATGGAAGGCCATCCTCCTGCCTCCACATACAGGAGTGTCACTGGGCAAGCAACCAACGTGCTTTGTCTTCCAGCTGCCTGAGCCCAAGGTTTGGATCCTCAGGCGTAGGCAGGTGGGAAAGCATGACATTCTAGAGATCCTGAATTTCTAGATATGCATCAACCAGTGCAATATTTTTACATGTGTATGTGTGTGCCTGAGTGAGTTTATGCACGCCACATGAGTGCAGGTGTCTTACAGGTACCAAAAGAGGGTGTTAGATTTCCTGGAACTGGAAAGTGTTTGTGAGCTACCCAGCATGGGTGCTGGAAACCAAATCATGGTCCTCTGCAAGAGCAGCAAGCACTTAACTGTCAAGCCAATTCTTCAGTCCCCAAGGTTATATTTTAAGGGAAATCTGCACACCACAGAATGAGCTGTTCTGCTGTGCACAGTTCGATGGCATTAGATACACTGACAGGACCATTTGACCATCACTGTTTCAGGTTCTGAAGCATTTCAGCCACCCCAAAAGAAAAATCATGTGTATGTGTGTGTGTGTGTGTGTGTGTGTGTGTGTGTGCCTGCAACAGCCACACCCTATTTCAAAACAACTTTTAAAACAGTGCCTTAATTAGCCTTCTAACTCTGACTCTATTCCAGGTCAGGCTCTGACCATGAAAACACATTTAGTTTCTCTGAGGTAGATCCACTTGTGTTCCCTTAGTGTCTGTGTGCTCAAGGCCAGTCACGGGCTCATATTTGCCTGTCAAAGTTATAGAGTCAAAGGCTGAGACACAGCTCCATGCCAGCTCTTCTATTTAGAGACAACCCCTTACTCTACACATGATCTAAGCTACTAGGAAATCCAGAGGCAGCCATAAGGTCTTCTTCTTGCCCCAGTGTTCTTCTCAGAGGGTTTCCCCACAGAGGTAACTCCATCAACCTCTCCACCTCCCTTAGAAAATCCAAGCGTGGGAGCCCTCTGAGATATCACTTATGAGATACCATAATGAATGGTAAAATAGGAAAGTGGCCCATCTGTGTCACTGTGGCACTGATGAAACCTGAGCATCCAGGATCAGCGGACCACACTCAGTATCTGGTGAGGACTCAGTCTTTATTTCCAAGATGACTCCTTGGGGTTACCTTCTGCAGGGGGATTGCAGTGCTGGCAGTGGTGGAAGGGTCAGATGAGCTGAAGGAAGGAAAGGGGAGGGAGGTAAAATCTTCCACCAAATTCAGTAGTGTCAGTGCTAATCCAGCCATGCGGGGGCGCCTTGTGCATGAACACCTCCGGAGGGCCCCACCTCCCCACTGCATGGCCTTGGGCTGTTAGCTTCCTCAAGACACAGTCAAGTTGTAATAGACAGGGATCCCCACAGCTGGATCAAGGTCCTTTCACTGCACCCAGTCCAGCACCAGCAGACACACACACACTGCTTTAGGGATTGACTTCGCCCACAGTGGGCTCATGTGGGTCTCGCTCACAGCAGGTGTCCCCCTGTAGTCCTTCAGCTCTGGTGTTCTCCAAAATCACAGGTTCTGAGTACCACCCCCCAACCCCCAGCCCATCCATGTTGCTTTCTAGAGAAAGTAGGGGACTTGCATATACCTTGAACAGGAGGCAGGCTGGCTCTGGAACCATATAATTCCTCATTAAAGAATCATAGTTTGCTCAAACCAAGACACTCAGGGAGAAGGAAGGACTAAAGTTAAATTCCAGAAGGCTCAAGGTCAGGAACACTGACTTGGGGTTCCTGCTACCCTAAGGCAGCCCCAGTTCACACACAGAGCTGTGCCATTTCCACTTGGGAGGAATCACCAAGAGGAGGTGGAGACAAAAGTTACCAGGAGTCTGTGGGAGATCCCAGCCTTGGGGGGCCTCAGTTCTCCTTCTGTGAGTCTATTTTCGAGTCTCCTTTATCCTCCCCTCAACGTCTAACGACAGTCTGAGCCAACCTCCTGTGTGTGTCAGAGAAGCCTCCTCTGTTTGGATAATATGCCACTCTTCCTTTTGTTCGCTCCCTGCTGACTGAGTCACGTCTCCTCTGCTGAGATGAGGCAGGGGGAGGGAAGAGGGGGAGTCGGTGTGCACCAAGGAAAAGTGTGGAGAGCTGACAGTGATGCCCAAGCTGGCAGCCTCGGGCTGTGTCAGAGGGAGAAGAGCGAGGCTAGGCTGGGCTGGCCCCAAGTGAGTGGTGATGAAGCTGACCACTGCCCATCCTGTCACCCACTCTAAGCTCCATCAAACCAAAGACACTGAATATATCTCCCCATAACTGAGATGTGCACAGCTTTCCCTACACTCGGCAGAGCTTGGGAGATGCTGGGGAAACAAGTTAAGAATCGTACATAAACATAAGATTTCTCAGCACACTTCTTACACCGACATGTAACTACACTGTAATTTACACTGAAATTCATGTAATTACACTGAAATACGGAGACAGAGCAAGCCACATTTCCTGATCCTTATCCCTGCTTCTCTTCTCCCCAGGAGCTCCCAGATAAACAGGCTCCGTGCACCCCAGCTCCTAGGATTTGATCTTATGTGGTGTAGAAATGAGTGTGCACATGCCTGTGACGACAGATTGTTAAACAGGGAATTTGGAGAGCCCAACAATCCCCAGTGGGACCTTCCCCTACCCGCTCACTAGCACGGCCCTCTATTTAGCTCATTTTCTGGAAGCTTCCTGGGCAAGTTTCCCTGGAGTGTAAGGATCTCTCACATCTCACTGCTTCCTCCACACAACCTGCTGAGCCGGGTTCCACTCTGCAGCCTGGAGGCCACGGCAACTTCCCACTTGGACAGACCCACAGAGGCCTCAGTTCACCCCATCCCATAGTGGGGACCTCTCAAACCATCTGGAAGACAGATTCACCACTGATTATTTTATATGTATGTGTGCATGTGTTTTGGGGGTGGTGCCTGTCCTCGTGTGTTTGTGGATGCCTGTGCACATGTACGCAAAGGCCCCCAAGGTGTTCTCACAAATCACACTCCATCTTAGTTCTGAGACAGGGTCTCATACTGAACCTGGAGACTTTTGGGTTTGGCCAGACTGGTGGTCAGAGAGTCCCAAGCTTTCTGCTGCCTGTTCTGCCAGCAACTGGCTACAAGACGCACAGCCACATTTGACTTTTGTTCCTTGTTGTTGTTTGTTTGTTTTAAAGATTTTAAATTTTTTTATGTGTAAACTATGGAATGCTTTGCAAATGTGCATGCCAGCCTTGTGCAGGGGCCAGGCTGACCACCCTGTATTATTGTAATTTCAGTGTGTATGCTGCTGAAGAGGGAACTCGGGCCATTGAGCTTGCCCCGCCCCCTCTGTGTGCACTAAGTCACCCCACTGCCCCGCCCCCAGTGACCACTACTTATTTTAATAAGTATCCTCACCTGGCCAAAGCTTCTTGAAAACAATAGTGTCTAGGAACCTGGTGAAATGGAAACCCAGAAGCATGCTGTGTGTAAAGACCCTGCCTGTCTATCCAGGGAACCTCAGGTGCACAGCACAGTAACCCAGTGAACGAAGAAAACTCATGCAAGAGGCTGCAGGAGATGAAACTGGGAGATTAAATATCCTCTGATACTGTTGGCTCCATCATTGGCTTGGGGCGGGGAGGGGGAGAGTGGCTCCAGGCCAATAAAGAGGATAGAGACCATCCTGGTAGAATTTACAGCATTACCTAGGGGAGAAGTTGAATGATGGCCCTGGGGAAGCTCTACAAGAGTCTCTCCTCTGTGAAGCACAGGCCCCACAAGACACCACCGGTTGGTTCCGATCACTGCTAAAGCCTCATGAAGACTTGTTACTCAAAATATCTCATTTCCTTTATAGAGAAAATAAAACACAAGCCAAGCCTGGTAACCCAGCCCCATAATCCCAGCTACTCAAAAAGACTTAAAGCAAGAGGACCAGACTGGGAGGTCAGCCTGGGGCTACAGAATGAATTCAAGAACAACGGAAGCATCTTGGTGACACCCTGTCTCAAATCAAAAGAAAGAGCAAGAGCTGAGGCTGAGTAGAGGGAGCTTGGGTAGCTAGCCTATGTGAAAACCTCAAATTCTGTTCCCAACACTGGAACACGAAGATGTAACTCAGACCCTCCAGAGACACATCAGGTATCTACTGCAGTGAATCTTACTCAAAGTCGAAGCCACTTGGGTAGGCCATCCATTACCAGTGCCTGGAGGTCAAAGTCACCTGGGTAGGCCATCCATTACCAGTGCCTGGAGGAAGGACACTGCAATGCAGAGAAGTCAGACCAGTGGCCCACGATCAGTGCCCGGTGACAAGTGGGAAAGGTTGAGTCCTCAGCCCCAAACTGTCCACACATTTCATCTCCAGGCAGAGGATGTAAGAGTTCCCAAGAGTAAAAGCATGGACTACTGTGAACATTTCACTTGGTGAGGCCTGAGAACACCCACAGCAAAGTCTTCTAGAACAACAGATGTAATGAGTATAAGATGCAAGGCCTTTTGCATCCCAGGAATTCAAATCACAGTGAAGTACAGTAATTCTGCTTTACTGAGGTAGGAAGCCACATGATCCTTGAGATGTGTTCAGGGGTTCCTCCCTTCACAGAGGAGGAAGTCGACGTAACTATGTTCAAATCGTGGATACCCGACCAGGGAACAGCGTGATGGTACCTGGAGGCGGCTAGAGGCTGGGATGTTAACAGGCATCTTATAAAACGAAGTACATTTCATTCATGCAGAGAAGATATCGCTGAGCGCCCCTGTGTGCCAGGCTCCCTTCTCTGGGATGTCACAGGCAGAGCCACCAAAGGTACTCAGTCCTGGGCACCGTTCTCTAAAATTCTCAATTACAGAGCGACTGCTCGGAGGGACTGACCCAGGGTTTTTTCTTCCCTCTCTGAAACCCAGTTCCTGTCATTAGCAGGAGGAAATGAAATCCAGCAGAGGAGATGAAATCCAATTTTCCACTTATTCGGCTGAGTGACTGACAGGGGTCTGTGGGAAGTGAGGCCTTTCTCTGAAACAGAACTCTGGCTAACCGCTGTCAGTCTCTGACAAGAACCCAAGGTATGGCAGTACTGGAACAAGCCTAAAACAGTCTGTCACCCTCCTACAGCAGGGGCACAGCCTGCTTTTCTTGTGGCTGTGACCAAAGTACTGAGACATAATGGCTTAGGGGAGGAAGGTTACTGTGGCTCGCAGTCAGAGAGGATGCAGTCTATCATGGAAGGAAGACAGGGCAGCAGAGTGTGAGACAGTTGCTCGAGTCTCATAAATAGTCAGGAAGCAGAGTGGACCGGGAGGAAGACCAGACTCTAACCCCAGGGCCTGTTTCCAGTGAGTCACTTCCTTCTGTGAGGCTTTACCTCTTAAAGGTTCCATGACCTTCCGGAACAGCGCCATCAGCAGGGACCCAAGTGTTCAAACATGTGAGCCTGTGGTGAAAGAGTCTACAGCTGTGCTAGGGCATCCCATCACCCCTGCATCTGTCAGAGTGGATGGCCTCAGTCCACCAACAGAAAAATGGAGGGTGGAATGGCTGTCCCCATCGTGGTGAGTAGCTGAGGCACCTTCTGCAGACAGGGAAGGACGGCTCCTCTCTCTGAGACCTTACTGCTCCCTGGACTCTATCAATCTCTCTCCATCGTTTGGAAAACCAGGTCTGTGTTTGCTGTCCCCAGCAGCTACTCTACCGACTTCCTCTACTTACAGACAAAAAACAATCTCCTGATGTGTCTCGGGAAATATCATCTTTCCCTGACAATCCTATGCAGGCCTTCAATATTTTCCTGGATGCAAATCCCCAGGGCCTCTTCTTTGTCAGAGGTACACCCTGGCCTTCTGTTCTGAGCCCTGACAGACAGCAGAACCTACTCCTTTTCAGGACCTCTACTCTTCTTCCTCCTTCTTCTCCTCCTTTTCTTCCTCCTCTTCCTCTTCCTCCTCCTCCTCTTCCTCCTCTTCTCTGTCCTCCCTCCTCCCTCCTCCCTCTCCCTTGCTCCCTGTACTCTCTCTGAGCTCTTTGTGGATATCTCTTCAGGTGTATACTTAGTCTAGCCCTCCAACATCCCTCTCCTTACCTCTGGAAGAGTTCACTATCTCTCTTGATATATAGGAGCTTCACACTTCTGTAAACACACCCTAAACTTAGAGATATGCACCTTGACTAGGCTAGTTCTGGCTGGGCAGTCCCAGGCTGGGTAGTAGACCTACCTCAAATCTATTGTGCCACCTTCCACACAGATATATGTATATACATACATGTATATACATACAGTCACATATGCTAACATTCTCACATATACACATATACCCTCACATATACACACATTCTCAAACATACCTATGCTCACATGTGTACACATTCTCATTCCATGCAAACACATACACTCAGAGATGCGCACATTCTCATACATATACACACACGCATAAATTCACATGTGCATGCATTCATACACATATATGCATGTGTACACATGTACAAAGTACTTTCTTCACATCATGCAGGCTTCAATATTTCTATGCAACCCAGGCCCAGTGCTTCAGTGCTAGAAGCGGAAGAATTGGTACTGCAGACCTTAGCTCTGTGTCTCCTCTCCACCAGTCATAAACTGTGTCAGCTCTAGAAAGCACCTGAACTCTGTACGCCTCCCTCCTCAGGTATAAGGCTGGTCATCACTTCCTGTGGCCATCACTTCCTGTGCTCGTCACTTCCTGTGAGCAGCACAGCTGGGTTTGTCCAGTGCTTAATGTGGAATAGATGTTTGGTCAAGGTTGACTTTCTTCTTTCCCTTCTCAAAGCCAACACCTCCACTTCCTTTGTGAAGCCTTCACCAGTGACTTCAGCCACTGCTGACTTCGGTTTCTATGTGCTAGAACATCCGTGGGCTCTCGTCCACAGCATGGAACGCAACCACACAGGACTTTGCACAAGTTCCAGGCCTCACTCTGAGCTTCCAGATGGGTCTTCCCATCTGTGTCTTAGACTGTTTCTGGGTTTCACACAATTTTCAGGGCAATTTGAATTTATAAAAATAGTGACTATTCTACTTAGAAATGGTGCCCTCCTAGGACAGACTTGGGAGCAACTGCCACCATGTGTTCATATCTGTATTTGACAATTCATTTATTTCTCATGGTCACTCCTCAAGTAAGGGGTTGGATTGGGTTGGTTCGGTTTGGTTCAATTCTGTTTGAGAGAGGGTCTTCTTCTATACAGCCCTGGCTGGTTGCTACTTACCATGCACCAAGATGCCTCCACAGAAGTCTCATCTTCCTCAGCCTCCCAAGTGCTGGCATACAGGAGTGACCGGGACAGTCTCCCTAGTCCCTTTCAGAGCCTCAGAGGTAGAAGTGTCCTGAGCAAATACATACCGCTCCAGAACGGGATTTCCATCAGGCCTGCTGGCACACTAGCCTGTCTCCTTACATGCGTTATATCTGTCGATTCTTCCAGAAGCCCAGCAGGTGAGCACTTGTGTCGAGGAGCAACTGAGATTCCCCAGGTACACACACACACACACACACACACACACACACACACATGATTCAGCTAGGCTGGCCTTCTTGCTCTAGGACGGAAGTCATCAACACCAGGGAGAAAACAAGCCTGCAGCAGCCATCACTTCTAAAAACACAGGAAGGTGATGACTACAGACTGGATCCCAGGAAACCTCATCTCCTGCCTGCCTGGGGCCTCACTTTCTGTGTGCTGAATAACAAAGAAGGGGAAAGTCTACTGAGGCCCACAGCTCTAGAAAGGATGCTAGCCCTCACCAAGCCAGAGTGAAATTGTCATGGGTGTCCTTCCTGTGAGCAGATCTGGGGCTGTGAAGGGGAGGCTTGGCTGACAGACACCCGTTTGGGTCTTCTGGCTTCTCAGTCAGGCAGTGACAACTTGTACAATGAGCTGTTGATCCTGAGAGGTTCCCAAAGGCTCTTGCTGCAGTCTGAATCCTGAGATGACTTTCAAAGAAAAATCACTGTGGAGCATCTCCTTCATCCAGCCCAAGGTGAGCTGTCACTTAGCGCCTTCAGGCAATAACTACACATTACACAAAGTCAGCATCAGTGTTCTGACCTTACAGTGGGGCACTAGACATTTACATCCACGTCCTGGGACATACACACACACACACACACACACACACCACACAGCTAGGTTTCTAACAGGCCCCTTTGCCCTTTGGCGGCTGTCACAAGTCCCCACTGCGAGATAAGACTCACTTCATCACATACCTGTGACTTTAAACTTGAGTACCTGTCTAGACTTCTGATTATAATTGTCTGCAGAGGTCACCCAAGCTCAAGGTACAGAACACTCTTGAAAGTCATTTCACCTTCACACGGTGTGTTGGACAGAACAGACAAGCAAGTGACAAGCGTTATCACCAACCCTGCAGGGTGAGATCCCAGATAAAGACGCCAAGCAGGAAGTCAGCGTCAGAGAAAGAGCTGACCTTAAGCTCAGGCAAACCTGTAAACACAACTCAGAGAAGCCGCTTTTCCCTGTGGGTCTGGGTCAAGGAGGGGATCTGTTCTCCCTCTGTCCACATGACCCTCTCTGCATCTCCTTTATACTACAAACATCTGCTATATGCCCAGGGACTTCAGGGCCTGGTTAGAATTTGGGGAGTGCAGTGAAGAATGAAAGGGAACAAGCCTCTCTCTACCCTCTGTGGTGCCACAGTTCTTCACAAACCTTCCCAGGGTGAGACAGGAACCTACCTCATAAGGGAAGCTTGCTTCCAATGCCTATTTGGTTTTTAACACAGCTCCCATTTTGTAATATAGAACTTACCACTGTACATTCCTATGTGTACTCATGTGTGCAGGTATGCACAGGATGTGTCCACGTGCCACATGGAAACCAAAGGGCACTGCCAGGTATTCTCTGGATGGCTCTCCACCCTACAGCTTGAGACTTTCAAGCATGGAGATCATTAATTAAGTTAAGCTGCCTAGCCAAAACATCCTCCTGTCTCTGCCCCCACTCCATCCCAGCCCTGGAGCTGGGCTTACAGGCAGGTACCACTATTCCCTGTTTTGTTTTTTTCGAAGGAGTGTTGGGGATCTGACCCTGGGTCCTTGAACTTCCATGGCAAGTTCTCCAGTGGCTGAGCGCCTCTCCACTTTTGCTGTGTCTAAGGGCATCTATGCCTCCATCACCACCATCCATCTCTAGAACTTTTACATTTCCCACACAGAACCTCTGAACTGACTGAGACAGCATCTCCCCAGACCCAGTCCAGCATGTGCCATGTTGCTCTCTGTCTCCGAGGTGAATGTTGTGAGGGACTGCATCTGTTGTGAGGGACTCAGGATTCATCCATCCGTATTTGTTCTCTGGTGACTAACTTCTGTTTCATCATGTCCTCAAGGCTCATCCATGGGTCAAAATTTCCCTTTTCCTTAAACCAAATGGCATTCCACCTCCTGCTAAGCCACACTCACTTGGTCCACTCCTCTGTGCATAAGATCCACCTGGGGGTACTGTGACAGTGCTCCTGTGACCCAGAGTACTGGCTAGGCAGCCCATGAAATACACTCTCCAAAGAGAGCCAACTGAGGCTCCTGCAGGATGCAAAGCCTGAGGGAAATGTCCTCCCAGTGTTCCACTGTCCCACACATTAGGCTCTGTCTCAGCTGGTAAACGTACCCAGGCCTGTTCCATTCACAGTACACATGCCCCACGTCCATGTGCATCAGCACACAACACACAACAACACACAGACACACACACACACACCACCAACACACACACAACGAGTGCCCCCCAGCTTTCTCTGCCTCTCATCGCTCCATCTCCACCACCCCTCCTGGCCTCAAACTTCTCACTCTGTACACTAAACCCAGCTCAGACCTGCCACTCCATCCATACCTTCCCTGGAGTTCAATTCCTGGGGAAACCACAACATGGTACTGTGATCTGGGAGCTCTAAAGTCACAGAAACCTGTTCTCTCTTAGTCCTGGGGGTCGGAGTTCCAAGTCAAGGCATAAACAGGGTGGTGCTCCCTCTGCAAGCTGAAAGGTACTCAGACGCCCTCATGTGACTTTTAGCCAGACACTCTCATGTGGCTTGTGGCCACACCACTCTGCTGACTCTCTACCTCCACCATATCTTTGCTTCACCCTGCTCCTTATGAGACATCTAATTGGGTATAGATTCTACCTAGCCCAGACAACTTCATCTTGTTCCTTAAATTATTTAATTCCCCAAAGACCCTTTCCTGAGTAAGAACACATTTCTGGGCTTGGGGTGGGCATGAATTTGGGGAGGACACTCTTCAACCCACACCAGTGAACCCTGATTACCAAGGGCAACAGCTGTTGCTTGGAATGATGAAATCAGAAGAAAAAAAAAAAAACACTGATATTTTTAAGTGAAAGAAAAATATTAAGGGAAATATTCAAATATAGAAAAGTTGAAAGAGAAAGTAAACACCCACACAAACTTACAGCTCAGAAATGGATCAAAATCCATATTTTGGATGTTCTTCTATATGCACACAACATGCATTCACAAACACACAAATTCTATTGTAAGAAAGCAACATATGCAAAGTGGGTGTGTGTTTCTGAATTCTACACACGGTGGTGTGTAGACGGTTAGCCAGGCCACTGAACGCTTTGTTCCTTCATTCAGGAATAGTACTGGGGACATGCTGTGTGGATGAGACCCTCTTGCCAGGGCCAGAGGGACATGTCTCCCGTGCTGGGGTGGAGAGAACTCCCACGGAAAAGCAAGACCAAGATATAGTGACAGAATTCTGGGAGGCAGTGGTCGGGACTTTAAATGTCAGCCCCCTTGGAAAGGTGATCAGCTACAGACCCTAGAAGACTGTAACGCACGGGCAAACTCTTTAGTGACAGCCACATAATGATCCACTGCTGTTACCTGCAACAGTGTTTCACGAGGACTGTTGAAAGACAATGAGATGAGCATACAGTATTCACTGCTAATCTTGCTTCGTTGTTTAATGTTGTTTTCTCTGCTCTGCTTTTGCTTTGCTGTGGCTGACCAGCATACCCTGAGCTTTCTGCCTCTGTATTTCTTCTCCCAGAAATGCCTTATCCACCCTCTGTAGCCACTTTTCCAGGTAACTGCGCTTTCATAAGTGGGGAGCATGCAATCTGGGTTTTGCAAAAATTTTTCCTGATTTGTCCTCTTATATTTTTTAATAGACATTTAATTTTTTTTCAAGACAGGGTTTCTCTGTGTATCTCTGGACATTTAAATTTTTATGTTGCCAAAAATATTGAATTTTTTTTTTTTTTTTTTAGTGGAGCTCCTAGAATCCTAATGTGTCTTTAAAAGGGGCCTTCTCAACTCTTGGTGTTACTTGTAAAAATAACGTCTTCCACACTTAGGGCTGTACTTTCATGTTTTGCATTCAAATCCTTGATCTGTCTCGAATTCACTGTGATATATAAATAGAAAAGAGTCTCTTTGCTCTTCCAAGTGGGCCACCACTGTCCCCAGCATGTGCTGTATGGGACCACTGGACACTGTTTGCCGTCCTGCATCCTGCGGTACCCATCCAGCTTCCTGCCAAGGCCCTTCTGCCTTGGCATACACCAGCCCCTCCTCAGCCCTTCCTCTGGGCTCTCCATGTAACAGTTTTCCAGGTTCTGTGCCCTACCTGCTCTTCTCACTCTCTGGTCTCTAATTCATTCTCTGCTCACTTGGCACAGTCCCTTCCCCCACAACTTAACATTCACACCTCTAATTACAGATCTCCACTCACACAAATGGGTAACTCCCAGGTCTAGAGCCTGCCTTCACCCCACGCTCTTTCCAGACAGGTTACCTGGTGGTCTTCAGATGCTTCAAAGTGAACCAGTCCCACCCTCTCTTCACCTGCTGTTTCTGTAACTACTGCACACACACACACACACACACACACACACACACGTACATACTCACTCCAAACATACGCACACTTACACTCACACAATGCCCCCACATACACTCACTACCCCACAAACACACATACTTCACACACTCACACATACACACTCACTGCCCACACACTCACACATACACACACATATATACTCATTCACTGCCCACATACACACACTCACTGCACACTCATTCACTGCTCACACTCTTACTCACTACACACACACTCACACACATATACACTCACCGCCCCCAACACACATGCTCACTGTACACACTCATTGCACACACATTCACACACACTCACTCACTCATCCCCAGATTCTGTTGGTTCTGCCTCTTCTTCAACCCCAGACCATGGTGGCCTCCACCCACTGGTGGCTTCTTCCTTAATTCAATCATTTCTTCTAGAGCATCCCTCTAATCCAGGGCTTGGCAATCCTGATAGTTTTACATTTTGTAAGGTTTACAGAAAGGGAGGAAGAAGGGGAGGACAGGGAGGAAGAAAGAACAAACAGTTCCTTCTGACCAGAGGATTTTTTTCTGAAATTTCTGACATTTCTTGGCTCCCTTTGGAGCTTAGCAGCAGGTCTCAAGCAAGATGCCCAACTTTTCACTCCTGACAAGTCCTAAAACTAAGGGACAGCCCTGCTTTATTTGGGGCTTGGGGCTGCAGCAGAGGAAGAGCTGTGGTCATCAGTATCTTTGAAACCTCTAGGTGTTCTCCATAGTGCAGGGACTAATTAAGAAAGTCCTACTGTGGTAAAGAAGTCCTACTGTGGTAAAGTATACATGATGTTAAATTTAACAGTTAAGCCATTTAGACACACAATTCAGGAACACAGAGTGCAGTGGCCATTCCTTCAACCTTCTATCATCCTGAACAAACGAACTCCAGCTCCAACGTGTGCTTTTCTAGCCTCTGGCTCCCGTATTCCCTTGTAGAAGTGGGGTCATGTTGTTTCTGATTTGGCATCTGTCTTCCATCAATCAACGTGGTGTCTTCAAGGTCACTCACAGCACGGCTCTGTCAGACTTGCGTTCCTTTCAAGAGTGAACTGCCTGGGTCTGCTTCTCTTTCTGTCTATACATTCCAGACTCCTGGGAAACGGTTATCTCTGCCTCTCTGCTCTCGTGAATGAGGCTTTTGAGAAAGTCAACACACGAACAGCCTCCTTAGCCCTTGCTTTCCATTCTGTTGGGTTTATATCTCAAAGCAGCACTGCTGGACTAGATGACCAGTCCTGGTCTTTTTTATTTAACTTTTTTGGGGGATGGGAGCTGCCTGCCTGCCTGCCTGCCTGCTGCCTGCCTGTCTGTCTGTCTTAGACTACGGCTGTGCCTGGGCCTGGACGTGGCCAGGAGAGGGCATCAGATCCCCTGGAACTAGAGTTACAGATGGACATATGCCACCATGAAGGTGGGAACTGAGCCCAGGTCCTCTTCTGAGCCACCTCTCCAGCTCCGTTACATTTACTTTTTTGAGCAACCAACACAGTGTCTTCCACGGTGGCTACAGGAGCTTCCACTCCTATCAGCAACGGATGTGGGCCTCTCACAAACACTTGTAATTTTTCTCCCTTATTTATAATAGCCTTTGGTTTTCTGTTTGTTTGTTTTTTGTTTTGAGGTTTATTTATTCATTTGTATGTACGTGAGTACACTGTTGTCTTCAGACACACCAGAAGAGGGCATCAGATCCCATTACAGATGGTTGCGAGCCACCATGTAGTTGCTAGAAATTGAACTTGGGACCTCTGTAAAAGCAGTCAGTGCTTTTAACCACTGAGCCATCTCTCCAGTCCCCTATAATAGCCTTTATAATGTGAATGAATTGGTATCTCATTATGGTTTTGATTTGTATTTTCCTAATGCCCAGCAGCTGAATGTCACTCATGGGCTTTGTGGCCATTTGTACACCTCCTTTAGGGAAATGTCTCTAGTTCTTTGCCCATTTCTGAATGGGTTGGTTCTTGGTTTTTCAGCTGTAGGAGGTCCCTCATGTCTCCTAACTACTAATGCCCTGTAGAATGCATGATTGGAATATGCCCTCTCCCATTCTGTGGGGATCTACCTTTTCATCTAGCACAGCTTGTTCAACAGGAAAGGAGCCATATTTTCATGCACAGAGGCCACTGCCTGAAGTCTTGAACCTGGGCCAACCTGGCAGGAAGTGTACTTGTTGTTTATCCTCTTCCTGACAACACTGTGAGAGCCCCTCCAGACTAACAGCCCCAGGTGCCCTCCTCCTGCAAGCACAATCAGCCAATCACTGGCACTGCAAGTCCCTACAGGACCCACCCCTCAGCAGCAGGAACCTGAGGCTGGCAGTCAGGAAGGAGAGAGATCATATTTTATCAGGGAGAGGGGACAAACTCTACAACCTCAAACTACCCTACCCTACCCTACCCTATCCCCAGTTGCGTACTTTCTCCAGCAAGACTGCACCTCCTAAGGGTCCCATATCACCTTCCCAAACATTGTCACTGGCTGGAAACGAAGCGTTCAGACACTTGAGTCTGTGGGGACATTTCTCCTTCTCACAGCTCAAAAGATACTGTTTGTGTCCCGGGCTGTGCAAAGACGCAGAAGAAATGTTCCCCAGCCCAGCTGCAGCTTGTGCTGCCACACAGCTTGGAATGCTCTGGAAATGTCACTCAGATCATCCCTCAAATACACACACACATTGTAAGAGAAAGAACTGTTAAATGCCACCAACGGTGCCTCCTTCTATAATCCCTCTGAATGCATCTGCACATGGACGTGTAGGCACTGCTCACAGCTCACAGCTGCAGTGGTCCCTTCTTCCCAGACATGGTTCCTGTGATGTCCCTGGTCCCGTTACCTAACCCACCCTGTATAGTACTCTCCTGGCCTTTGTCCTTCCTCTGGATACCCAGCCTCTTCTCCTTCCCAGAACTGTCCTCTTCAGTTCTTCTTGCAACTCTGTGAGGTTTCTGCCCACTCCCCAGTATTCCATGGTGTGTGTGGTCAGTACCTCTTGCCTCTTGCAGGAAGGAGTCCCACCAAGACAATGTTCCCACCACACGCCCAAGAAGGCCTGGCTCCCTTTGCTTGTTTTTGAATCAGTGAAGTGGAGGATGTATACTTCCCCCACCATTAAGCAGAGCATTCAATTAGCCACATGCTAACTCTCACAAACACAAACACAGGCATTTCATCCTTGCCTCTCTTCAGTTTTTCTCTTAACTACTCCCTGCCTGGTGACTCTTCTTAGAGGCAGTGTATGTCCCCCGGCAAACACTGGGGACAAAAGTAGAGATGGACTTGATAACAGGGGCTAAATATATAATGCCCAACTACAGCCCTGGTTTTTCTTGCTCCTAGACAAATGGCAGCTCCCCATACTGTTCATAATCCAGTCCTTCCACCTCTGGACTTCTGTGACCCCCATACCATAGAAAAGGCAAGAATATAAAAGGGGACATTGTTTACTATTTAAAACCTTGGTCCTGAAAATCATACCCCACTCTAGATAGAGCATGACTGTCACTGAGACCACCTAGACACCAGGTGGCAGCACTCTGCGGCACAGAACCAGCAGAAATGAAGCCAAGTCACCTATTACCAACTAGGCAAAGTCTTTATTGGGACCTCAGCTGGAGCTGCCTGACTCAAACCAGAAGGAGGCAGCACTGAGCAGAGGTGACCAGACTGTCACACAGGACACAGCAAGTCTTCATCGGCATGGGGGTGAGGCACCTAATGCTCCGTCCTCATTGATGAATGATGGATGTAATTTTTTAAATGGATTTTTTTCCCTCTGATGCGCATACATCTTAGCTTTGGTGAGCTCTGAGTTCTAGTCTCAGTCAAAGCCTTTCTTGAATGATAGGCAGATCTGTGCACAAGACAGTGTAGAACAGATCAAGCCTAGGCAGAGTGCTATAATGGCGGACAAGTCAGACTTTGGTCCTACCTTAGTTGTCCATTTGGTGTCTGTAGCATCTAATGGAGCCTTGACAGTTCCTTAAGAGACACCAAGACCATAGTCCATGCATTTGAGTGTTATCAAAAATGAGCAGGGTCAAGTGTGACATCCAGATTAGCAGATTTTAAGTCAACTGAGCAAGTGAGTCCACTAACTGGGTCTTCATTCAGCAGCTGTTGCCCCTTGTCTTCATTGGTCGTGGTTTTTAGCTCTCTTTCAAAGCCTGTTTAATCTTGGTCCAATCATAAGGGCTTCCCACTCTATAAACATCTGGTCTGTGTTTATGACAAAAGGGTCGAGGGCATGGGAAGGGATCAGAGGAAAATGCATTGATCTTTCAACAGGGGTGATGATTGTCAATTGATAGGGTATAGAACCACCTAGAAGACAAGACTTTGGAATTTCTAGACTTGGTTAATCGGGGCAGATACCATCCTACCTCTGGACAACCCCATCTCATGGGTTGGGGTCACAAAAGCAAGAAAGCAGCCAACATGAGACTCCATATAGGGAGACAGGCACTAACACGAGTACTCATCGGCTTCCTAAGACAGAAGATGTAACCAGCGCCACGCTTCTGCTGCCATGCCTTCCCCCACTGTGGTGGAGCTCACACTCAAACTGTGAGCCAAGATTAACCCCTTCCTCCCTAGAGCGCTTTAGTTGGGTGTCTGTCACAGTGATGGGAAAAGTAATTTAAATCAAAAGGTAACAGTTGAGGGCCCAGCATTTGTCTGTCTTTGGTTGCCTTGCTGTCATCTCTACCTTTCTGAGTCCTGAATACAAAGAGGATAGGAATGTCTTTCCACCCCAGGGAATCAGCAGACAATCTCACTAGGTGCCAGAGCACTATCAGATCCTCAGCCTATCTGAGAGGGTCCTCTGTTCACAATGAACACCTCTGAACACAATGAAAGTCACTGAGTCAAAAACTGGGGGAAGCAGCTTCCAGCTGGACCCCGATCCCCTCCAGGGTATCAGCATAGAAAATGCCCAGAAGGCAGTAGCTATTATACAAACCCTCTCTTTCCACTTCAGGACTCAGAGAGGCAAAGGTTCAGAGCAGCCATGTATCATACCTGTCAGTGGTCCAGACCTCAGGCTTGCTGGAGTCTCTGCGAGCTTGCAGACAAAGCCTTCCCAGACTGCCCCAGCTTGATCTCAGTGGTCAACCACATAGAGTCTTATTTAGAGGCCACTGAGGACGGATAGACAGTGAAAGCTCAGGGGAAATCATCCAGGACCAAAAACATCCCCTGTATAAGGGCTTTGGCAGGGGCCTGGATGAGACTCCTCCACCCACATACCTTAACCAGCTGTGGGCCTCCCTGCTCCTCCACTCCAGCCCCTGTACCAGTTGGGCTGGGGGCAAATTTTCTTGTTTAAAACTGAAGGGCCATTGAGGCCAATGATCTAAAGGACAAAGCTATCAAATCACCCAGTTGGCTCTATAAATCTGGCGCTTCCTCAGATAGAAATTGAAAAACCGATCCATACAATTGATTATAAAGGGGACTAGCCAACCACAAGCAAGGTTGATCCATATGTGGGTCCCACCCCTGTCCCAGATCTGGCTGTTTTCTTATTCAAATGGGTGATGGTTTCTCATCAGACCTACCTCTTCCTCCTGAACCAAGAGGAAAACTCATCCACAAGTAGCAAATGCCTAGCTCAACTGAAGGGCCATAGCAAAAACCTTGGGGAGGGACTACTCATAAAACTTTCAGCAGCTCCAAAATCACTGGTTAAACAAGTCACTGCAGTCATTAAAGGCTTCTATGCATTTAATAGCAGAGTCCATTCTAAAATTCCCTCTGCACTCTGCCATGGGGAGAGCTTTCCAAATGCATTGCTAGCTGGTACATTCTTCAAGAAGGCCATCAGAAAGAAATAACTCCACATGCCAAAGTACAGATGCTCAGAGCTGAGGCAGAAAGCGAACCAAACGTGTGAATACACAGAGCGAGAACGTTTCACCACGCTTCTTTTTTAACCTTGGCATTGGATCAACCGTGGAAGCATGAGACATGCATCCTTACCCACAAACTCCATGAAAATGTTTAAGCCCCGAAGTCTGAACAGTACATAAAGAACTTGCTCAAAATGCTTGCCCTGGACATAAAGATTAATAAAGCAATTTATTGCAAGAAGTATGTTTAAGGATATACCATGTAGGCCCCTGTCACCTGTGAGGTTTCATTTCCCCTTGTAATGACCCCATGAGAAATGGAAACTGTGCATCTGGGCAGTGGATTTGCCAGATCAAGCTGTTGTATCAGACAATAGATATCCATTGTCTTACCATTCTGTCTTGGAGACTGGAAGTCCAAGGTCATGTTCTCTGCAGGACTGGTTTCTGGAGATATCTCTGTGTATATGCGTGTGTGTGTGTGTGTGTGTGTGTGTGTGTGTGTGTGTGTGTGTGTGTGTCTTAGAGACAGTGTCTTTCACTCTGTGCAGTCTTCTTCTTGTTCATGTGTATCCTGGTGTCTCTTCTTCTAAGGGCATGGGTTGTATTAGCTTAGGTCCTGTTTAGCCTGTAATGATCTCCTTGAAGCTCATACTCATGACTTCTCTCGTTGCTATGACAGAACACCTAGGGAAAGCAATTTAAAAAATGAAGTTTCTTTCTGCTCAGAGTTTTAAGACCTGGCCGTGGGAGCGTGAGGTAGTCGGTGACATTGTATCCCACTCAGCAGAGGGAGACAGATGTCCACACTTTGCTTGCTTTCTCCTTCCTTCTGTGTATTCAGTGTGGGTCCCAGTCGGGGAGAATGGTGCCCACATTCACAGCAGACCTTGACTCCTCAATTGAATCTTTCTGGAAACATCCTTATAGATATACCCAGAGATGCATTTCCATGGTAATTCTAAATCTAACCAAGTTGACAAGATAAACTACCAAAAGACTCAATCCCGAAGACATCCATACTGGATGTTCAGGCTTCACCTGTATGTTTGGGGACATCACTGTTCAGTTCATAACAGCAGGAGGACGTGCATATTGCTGAGTGATACAACCAGGACTGCTTGAATCCCAAAGTTCCTTTGTGAAGAGCCTGAAGCCTCTCCCATGCTTCAGCCCCTCAGGTACAGTCAGGAGACAGAGGTGCTCCTCCATGAGAGCAGACACAGAGTGGCAGGGGGTCAATGCCACAGCTCTGTGCTTCATCCTGGTGGGCTGGGTGGCAAAAGACTTGCACATGCTAGACCTCAGCACCCAGAAGTCAACTGAGGACCTGTCCATCTGGTGCCAAGTGAGATCAGCTCTGTTAACCTAGTTCACCAGTACAAACATGATACTGGGTTTCCTGCCATAGACTAAGTATGTGATTCCATTACCTGAAAAAAGCAAACAACAAACAAACAAAATATAGCATCTCATTTGGACTCTTTCTTTTTTTTTCCTTCAAACTGACAGCTAATGTCCTGGAGGGTGATTCCATGGACCAGGATGTGGAAAGCCCAGTGGCCATTCACCAGCCAAAGTTGCCTAAGCAGGCCAGGGATGACCTGCCAAGACACATCAGCCGAGACAGGACCAAAAGGAAAATCCAGAGGTACGTGAGGAAGGACGGGAAGTGTAACGTCCACCACGGCAATGTTCGGGAGACATATCGATACCTGACGGACATCTTCACCACCCTGGTGGACCTAAAGTGGAGATTCAACCTGTTGATCTTTGTCATGGTCTACACAGTGACTTGGCTTTTCTTTGGGATGATCTGGTGGCTGATTGCATACATCCGGGGAGATATGGACCACATAGAGGACCCCTCTTGGACTCCCTGTGTTACCAACCTCAACGGGTTTGTCTCTGCTTTTTTATTCTCAATAGAGACAGAAACCACCATCGGTTATGGCTACCGGGTCATCACAGACAAGTGCCCTGAGGGAATTATTCTCCTCTTAATTCAGTCCGTGTTGGGGTCCATTGTCAATGCCTTCATGGTAGGATGTATGTTTGTGAAAATATCCCAACCCAAGAAGAGGGCAGAGACCCTGGTCTTTTCCACCCATGCAGTGATCTCCATGCGGGATGGGAAACTGTGTCTGATGTTCCGGGTAGGGGACTTGAGGAATTCCCACATTGTAGAGGCCTCCATCAGAGCCAAGTTGATCAAGTCTAAACAGACTTCAGAGGGGGAGTTCATTCCCCTCAACCAGACGGACATCAACGTAGGGTACTACACAGGGGACGACCGGCTCTTTCTGGTGTCACCATTGATTATTAGCCATGAAATTAACCAACAGAGTCCCTTCTGGGAGATCTCCAAAGCCCAGCTGCCTAAAGAGGAACTAGAGATTGTGGTCATCCTGGAGGGAATGGTGGAAGCCACAGGTAAGACTGGTTTCACCCTGGGTTTTCTGTGAGAAATGCATTCAGCTGAGACCTTCCAGTGTGAAATACTGTGCCTGGGTATCTTTTGACCTTAAATATGCTCTGGGATGTCTAGCCATTTTGCTTTTCAATTTTCCTATATTTAAGATTTGGTTGGTGGTGTGGTTGTTGTTGTTTTTATGTGCATAAGAGTTTCACCTCCATGTATGTATGTATGTGCACCATGTACAAGCCTGGTGCCCATGGAAGCCAGAAGAGGGCGCCAAAATCCCTAGAACCGCAGTAACAAAACAGTTGAGGCACAGTAGGCTCTGGGAAACTGAACCAGGGTCCTCTGCAAGAGCAACCAGTGCTCTAAACTGCTGGGCCATCTCTCTAGCTCCCCACTTACCTTCTTTAAAGCTATTTAGAAAGCGAATTAGTGGTGAGTTTTTAAAGTATCTTAAACTTCCAGATACTTAACGAAATTAGATTTTGGTATGTGTCTGAAGCTTATTTTGAATGATTTTAGGGCATTTCTCATTTAAATATTTGTAGCTATTCGTTATCAAGCCAAAGGGGAAGAAGTAAACTTAAAAAAAAAAAAAAAAAAACCAAAGAACAAAAAGCCTTAATAAAACTGCTATTTTTGCCCCCTCTTTGGCTATCTTTCATAAGATAGGAAGAACTGTTCTTTTTTCCTGTGTTCTGTATCTTTCTACACCTGACCCTTGCCACCCTTAGCAGACATTGCCTTTCCAGTAGAAAGGGAAGAAGGCTAACGGTTTGTTCCTCGGAATCCTGTGGACCTTTCTGGCATCAACACTAGTCATGAGCATGTCAGAAGAGATGTAACATGTAACTCGCTCTCAGGGTTTGGGAAATGGCTCTTTCCTTGTCTTTGCTCACATGCAAATTACGCTTGTGCTCCACATTCTGAGAACAAAGCATATCCTGCCCACATTTATTGGTAGTATACTTCAAAATAGTCAGAAGCCTTAAACAGAGCTACAGAACTCTTAGAAAGAGTCTGAACCCCTGATTCACCAGTTCTGAGTTGGAAGCCTCCAGCCTAAAGCCCTAGGTTGGTCTATGTCCTGGGAAATGTATTCTCTATGGGTTGATCCAATTCTTCATTAACCTGGTATCCTTTTCCAAAGGGAAGTCCCTGGCCCTGTGCTTTGTCTCTCTGTCTCCTACACTAACAGGGGCAAAGTCACAACTCCTACCAAGTAGTTCTTATGGGTAAGGGACAACTTTCCCAATAAACTTTTCAAGTTAAGCAAACTGAAAATGTGAGTTTCAGTGGTCCAGGACTTCCCTTAACACAGAACAAACAGAATTTTAAAGAATAACAATATATATTTGGCCCTCTATGTCTAAAGAATCCATATTCATGGACTCTATCTACCATGGACTCAGCACATTTTTTACAAATGTGGTATTGATGCCAGGCACTAGTGGCACATACTTAATGTCAGCTCTCAGGGAGCAGAGGCAGGCATATCTCTGTGAGTTTGAAGCTAGCCTGGTCTACAGAGAAAGTTCCAGGACAGCCAGGGCTACACAGAGAAACCCTGTCTCAAAGAATAAAACAAGAAGCATCTGGTATTGAATGCTTTCCTATTTACTACCATCAATTCCTAAATAATGCAGTATAAATATTTATATAACTTTGTACTATAAGTAATCTAACGATGATCTAAAGTGAGTGGATGAGTGGATTGCGTATGCAAACACAACTGTTTTATAAGAGGGACTTTCGAGTTTGAGAATCTGGGTGTCTTTGGGGAGTCCTGGCACCGATGCCTTCAGGATGTGAAAGACAGCTGCACGTTTCTCTCACACCTGCGCTGGAGCCAGGCACAGGCCTGTCAGTTCAGCATGAAAAGGGAGTGAGAAAGGAACTGTCTCTGGGGGAAGCAGCTCCAGCCAGCACTGGGAAAGGAAAAACCATTGCTTACTTCTGAGTCACAAGCTCTGGGTTCCTAAAAGGCTTCAGTCTGGATTTTGCATAGGAACATTGGCTTGAATTTTGTATGTTCTCCTGAGATAATAATTGACTAAAGCAGAGGGGAAAGAGGGGAGAAGAAAGGGGAGGAGAGAGAGAGGAGGTGAGGGGAAGGAATAGATGAGAAAGAGGGGGAGGAGAGGAGGGAGGGGAGGAGGGGAGGAGGGAAGGAGAAGGAGGGGAGGGGAGAGGGAGGAAGGGAGGGGAGGGGGAGGAAGGAGCAGATGAGAGAGGAGAGGAGAAAGAGAATGAAGTAGGAGAGGAAGGATGAGGAAGAGGACAGTTAGGAAGGAAGGGGAAGATGCCCCCTTGAGATAGCGAACCCTGTCACTGTCCAGCAGAGCAGAAACCTGGTCTGCACCCCAGGCAAGCATAGAGACTTGGAATCCACCCCCTAGTGGTGACTGTGGAGACTCAGCCTCCTACAGCACACTGGCCCTCACCGAGGTTCCTTCCCATTGGACAGGATTTGAGGATGGTCAGTAGATAAACCTTCCCGTTTCTGGCCTGTGCACACAGGAATCCATGCCTCTGGCTCCTAGTGCAACACCATCTCCAAACAGCAGCAGCTCTGCCCTCCCTCCAACCAAAGCCCAGCCTCCAAATATAAACGAATCTGAGCAAGAAAATCATGTTTGCACTGTCCCTGGGGTAGGCCTTGTCCTTCTGATGACAGCTCGTATGGAACAAGACTATCCACAGTGAGGAACATTCTCTTTATGGTAATTAACAGTGACACTTGCCTAGGAGCACGGTCGCCTTTCTGAGGGTTCTTTCCCACACCTGGGAAGTTGCCAGCAAAGAAAATCAGACCTCTACTGCCCATGAGAAAAGGCAATCGGAATTGATTTTTTAAAATATGTATTTTTAATAAATTTTAAATATATACATATATACATATATTTATGTATGTGTGTGTAGTATATATGCATATGCATATATTTTTTCCTAATATGGTTAGTAGAGAAAAAGGTATTCTAGAGTATTCCAGGGATGTTTTAGAGCTGGACCTGTCTTGGACCTCTCCACAGGGGTGTCTTACAGTTCAATACTCCTACACACATGACTTCTACACTCTTTGAAAACAAAAACCACAATTGAAATTTACAGGCAAAAAAAAAAAAAAAAAAAATTCAAGGAAGAAAAAAAATTACCCCATTGTCTCAAAGCTACAGAAAAAAACTGTGTGAAACCCTGGGAGAGGAATTAAGAAGATTCAGATTATTCACTGGATTGCAGGGCTGGAAGTCAGGAGCCATAGTGTACTGGCCCAGAACAGCTTCCCAAGAGTTCAAGACATCTCTCAAAACTGTCTCCACCAGTCCAGAGAGACGGCTCAGTGGTTAAGAGAACTAGATGCTCTTCCAGAGGACCCAAGTTCAGTTCTCAGCACCCACTGATATAGTGGCTCATAACCACCTGTAACTCCCATTGCAGTGGATTCAGCGCCCTCTTCTGGCCCCCACATATACTGCATGCATGCAGTCTATAGACCCATGCAGATGAAATAATAATTTTGAAAAAGTTATAAAAAGCCTGTTTCCATTGACCGGGAGCAACTGTGTCCAGGGTCTATATTAATGAATCTGTACTTGCAGGATCACACTCCATCAGGGATCAACATAACCATTCTCTTTCTTACTTTTCCCTTGGAATTCCACAGGTGCATACAATATATCTCCATCATAGCCAATGCCCTCTCTCCCCGCCCCAACTCCTGGATCTCTTCCCACCACGACCTCCTCTAACATATTGTCCTGTTTGTCTCTTTCATAACCTGTTTGAGTCTAAACAGTGCTATAGTCACTGAAGCTTGAGAGAGTCTGCAGCCCTGAGAAGAACTAAGCTTCTCTTCCCAGTCACCATCAACTGCCAAAAGCTCCTTCACTGGAGAAGGGCCTTGCAAGCCCTGCCCTCTCTGGACTGGACTGTTGACTGGCTCAATCCTGTGCAGGTTTTTTGCCACAGCCTCTGTGAGTTCATGAGTGCTATCAGGTCCAGGAGACATTGTTTCCCGGCTCTCCTACCTGACCACTGGCTCCCACCATCTTTTCACTCCCTCTTCTAGAATGTTCTGAACCTTGAGAGGGTGGGCATAGGTCAGGGGTGTCCTGTTTGTGGCAGAGCACTTCAGTCTTTTATTCTCTGCACTTAGACATCAGCAGGCCCTTTCTATCATGCACACGATGGGCTTCTGGAGACCTTGACAATGGCATATTCTAGAGACCTGAGTTGTCTTGCAGTGATCTGAGCACCGAGGCCTGGGGTCCTTTGGGAGCTCAGCCAGTGGAACAGGCAGCAATTACTCTGTGGGAACCTTATGTTCCGATACCAGTTGCACTACAGGCTCCAATTCCATTGTAGAAAATTAAACCAAGGGAGGGGGGCATGGAGTTGTGGCCTGCTTACCTATCACACTAGAGACTCTGGACTGAATCCCCAGCACCACATAAAACTAGGTGTGGTGATACAGGCCTGTAATCCCAACAATCCCAGAGCAGAGGCAGGAGGATCAGAAGTTCAAGGTCATCCCAAGTTACATGATGAGTCCCAGGACAGCATAGCATACAGGAGACCCTGGAGAGAGAGAGAGAGAGAGAGAGAGAGAGAGAGAGAGAGAGAGAGAGAGAGAGGGAGGGAGGGGGAAGGAGGGAGGGAGGGGAAGGAGGGAGGGAGGGAGGGAGGGAGGGAGGGGGAGGGAGGGGGGGAAGGAAGAGAGAGAGAGAAAGAGAGAGAGAGAGAGAGAGGGAGGAAGGGAGGGAGGGAGGGAGGGAGGGAGGGAGGGAGGGAAGGAGGGAGGGAGGGAGGGAGGGGGAGGGAAGGAGGGAGAAGGAGAGAGAGAGAGAGAGAGATCCCCTTGGAGGCAGGAAGCAAGTCTTCTCTGTCCTTGATGCTATGAAGGGATCCCATCAAAGTCCAACCAACGCACATAAAGGACAGGCACACATTCTCTAAGGACCATTTCATCCTGGTCCCGCCTGCAGTCCAGGGGGGTGGAGTTAGAGGCAACCTCCCAAGAACCTTCTAGTCATGTGAGTCTATTTTTGAACATAAATCAAACCCTGGAAAATTCTGGCATCAGCCACCCAGACACCCCAGAGCTGGCTGTGTGTCATCTGCAGATATATTTTTGAAGGGCCTTTTATGTCCCCGACGCATGGGCAATTTTGAGATAGTGATGTTTACAGAAGGTTTCTTAGCTACGTAAACAAACACACTCAGCAGCTGTGGCAAATGTGCGTTAAAATAGTGGGGCATTCATACGGACTGTTATTTATAGAGGGCAAATGGGCCTCACAGTTAGATGACAGCCATGCAGCGCTGGGCTCAGGGCCAACTGATGCCTCTCTGTAGCCTTTCTGATTGAACTTCCATATTTACCCTCAGTGATTATGCAGCTATGACAGGCAGCCTGGCCCAACACCCTGAGTGAGTACCTCGGCGGCAGCACAAGCCCACACTGAGCCTTGTTGGGTTTGGGCTTTACACTTTTTTTTTAATTTTGAAAACTGTACAACTGACAGAAAAATGAGCCGAACAGTATCATAAATCCATGGGTACCTGCCATCTGTTTCTGATAACTGTCAGTTCAGGGCCAAACAAGTTACATCCTAATATTCTCCAGCATCACAGGATTCTTAACTATAAATGTCTCAGTCCTTTTCTACAGAAGATAAGGACTCTCTATTTTTCAAAAAAATAAATGTTGCTTGGTTGATTGATTGATTGATTGATGTTTGATTGATTGGTTAGGAGGGGCAATGTACACGACACAACATAGGTGAAGAGATCAGAGAACACTCGGGGAGTTGCTTCTCTCCTCCCACCATGTGGGTTCCAGAGAATAGGACTCAGGTCATCAAGCTTGGTAGCAGACACCTTTCCCACTAAGTGATCTAGATGGTACAGGTCTCTTTAAATAGAACCCTGAGCAATGGGGCATGGCCCAGGAAGAAGCTCTTTCACACAGGTGTGTAGACCTGAGTGCAGGTCTTCAGAACACACATAAAGTTGAGTGAAATAGTATTGCATCATTAATCCCAGGACTCCTAAAGACTCCTGAGGAGAGGACAGGAGAGGAGAGGAGAGGAGGGGAGGGGAGGGGAGGGGAGGGGAGGGGAGGGGAGGGGAGGGGAGGGGGAGGAGAGGAGAGGAGAGGAGAGGAGAGGAGAGGAGAGGAGAGGAGAGGAGAGGAGAGGGAGAGGAGAGGAGAGGAGAGGGGAGGAGAACCCTGCTGATCTCAGGGACCAGCTAACCCAATGTATATGCAGAGAAACAACAGAGACAACCTGTCTCAAACAAGACAGGCGATGAGGACAAGCCCAGTGCTATCCTACCCTGTGCTGTGAATCCAGATGCGACACTCTTGCCCACGCACATGCTCTCACACACTTGTGCACACATTATGCACACATACAAACATACACATAGGCACACTCATGCTCATGCACACATTCGCACACACATACAGACACACATACACATATGCACACACACATGCATGTGTACACACATATACACATACACATATGTGTGCAGACACATGCAAGCACACACACACACATACACACACAGACACACACACACACACACACACACATGCACGCACAGAAGCTTAACTTAGTGTAGTTAGGGAAGCTCTTTTTTCAGCCCTTTGGGTTTTTATCTCTTTTTCCATCTGTGATTTTTGTTTCTTCCCTAGAAGTTTTTCCCAGCAAAGAGAACTCACAAAAGGTTCAAACACTGCACAGAAAACCAGAGAAAATGGATCCCAGGAAGGGCTGGCTATATACCACCCCATGTCTGTCCTTCTGTGTCTGCAGATCCTGCATTTAAAGAGTCAATACATAGTGACTAAAAATATTTAAGAGAAAAAAAAACACATCTGCTCTAAACAAGCAGAGACAACTTCTTGACGTCATTACGCACTATACAGTATAGATGCTATTTCTGTGACATTGACATTATGGGAAGTATTATAAGCAGTCTAGAGAATATTTAACATATGGGAAGATATGAATAGATTCTATGCAAATTCTATACCAAGATATGTTTATACATTAATATATTTATGAGGACTTGAGCACCTGTGGATATGGGTACCTCCAAAGCCTCCAGAAGCAAGTCCTCATGGGTACCAAAGGGCAGAGAGCAGACCAAGCAACAGAAATCACTATTCATGTTACCAAGGAGGCCAGGAAGCTCTGGAGATGGGGTAGGACAAGCTGTTCCACCCCCTCTTGATGTACTCATGTAGGAAGACTGTAGGCACAAGTCACACCACAGAGCATGGGGCTTCTGAGATAAAAATCTTCACCCAGCCCTTGATTTAAGGATGAGGACAGGAGGTTCCAAGTACAAGACCGTGCTGTGGCTGAGGTGAAGCAGCCACATCAGATTTCTCGGGCTTAGGGGCTGATGTCGATGGCGAGCCCTCTGAGCTCACTCCTGGGTGTCGTCAGTGCTGTGGCTCATGAGAATTCTATAGAGAAATGCGCACGGAAGAGTGAACCAGCATTTAACTGTGGGAACTTCAGGCATCGATCGACATGCTCGCATCCTTTCTCCCTCCATTTCTCTTTAAGTTTCCTTTGTTGGTTTCCCAACTTAATCAATTCACTTTAAAGTCCCTGATGAGATTTCTAACAACCATATATTAAAACAAGATGTGCTGTTGCACGGCAGTTCTGAAATCGAAATCAAGCAACGTCTATAAGAACACCCTGGGAGACCCCCACCCCCACCCCCTCTGCTGCCGGGTCTTGGTTCCGAGAACTGTTTTTATTTGCTGCAATCAAAGATGCCAGTCTGCTCTGATAGGAGAGGAAGTGAGACTCAGAGTCTGAAGGATAACATGGCTGAGGACTGATTTCATACGATCTTCCCAGGGTCAATCATCCCAGCCCTAACAGCATCCAGATCTTAGTTCCTCCCTTTGTCCTGACAAGCCAGGATACCCAGATTCGCCATTTGGTTTAGTTTCTTTTCAGAGCTCTAAGCCCAGTGACCTCATCTGGGAGGAAAGTTAAGCAATAAGGTCTGAAATGCTAAACACTGGGGTGGAAAACCTCTGCAGAGATAGCCCTCTAGGAAGTGTCTACAGAGAGAAAGTAGGAAAATTATGAAAGGTCAGAGTCTTACATGTAGAAATCCATCCACCTGTCCATTTCGTGTTGGGTTCAACTCTTCTGCCAAAGACTTCTTTCCAAGATACTGGTATTGGCAATCCCAGGAATGACTTTGGTGGTATATATAAACCAATGGCACTGTCCCCAGAATAAGATAAAGCCTATAGTCTTCAACAGCTGGGGAGCCTGTGACCTAGCTCCCTGTGAGAGGCTGAGGCTGTGGAGGCTATGCCTGCTCACTTCCTCGTCTAAAAGCAAGCCGTTGTAAGAAACCTAACATGACCTCTGCAAACATTTCTCAGGCTGGGGAAAAGGTTTGGTCTAGACAGAGCTTGAGGACTTGACCTGGGTCCCTAACATCCATGTAACAAGGCAGGTGTGGTCACTCACACTGGTCATCCCAGAGCTTGGAATTGAGACATACATACCTCTGTACATACCTGCATGCATACAGGCATCAGAACACACACTTGCAATTACAAACAAGACAAATTTTCACACTTTCAGAAGACTCTGAGAGAATTCCATAAATTCAGAAAGTTAGGAGCTAAGACTAACCATTAATGATTTGGGTTGAAAAAGACTAAAACACTGGATAAAATATTTCATTATTAAAACACCTCACCTGAAAATTATTGCTCTTCTTTCTGCAAATGGATCATGCAGAAATCCACAAAGAGATGCTCAGAGACTATTGGTGATGGTCACATGATACACACTACATGGACTCTAACCCAAGGCCTGGTCAACTCCAATCCAGATGCTGACAGTATGGTTATCTTACAAAGAACCAACACTATCCCCTCAGAGAGGGGTGTCAAACACCACAGTGACTCTAATTACCACATCCTTAAGTCAGGGGAGTTTTATTATTTCCTATGAGCGCTGAGTGCTGACAGTGGATTACCGATGAAGCAATTCAACCTGACAATTTCTAACCACCCAGAAGAGGATTGCTGGGGGAAACGGCATGAATTATTTATGTGTCAACATGTGCACACACTCTGGCCAAACAGCTCAACAGCCAGGAGTGCTTCTCCAGTTAGCCCTGCCCTGGGCATCCATGTATGATCCCTCAGCCTCTTTAGTTTCAGCCGACAATTGCATCACTCACTCACTGGCTTGCCTCAGTTTCTTCGACTCTAAATTGGGAATGGCGGTGCTGCTTCCCACACTGGTGACCTTCCTAAGTATGGACTCCGACCAGGGCAGCTTATTCCCTTCTCACAGGCCCACATGGTGAAATGCCATAAAGAACAAAGCTTTGTAGGGAGGTAGAGGGGAAGACTGGTTCCTCACAAGAGGCTCCATTGTTTCCAGGGACTTTGAAGCTTGGACAGAATGTCAAACGATCCCCTTTGAAGGTGCTCTGAAGAGCCAATGTGAAAAATATTGACTGATGTGTGTCTGTCCACAAGCCAAGGTGGCCTCTGCCCTGGTCACCTACCGTGAATTATAAACTGATGATATTTGAAATAATAAGGAACACTGGAGCCGGCCAGAAAAGATTCTGCAGTCCCATAAATAGCAACATTCATCACTACAATGCCTGCCAAAGGTGGCCATGAATGTAGATTACCTCCGAGCCTCTGAGGCCAGTGAGGACAGGACAAACTACCTCTGAAAGTGGAGTCTCAGAGTTCTGCATCCCACTTCTAAATATTCTATGAGATTTTGGGGATACCTCCTGTATCCCTGTGCTATCAACTCAACCAAATCATTTCAAATTCTATATCAATCTCTATTCTAAAGTGGACACTTAATTCTATAATATAGCCAACAGATAGACTTTCTCCTACGGAAGAGTGATAACAATACTGTAAAACTCAGCTTTGACTGTGTTCTTCTACTGTAACAAGTGGACCCAGGGGCTTTAAACAGCAAAGATTTGTTTCTCATTCATAAGACATGTTCTCTGCAGCTCTGTCTACACCCTTGTTCACTGCAAGATGCAGGCTGAAGACGGAGTCCCCACATAGGACGCACCATTCTCCCATCAAGGGAAGAGAGAGAAATGGAAAATACCTCACTTCTGCCCTCAATTTGTTAGTCAGAGAAAGTTTTGTGGCAGGGCCTGGTGTCCACAGAATGGGACAATAGAACTCTCTCATGGGGATTTGGAAAAAATGACATTAATTATTTAATCCACCACAAATCCCCTCAGAGTTTTGAAAAAAATGGTATATAGAGTTGAAAATTTTGTGTGAGGTATGATTTAAGATGTACAATGGTCTTTAGTGCCTCCCTCAGATGGATGTGGATCCCAGGCCAGAGGATCTAGGGTTGTGTTTTCCTGTTCCTATTGAGCAGAGGCCATGGGATCAGCAATCCCATCCACAGAAGCAGAAATGGTGGCCATTGAGTTGTTGTCAAACCTACAAGCCAGTGTGCTACAGTCCTGCCCACTTTTGGTTCTTATGGCACCGTGAACCCTCTTCCAGTCTGAATCCTTGACTGGATCTTTGTAGCAGACCCCTTGCCAAGTCACCAGGACACGAAGCATAGCTGAGCAATAACACTCTGTTGAGCAGAGCAACTGAGATTCTGGTTGTTTGTTACCATGGCAAATGTAGCCTGCCTTGCCTGATAAAAATGTCACGATGACACTTTGACAGTGGGCTGTGGCATACGCCAAGCATACCAGACTCGCCAGGAAGTGAGTTTGCAGCTAGCTAGCATCCTTGCAGAATGCCTTCTTCCTGCTGTGAATTCGTTCTTCCCTTGGGAAGACTTTAACACCAAACAAGCTGATTTTAATCTGTCTCCGCTCTTGCACGTTGGTGTCTGGGCACATCACACTCCTTAGCGTTACCATAGGGTTTTTTTCCCATAGGATTACACAAGCCTTTATGATGGGACCTGGTACATACTAACCGCTTCATATATGTAAAGAGCAACCGTGTGTTTCTACATAGTCTCCTAACCTCATTCTGTCAAGCACTTGCCAACTGCTGGCTGCCACTTTTTTTACATCTATTTTTTTCTTTAAGATTTATTTATTTTATGTATACAAGTACATTGTTATTCTCCTCAGACACACCAGAGGAGGGCATCGGATCCTATTACAGATGGTTGTGAGCCACCATGTGGTTGCTAGGAATTGAACTCAGGACCTGTGGAAGAACAGCCAGTGCTCTTAACCGCTGAGCCATCTCTCCAGCCCACATCTATTTATTTATGTTGAGTATATGCATGTGCCTACGTTGTGGCTCATGTGTGGAAGTCAAAGGACAACTTGTCAGTTCTCTTGATCCTGAGAATCAAACTCAGATCACCAGGCTTGGCAGCACACACTTTACCTGCTGAGCCAGCTCACCGGTCCATGGATTATTTCAATAGTTGTCTCCCATGGTTTCTTTTCAAACCTTAAAACAATCTGAAAGCTTAAGACCATCCCCATTTGACAAATAGAGAAAGTTGGCTCTTGGATGAGGAGTTGAGGTCAAAATGACTGTTGAGGTGGTAAATCAAGAGCAGACCTCGGGGCCATCCCCCTCCCGCGCATCAGCAGTGTATTACTGAGCCAGCAACCACGCCTGCTGCTGGCATTTCTCTTAGCTAGGAACCTTCCTGCCCTAAGCTCATCGGGCCTGACCGAGGGACACGGATGACCCAGGGCTGGGACAACTGCACAGGGTAAAGAGCTTGCCTTAGAAGCGTGAGGGCCTGGAATTGATTTCCCAGAACCCGTGTTTTAAAAAGCATGGTGGCACGTGTGTGCGATCCTACTGCTGCAGGCGGAGCGAGGTGGCTCCCTGGGCTGAGTGGCCAGAGTGGCAGTTACAGGCCATGGCAGACCTGTTGCAAAAATACGGGCGACAGGATCCTGAGGAACATCTAAGGTTGTTCTCTAAACACCACACTCACACACACACTCACACATACACAAACTCACAGTCACACACACTCACACACACTCGCACTCATATACACATACATACTCATACACACTCACACACACAAACTCACACTCACATACACTTATGCACACACACCATACACACACACATACTCATACACACTCACACACACAAACTTACAATCACACACAGACTCACACACATACTCACACACTCATACACACTCATGCACACATATTCTCATGCACACATACTCATCCTCATATACACTCACTACATACACTCTCACACTCATATACACTCACACACTCATATACACACTCATACATACACATTCACACATTCATACACATACTCACACTCACTCTCATACATACACATACACTCATCACACACTCACACATATTCATGTACTCATGCACTCATGTACACACTCACACTCACACACTCTTGTACACATACTCATACACACATATACACACTCACATGCACACACTCACACATTCATACATACACACTCACAATCATACATACACTCACACTCATAGACACTCACACACTCATGCACTCATATACACACTCACATAGGTTTATGCACTCATATACACACTCACACACACGCTCATGCACTCATATGCACACTCACACAAATTTATGCACTCATATACACACTCAGACTCATGCACTCATGCACATTCACACAAGTTTATGCACTCATATACACACTCACACTCATGTACTCATATGCACACACATGCACACACACTCTCACACATAGTAACGTGCATACGCACACAAACATACAGAAAATAAAAGAATAAACTTAAAAATGTAAAACAAAGGCAGTCCACTGGCCTTTTCTTCCAGGTCTAACCAGTTCTGTGTTATCACCCCGGATGATTGTACCAGCAGAAGCTCTGGCCAACCTGACCCAGTGTGGCCTCTGCAATGCCATGTACAACCCACAATGCAACCAAGTAGCCAGCTGACAAATCACAGGGAAGGAAAAATAAAAACCCAATGTTAAAAAAATTACAATTTATTGTAGGAAAAATCAATTGTAAGTCTGGACTCCCTGCCAGAAAGCACAATGGTGAGGACATCAATTTGGGCCAGGCTAGCTCAGCTTGTCTGAGGTTTGCACTTGACTGTGTAACTCCAGCCAGAGCCCTCTGTGGAAGGAGGAGGATGGTGATGATGTTGATGGTGGTGATAATGGTGATGGTGATTCCCCAGTTACAATGTCATCCTTAGACGACATTACATAATCCTTAATTATGTACCTGTTAATTAAATACATCTTTTACAATTTCTCAAATATTTTTACCTAACATATTTATAACAGGAGGTTTGTGGATAATGACAGACAGAATAACCCACAAAACACTGAGGAGAGCGAATCACAAAAACTGAGTCTAAAATAGTCCAATATTACATTGCCCAAAATTAAGTAGGTTTCTACAACTCCGAAGGCTAACATGATGATAAAGACCATATTTGCTTATGATACTTCACTCTCAGGCTAGGAAGAGCAAGAGGCCACACCACGTTCACCAGCCACCACAAATGTGGCAGGATCATATGTCATTACCAAGTCCAGCACAAGCATGGTAGAGCACAGTAATAAGTCCCAGCAGCACCCCAGTCTCTACTGTCATCGTGAGTCAAGCACAGATGCACTCCAGCTTGTGGTTGGTAAGTTAGCAAAAACCTCACCTTGACTGGGCACACCCAACCCGGGTGTGGAAGAGACTCACTGCAGAGACTCTATGTCCCCACTTGTCAAAGAAAAGTATTTGTTGCTATCACAATACTGTTGCTGTCATAGAAGCAGATAGAATGCTGTGGCACCAGATAGGATGAACGCAATCTAGCAAAAGTTAGACCAACATTAGGCTAGGCTAGACCAAATGTTAGACCATGTTAGGCCAGGCTCAATGGGACATCTCATGAACAGTGGCCACCTGAAACCCAGGACAAGGGGATAGGAAGGGTACCAGAGTTTCCTGTCACATGTCTCATCAGCTCATCTTCCCACCCACCAAACTCATGATTTTCACTCTCTTCTCCTATCATCCTTCAGCACCATCTCCCTTAGATGACAACATGGTCTTATGCTTAGTTGGGAAGAAGTCAGACTGAGTAAAGCACATCTTCATGGAGTTTGACGGTCTTCCCCTGTTAGGTCTCAGCCACTTTCTGGTCTCATCTCCTCTAACATCAAGGGCTAGCGCTGACGCTACTCTGATACTCAAGACTCCTTTATCCACCTCTCTCTTTTCTCTCTTCCCTCCTCGCCAGTATTTCTGTTAACACTAAACACCTGCAATGTCTACCATCCTAAGAATACTCACGCTTAGAATGTCACACAAGCCTGTGATGTCAGCAGTAGGGAGACACAGACAGGAAACTTATCTGGAGTTCAAGGCCAGCCTGGTCTACACAGTAAGTTACATACCAGCCTAGAGCTACATGAGGAAATTACCCCACTTTCAAGAATAACCTATGCTTCTCGGGGTTGCGTGTCCAGGTTCTCTCTAGTTCTCAGCTCTCCTGCCACACCACCTGAGAAGAACTTCCTGTTGCTCACGCTCACCCCACAGCCTTCTCTCTCTAACACTCTTCCCTGGCGTTCATGGCTCCAGGAAACCTGTTCTACTTCCACGGTCCTCTGCAAGCTATGTCTCGTCTTCCTGGTGCTCTCAGAGCCTGCTCCACCCGGAGCTCTGCTCTTCCTCTCCCGGTACCTCCAGGCAGGTCCTGGGATTTCATTGCTAACTTCTGCGTATGACATTAGGTTTCTTCCTTGGACCATAGCACCTCTCCCAACTTCTCCGATCGAAGATCCAGCTGTGCACTTGGCCTCCTGGCTCAGGTGCCCAACAAGCTTATACAACCTATGCACCCAATACAGGTGAACTCAGTGACATCATCAACACGGTGACATCAGGGTGAGGGGCCACAGCATTCACCTGGCTCCTCTGTGAGTAACCATTTACAGAAGCCAACGCCCACCTAACAAAATACAAATAGTAGCCAATCACTTCCCCTGCTTAAAAGTCACCAGCAGGCCGGGTGTAGAGGCACACGCCTTTAATCCCAGAACTCCAGAAGACAGACCAGTGAACTTCTATGAGTCTGAGGTCAGCCTGATCTACATAGCAAGTTTCAGGGCAGCCAGGGCTACATTGTGAGACCTTATCTTAAAAGTAAATAAGTCAGGGCTAGAGAGATGAGTCAGCGGTTAAGAGCACTGACTGCTCTTCCAGAGGGCCTGAGTTCAAACCCTAGCAACTACATGCTGGCTCACAACCATCTGTAATGGGATCTGATGACCTCTTCTGGTGTGTCTGAGAACAGCAACAGTGTGCTCACATATAAAATAAATAAATAAAACCTGTTTTTAAAGTTGTTAAAAAATTTTAAGAGCTTCCAGCGAGTCCCACTGCCTCAGGAAAATCTAGATACCTTGTGAGTTCCTCCAGAGTCCTTGCAGCCAGCCCCTGCCTGCACCCTGTGCGCCTGCCCCTACCTCCAGCCTCTTGCTCACCTGACTCATGCTAAGCCCTATGAGTTTTCAATTCTCTCTCAGGGAAGCCTTCTCAGAAACCATCTGTAGGGGCCACCTTCCTGCACACTGAACATGGCCAGGCTGTGCACCCATCACTGCTGGCAAACATTCCTCATTCATCCGATTAGCAACTGGGCTGCAGACTCTGCAAGAAAAGTACCTTATCTCACTCAGTGCTGTGTTCCCAGATCCCAGGACCAAGTAAATTAGGAACAAATTAAATATCCTGGATGGTCACAAACCAGTTTGGCTCCTTAAGCACATAAGAAAAAAAAGGGGGGTTAGAGTCTTTTAAAGTTGGCAAGTCAATGAAGACAGCCTGAAGCTGTCGTGGTCAGCCTGAAGTTCCTGTCTTCTGAGACTTACTCCAGAGAACCAGAGGGGCCAGGTGGCTCCTGCTGAGCTGCAGACTAACACCTATTCTTGACGTTTCTCTCCATCACCGTGGCTTTTTGTCCCATCACCACCCCCCAGTCCTAAGTTCCCATCCACGCCTCCGATATTCTACACGTCAGTGAAGGAATCTCTGGTTTCTCAGCTTCCTGGGCAGCAGATCTCGCTGCCACCCTTCCCTTTATTCTTCCCTTGCTTAATTCTTTGCAGACCAACTCCTCAAACCCTGGGCTGCAGCTCCTTCACAGGGCTTCTTGATGCAAAGGAGGCATTCTTCCTCTGGACTCTCCACTGCCATCTGCTGGAAAATTCATGTCATTAATTCGCAAATCTATACCTCTCAGATACCAGGTGTACAGTAAACTACCTACACAGCTGGACATGGTGGCCCTGGTTGAGCTTGTCCACGCAATCCCATACTTGTCTCTCATACCCATCCATCCTCACCTCTCCAGTATTTGGGGTTCACATCACTGTGTCCTCTTCTAAGATAGTCTCGTGGATGGTAGTCCCTTATTTGGGATGTCCCCCTCCACACCACGCAAAACAAACTTTGAAACAAATCCCCTTCTTTTCTTCTAACCCAACATCCCTGGTCACCTTGGTGTATCTAAAAGGAAAAAATCACTCTTGCATGTCATAGTGTGTGACCTGTCCAACACCTTGTCCTCCACTCTGCTCCACACAAGCCCTGAGCCCTGAGCTCACAGTGACCTGGCTTCCATCCACCCTCAGACCTACTGTGGCGCTAGGTCTGCCTGAGATGTCCCTTCAATGCCTTTGTGACAACTGAGAGCCCCCAGGGGAGCCTTTTGGAAGGCTTGGCAGACTCAGAAGTCCTCCCTGTGCCTCTGATGCTTTCCATAGAGGTGACAGACCACGTGTGGGTGGCACCATCTGACTACCAAGATAAAAGCTGTCTTTTGTTTTCTATTTTCAGCAAGGACTATAATCTGGCCTATGATCAGTGCTCAATAAAAGAGATAGAATCAGTAATTTCTTATAAATGAGGTTCGACCTCTCTGAGTGTGTCTCAGACCTGTAATATCTCTTCTTCACCAGCCGTATGCACCAGGAGCCGGGCAGTACTTAGCTTTCCTCTACAACTGCCATGGCACTCACATTTGTTGTTCTTGTGGTTTAAATGTGACCCCAATAGACTCATTGGTTGAATACCTGAATTCTATAGCTTATGGTTTAAAATATGGTCCCAATAGGCTTGTGGGTTGAATACTTGCTATCTATAGCTTGTGGTTTAAATATGGCCCCATAGACTCTTGGGTTGAATACTTGGTGTCTATTGCTTGTGGTAGTGCTGTTTGGGAAGTCTGTGGGACTTTCAGGTGGTGGGACTTAGCCAAAGAAATGAGTCACTGGGGATAGACCTTGAGAGTTTCAGTCTGGCCCCGTTTCCAGTCAAAGCTCTTTGCTTCCATGATCTGTCCAGATGGGAGGTGTCTCAGCCATATGATTCTGCTGCCATAAACTTAGCCATGCTTTCCTGTCTAAGATGGACTGCACTCACTCAAACCATGATCCAGAATAAAGTCTCCCTCTCTTAAGTTGTGGCCATCAGGCATTCCCACAGCAATAATAAAGGTGTGCGATGCTTTGCTGCTCGCAATTCTGCTGAGTCCTTCCCCTGCTCAGGAATCAAGATGTGTTCACAAGCTCCATCTGACATGAACAGATTGTCTGAAGCAAAGTCTAAAAGGTGAAATGTATCCCCAGCATTCAGTCTCAGAATTCCACACAAGGACTTGCAGAATAGAGACGTGTTTCTGTTTGAAAATGGCCTCTCTGTCCACTGAAGGTTGGTAGGGTCAGGAGGCCAAGCTGTGGGAGCAGTAGTCCTTAGAGATCCATTCCACCAACTCCCAAGCACTAAGAGGCCCTTGGCGTCACCTAGATTTACCACCAAGTCCCAACAAATGAGCCTCTTGGAAGACAAGGTGTGGGCAGGAGGTCTACATATAAGTTTATGCCCTAAAGTCAAAGGTCATCTGCCACTCAGCCCTCCCTCTGCAGTGATGACAGTAAAGACAGAAAGGTCAGGACATGGAGCCATGGCTCTATCACCTTCTGTGAATTTTACTTTCACATAGCAAAGGAAAGCTGTATTTATTATGTGTAATGTGACATTTTTAAACATGCACATATAACATGCTAGCATAACAAACCTTTATTTTTGTCTTCTGATTTCCTTAACTTTGCTTTGTGCTTTTATTTCTGGGTTTTACGCTTGCACATGAGGAATTTTAGCTCTTTTTATCCCCATTACACTCTCCATTCCCTGTTCCTCACCCACTGAAACTCTCCTCCCACCAAGTCCCTCTCCTACTGTCTATGTATTGTTTCATGTGTGTCCCGCTGAGTTTAACTAGGACACCTGCATGGGCATGGAGGGGGTTATTCACAGAAGCACAGACAACTTTTCAACAGCTATACCACTGAAGAAAATGGTGTGGCTGTGAATTTATAGTCTTCTTGCTGAGAATACAGGCATATATTGCCAAGGACCAGTCTCGGCTTGGAGAGGGGCTCCTGAGAGAAGGGAAGTTTGAGAGCATCAGGGGAAAAAAACAACTCAAAGTGAAATAATGGAGTATAAGCTGACAGCCTGTGTTCTACTTGAGATAGCTTTCCAGGAAGCCCTCTGATCGAGACAGCTCTCTCTTGCTCAGAAAAAAATTCTAAAAATTCTCTGGATAACTCATCTCTTGTAGCTCAAAAGCCCAGTCTTTTATTTATATCAATTTGATCATTTTCCCAGGTCTCCCAAATCCCCCCCCCAATTCTTAGAAAAAGACAACAAGTACATTTTTAACATCACCAGTGAATTCAGGAATCTACCTGCCTTTGTAAGCACAAACAATAAACTTAGCTGGGTGGGATCCCATCCTGAGATGACCATTCCAACCACTCCTGGATCTAAATTCATTCTGTCCCAGGCTGACCTTGAACTCAGGAATCTGCCCACCTTTGTATCTTTCTGACAAGCTGGCTCACAGTGCAGCTGCCTCTGTTCTTTTAGGTCCATGAAGCTCTTCATATAATTCATATTGCATTCTTATATTTTACATAGTTGAGAAATTATATATTTTTGAACTCATGTCTTCAGAGTTCTTTCCCACAGCCTTAAAGGCTGTCCTGAAGTCCACATCATTCTACCATTTTGCTGAGACAGTAGACACACCCTCATTTCCCAGATTTGTACTGTGTCTGATTATCATGGAGTCATTAACCTTGGCAGAGTGGACAGTCCCCAATAACCTTGACAGGGAGAATATTTCCTGAAGGAGGAACAATGAAGTAAAATATGTATTTATTATACAAACAATCCTTATGCCCAACAACCGTTATATATAGACACACACACACACAGACACACCCCTCCATGCCTTGCAACCATCAACACTGGTGAAGGCCCACACCCTGATGTCTCTGTTCCAGGAATGGGAAATAATTCACACCGTCCCTTCTACATGGCCATGCAAGATTCAGCATTGGACCATCATACCTACTTCATGAAAACGTGGCGACTGAACCCAGGGCTTCATGCATACTGAGAAGGCAATCTACAAACTTAACTATAATCCCCAAGATCCTAACAAGACCATTCTGAAGAGGGAAAAAAGGCTCAGCTGTGCTTGGTCCTCAGTGAGATCTCCATACCTGGTTCTGTGCATAGCCCAACTTTGAGGACCTGGCAGTTCAGAACTGGGAGAGCTTTGGCAAAGTCTTCTCTCTAATGAGCCAGAGAGTAAATGTTTACTGGAGACAGCCTATGCCATAACCACCAGCTTTGCTAACTAATGTTAACATGGCAGTAAGGAAAGAAAATGAACAGAGATATATATGTCCTGGTGTGATTTTATTTATTATCGTCTTCATGTGTCATAAAGTATTAGTCTTCTTGAGACTTTTTTTCAACCTTTTAAAGAATGTCAAAACCATATTTAGCTCTCCCCTATTTGGTAAAAACAGAGAATAATACAATGCAAAGTAGTATCCCACATGCAGGGGTGCATGGAAAGAGCAGAAGCTTCCCTTCCTCTCCCAGCGCATCCTACAGATCAGCAGGCAGTGGAGCTGGAGGAAGAGGAGGCCTGCCTGAGCCTGAAGGACCCAGACCATTTATGCTCACACTTCTCCTTTGAGTGAAAACCTTAACAGGAAGCAGAGGCTCCTGACCTTTTGCAGAGCTTGGATTGAACTTTCATGCAGAAGCAGGGCCCCATCAGTAAATAGTCCTTTTATTAACATTGCATTTTCAAAGAAAAAGACTAAGGAACACGCACACTTGGTTTTAATGGCGTTTTGCACTGGTCTCTTCCCTTTCTGTCTTGCTTTTGTTTCTTTGGACAGAAACTGTTCCGCCAACTTCAAGCTCCCTGGCTCTTCTCCAAGTAGCATTTATTCTCAGCCCTTGTTCATTTTGGAATCTAAAAGTCTCAGCTTCATCCTACCCCAGAGAGCCATTCTTTGTCCAAACTCTCTCTGCCAGCACCCCAGTTTCTGTAGGAGGCTGAGGGTCCTCTGGCAGTTTGTTAATCATTAGTGACAGCATGCTACCTTTGCCATAACTCATGTGTCCGTGGGCTAGAGAGATGGCTCAGCAGTTAAGAGTACTTGTTACTCTCACAGAGGACCAGGATTCAGTTCCCAGACCCCACATGGTAGATCACAACCATCCACAACTCATATTCCAGGAGATCCAATGTTCTCTTCTGCCCTCCAACAACACCAGGCATGCATGCAGTATACATACATACATCGAGGCAGAAACACATACACATAAAACAAATACATGTAAAACGTAAAATTGAAATAATGAATTCCATATCCGCTGCAAGCTTCGATCTGTATACACCAGCATGGAAGCTATCTGTGCAGAAAGCCATCCTCTAAGAATGCATTAGCAATACCTAATCCTTTGATCCTCTAAGAATGCACTAGCAATACCTCTTATCATTCAAAACAGCTACTGCCAACACAGCATCCGAACTACATGATTCACACTTTCTGGCCACTACTTGTGCTGGCTAGTTTTATGTCAACTTGACACAAGTTAGAGTCATTTTGGAAGCAGGAACCTCAGTTAAGAAAATGCTCCCACTAGACTGGCCTATGAGCAGGCCAGTAAGCAGCACCCTCCACGGCCTCTGCTTCAGTTCCTGCCTTGAGTTCCTGCCCTGTCTTCCCTTGGTGATGAAGTGACCTGGGAGCTGTACAGCATAATAAACCCTTTCCTCCTTGGTTGCTTTTGTTCATGGTGTTTTTATTATAGCAATAGAAACACTAAGTCACCAGCAAAACAAAACATGGCAGATCTTGAATAATCTTAAATAGCATAACACATCTGGACATGCCTGGAAAAAAGTCACTTTTTCCTACTGGGGATCCTGGTGGGAAAACAAATCTGGTACTCTGCTATTGACTCTCCTGTCTTTCCACAGTGTTGTCTTTGGGCTTTGCCAGATTCCTCAGTAGTTTCTCTCACAGGCTAAGGAACCCTCAGCACTCCCTGTAATCTGTCGTCTACAGAGTCCTCTCTTTCTTCATCTTTCATTTTGCTGACTTTTTCTCGTGGTACCTTCATGAGGAAACCTAAGGAAGACACAGTTGACTGTTTGTTAGAATGTGTGTGAATGAAGCCAATGGAAAGGAAGCTGTATTTGCACCAGCCATTGCTTCTGGAAAGGATGCTGTGCCCTTGTCAGATATTGTACCAGGAGGCATGGGTGTTGGTTATTCCTCTGAAGCCATGCTACCTTCAAGGCTGGTGTGATGGTTTGTATATGCCTGGCCCAGGGAGAGGCACTATTTGGAGGTGTGGCCTTGTTGGAGTAGATGTGACCCTGTTAAGTGGATGTGGCCTTGTTAGAGTAGATGTGGCCTTGTTGGAGTAACTGTGTCCCTGTAAGTGTGAGCTTTAAGACCCTAGTCCTAGCTGCCTGGAAGCCAGTATTCTCCTAGCAGCCTAAAGATGAAGATGTAGAACTCTCAACTCTTCCTGCACCATGCCTGCCTAGATGCTGCCATGCTCCCACCATGATGATAATGGACTGAACCTCAGAACCTGTAAGCCAGCCCCAATTAAATGTTGTCCTTATAAGAGTTGCCTTGTCATAGTGTCTATTCACAGTAGTAAAACCCTAACTAAGACAGCTGGTGAAGGGTTGTCTACCAAATTGTTATCTCTTACTTTGTGTAGGCCACCGTCTCAGTAAATACTTTGAGATGGAGGCAATATCCTTGGTAATACCATGCTTCCCCTAAAAGCTTCTTCGAACAGTCATTGGAGATTCATAGAGCCCACGTTGGCTATGCAGGTCACCAAGTGGTAGCCTTCAACTGACTGCATGTCTGCTAGCCTTAGCTATGATGGCCTTTTACTCTCTTTGCTTCACTGTCTCTGTATTTATATCAATGTGACTCTTCTCCTTGGTGGTTTTAATCTGTTGCTTCCTTTACTTACTTATGATGCTCAAATTAGCCCAGCATTTCCTGGTCATCACATATCCCCACCCTTTGAGGATGTCACCTTGGGCTTTCCCAGCTCCAGCTCTCCAGGCAGACATGGAGATTCCTTGTACCTCTAAGTCATAACTGGTCTTTAGAAGCCAAGACCTGACACAAGCCACGACGAGAAAGCCTTCCTACCAAATCCCTCAGATTAAAACAGCAAAGGTGTTTTAAAAGAGCCCAATTTCTGCCAAGTACACATCCCTGAGCTAAACCAGAAGGTCTAGATTACCTCCGTCCTGTACTGGGATATATAGCTCAGTAAGACAGCACATCCCTTGCATTTGTGAGGCCCTAGGGTTAATCTCCACCACTCTCTAGATTGATAATATTTAAAATCACAGCCCTCTAGGAACTCTTTGTGGGGAAATCCCATGCCCATTGCCTCCAGTATCTATGAGAACACAGCAAGAGAACTGACAGCAACCCCAGTATCTCCATCCTTCCAGTAGCTAGCTGGCCCAAACTTGGTACCCAAAGAAGAGCAAACAATGGTCATACAAGCAAACAGTGGAAGTACAATGGGAAGATCTTCCCTGAGCTGCCTGATACAGGGGAACTGACTCTGACCCATCCCAACCACCCTAATTGCCTTATGTCCTGGCACTGGCTGCAGCTGTCTTCCTCAGAAGTGGCAGACACTGTGAGCTCCCTTGTGATCAGAGCTAGGCTAGTGTCGGACTCAAGGTGCAGCAATCTGGGTTGCTATGCTGTGTGTCCTTATGATATTTCAGTTCTGGCTGCTTTGGGAAGCAATATCCCGAAAGTTTTCTCTCCTAAGTACCACCTTCATTTACTATTTTATCTGCTGTGAACACATGCTGACTTGGGCCACCATCACAGAATATTAGCAACTGGGTGACTTCAACAACATTTATGTCCTCAAAGTCTGGAGACTGGAAGTCTCAGATGGTGGAACAGTCCAGTTCTTTCCTGGTGAGAGCTCCCTTCATAGCTTGGGGACACCTCCTCTCCATGTCCTCACACAGCCCTTCCTCGGTTGGCAGACATGGAATTTCCCATTGACTTGCTCTTCCTAAAAAGACATCCATCGTCCTGGGCCAGCTTCCTTCACTGTCCTTATGACCACACTCCCTACTCTTACAGTTTCATCCCCAAGCAAATCAAGGCCTGAGACTTCAATGTATAGATTTGGGGGAGACAGTTCAGCCCATGATAACTTAGAACTGCTTGATTCTTTCTGAATCAACTCAGGATAATAGTAAAGGGACCCAGTGTTTCCATTGTCCCCATGGGTCCTTAACCTCCACATCAGTCCCCAGACTCCACTGAAACCAACACAGACCGCCTGACCTCCACAGCTGAGCCTAGAACTCTGCCTGCAATTGGTAAACTCAAGTAAATCCCGACTGCATCAGATTGGCTCTTTCTCCGGTATCCTAGTTCTAAGAATATACTATCCCTTCCAAAGCTGCCCACTTTCCCCTCTGTATTTAAATGTGTGAGTTTCCCATTGCTAAAAGAGGCTTCTAGAAGCAGGGTGTAGACACACATACCACCTGTTCCAGGATTTCGGGAGTGGAAGCAGGAGGATCAGAAGTTCAAGGTCATTCTCAGCTACATAGTAAGTTCAAGGCCACTGTAGACTACAGGAAACCCTGTATCTAAGAGCACAATAGCAAGCAAAATCATCCAGGGGCAGAAAGGTAGAGGGGATCTGTGTATGGGTGAGAACTCCTGAAGAGAGCCAACAAGATAAATACAGCAGGGCACGGACCCCAGAGCCATCCTCCTCACTGTGCAGGAACAGCCAGGAAGACTTACAGGAGACAGACACTGGCAGGAAGGACATTGTCCGTCCCTGGGACAGCCTTTGGCACTGGTGCCCACAGGTCTGAAGAGTGTTGTTCAAACTCCTCCAGCGGTGTTTCCACTTTGGTCCCGACATCAAATACTGAATAGTCATTCTGATCTATCAATCTTGTTGGGTGGCCCACTTCTCCGACAGCCCCTTCCTGACAGCGATTGTGTAAGAGGCTGCAGATCCTCAGAGACAAGTGCTCCCCTACTATAGAGACCTGGGCATGGGCGTAGACAGTTGCCTGGCAAGGCGTAGATCTACAAGGTTCATCTTGCCCCGTCTGAGTCATGGTTTTTATTTCCCAGTACTCCTAAGGATTCTGTCTGTAGACTCATCTGTCACAGCCCATCCTATTGGCTTCCTTTTGTTTTTTACTCAGCCAACCATGATTTCTTGTTGAAGACGACACTGCACTACCATTATCTAAATATGATATTATTCCAAACCAACACTGGACTTCATCATTGCTTGGGTAGCAAACTGAGTTAGTCAGCTTTCTGTCACTGAGATGGAATACTCGAAGGGATCGATTTATGAAAAAATAAGGTTTGCTTCGGCTCACAGTTTTGGAGATCTGGGCCCGTGATCAGCTGCCATTGCTTTGGGTGTTGTGGGGTGCTTCGTGTGCCAAGTAAAACTTCTTACTGCACAAACCACAAAGCAGAGGAGATAGGAGGGACCTCTCCCCTCCACCCTCAAGGGCACACCTTGTTGACCTGCCACCTTCCATATCGCCCTATATCTCATAAACACCCATCATACCCTCCCAATATGAACTGGCACCAGAAACCAAGCACTTACCATGTCAACAACACTTACTTGTGAGCCATCATGTAGATGCTGGGAACTGAACCCAGGTCCTCTTCAAGCCCTCTTAACTGTTGAGCCCCCTCTCCAGCCCTACATGTAATACTTAAATAAGTCAACTGATGGGTTTAAATGGGGCTCCAACAACGATTCTGCCTTCCTGTTGACCTTTTCTTTAACACTAGCAGCAAAGATGGAGTGAATGTTACAGGTGTTTGAAGGCTACAAACAGGAGCTTGGTTTTTCTTCCCTTGGCTTTGGTTACCAATGCTCAACTAAAAATCAAACACTCAACAAAAATGTTCAAAAATAGCCTCTAAGTTTTTAACTGCTTGGCATTTATGGAGGTATGATCTGATCTCTCACTTTTAGGAATCTGTATCGTTCCTCGTTCTACATATCGATCTGTGTGTCTAACCCGTCTGTGAGTCACGTGGCCATCTCAGTTATCAGATTGCCTACTCTGGTGTATATACCTGTTAGCAATGGCCCCAAAATACAAAGTCCTGCCAGAACCAAAGAACAGCAATCCTACCCCTGCCAAGTGGCTCCAGCTATGTCCCACCTCACCCCGCTGGCATTATTGGGGTTAAACTCATGCCAAAAAGTGAGCAAAGTTAAAGCAGGGACTGTGAGTGTTGAGCAGGAAGCTCAGGCTGTTCCTGGGACTTGTCCAAGCCAGAGGCCAAATGATGAATCAGAGCAGAACAAGACGCCTGAGGGAGCCCTTCAGAAGTCTCTTTCTGAGGTACTCCATCCTGTACATCCATGCTTCCCACCTTCCGCAGGAGATTCCAGGGGCTGTGCGGCTGCAGAGAGCAAATCTTTAAGAGCCAGTCTTGTGACATGCCAAGCTCACCACCCACATTGACCTCACAGCATCTTAGCACTTAGATAAGACAGTGTGATTTGGGGCCATCAGAGTCCCCACGTTGGGGACATGGCTCTCTTCAGGCCAGTGAATAAAGGCCTAGTAGCTGTTCTTAAAGGTCCTGTCATATACCCACTGGGGCCTGAAAATCCCCGGGAACTGTTTTCTGGCCCATAGCTAGCTAATGGCCCCCTGTGGCGGCTGCCTCTTCTGGCAAACCTACACTAGTCAGTCCTTCCACACACAATCTCCCATCTCTTCCCTTCCTCCTCAAACGCACTGCCTTAGGCTGCTGTGGCTAAGAGACTGAAAAGTTTAGTCTTGCCCAGGGACACATCACTTTGGTCCATTTCTGCCGGTGTCAGTTCTCTCATCTGGAAGAGTAAGAGCCCTGTGCAGTCTAACTCACATCCCCAATCCGACTGGAGGTGTGCATTAACTGGACCAGGAACATGGCACAGACCTAGACCTCAGGAATACCCTCTCAGGCCTCTGGCAAGTTCAAACATCTGCAGTTCTCCCAAGACAAGCTCCTTTTTCCCTAGCACTGCCCACCGCAGACAGCTACCAACTATAGGAGCTAACCTACACAGCAGTCATCTGTCTCCATGCAAAACAGACATTCCACTGAGGCCAAGGACAGACAGTCCACTGAGGCCACCCTTGAGCTTCTCCAGGCTTAAACATAAGTGGGAATGTCTGCCTTGATAATTACACCCACATTTCAACCAACCCCAAATGGAAAATGAAAAAGAAATGGACCTGAGCTGAGCATAGACAAACCTTTTCTCTGGTCATTCCCTAAACAATACCACATAACTATTTACACAGGATCCGCCTTGCATTGGATATTATTAGTAATCTATAATATGAGGTATGCAGGAATAAATGCGTCACTAATATGAAAATACTCCATCAATTTATATTATAAGGGGCTTGTGCATCTATAGACTTTGGCACCTTCAAGGGATCAGGAATAGTCACCCATGGACATCAAGGGACTTCAGTCACTATCAAGTCCATGTTTGATATAATTACTTTGAAATATATATACACATGATAAATTATCTACTACTGCTATTCTGTGTTGTCATTATAAACTACTCAGTATACAGAGATGTCCTTTCCTCTTCTGCTCTTCCTCGTTTTCCTGCTCTACATGGACTTGATAGTGACTTGATGTTCCCAGTCCTGCAGCCATCAGAGATCAATGTCACAGACCAGCCTGGCCAGCAGTGGCCGTGTCTACATTGCAATGGTCTGAGAAATAATGATGAGATCGCTAGGGAAAGCCCTGGGCCGAGATCAGCTTCACACAGAAGCCCGACCCTCCTGCTCATTAGCTGTGTCTCTTACAGTCATCTGACCTCCCTGGACCTCAGGTTCTGTAACTGATGTGATATCTGCTTGGCTTGGCCTCGAGGCGTCTTACAGGACATGGAATAAAAAGCCTACCTTGGAATCTGAAATGAGGGAATTAAACCGAAGAGGCTGCGTCTGACACGCTGGCACACCCGGAGCACTTGGAGTTCCCAGGCACCTGTGAAACTGCTGATGGTTCAAACATCTAAAAGTGTCAACCTAGCAAAAGTGGTTACTCTCTCCTCATTAGCTGGCAACTCTCTCCTGGCAGACCCTTGATAAGAAGAGCTGGGACCCACACATGTAAAATCCAAATATGTTAGAACACTTTAGTTCTGAGATTATCCCCATAAGAAAAAGACAAAACTGTCCACCAACTAATCCCCGGTTGAAAGGTCTCTGTGTTACTCATGCATTTATACCTAACACAAGTCAGGCCGAACGGACACCCCCGCTCTCAGGGGCAGGACCTGGCCTACCAACCTTACCCATCAAAGATCTGTGACTACAAACCCTAAAATGAGAGGACAAATGCAGTCACAGAAGTAGCCATGGTGACAAAAGGGCCAGGAGGTGGCTCGGTCTGCCATGCATGCATAAGGATGTGAGTTCAATTCCCAGAATACATGTTTTTAAAAAGCCAGGCAGGGTGGGGCACACTTGTAATCTCAATGCTGGGAAACTAGAAATGGGAAGGTCCCTAGAGCTCCCTGGGCACCCAGTCCAGGCTGCTTGGTGAATTCCAAGCCAGTGGGAGACCCTGTCTCAAAAGTGTGATGATCCCTGAAGAATGATATTCAAAGTTGTCTCATGACCTCCACATGTAAACAACATACACACACACACACACACACACCACACACACACACACCGGGTCGGGGGGAAGAGAGAGGCAGAGGCACATGACGTTAGTCAGGTATGGTGATGCATGCATGTAATCATATACTTACATTGAAGGCAGAAGGACCAGACTAGCCTGGACTTCATGAGGCCCTGTCCCCAGCCCCTTCCCCAAGAAAAAATGTAGTATCAATGTATTCAAGATCATGTACTGTGACATCAGACTAATAATAGGGCAGACAGAGCCTGTGTCTTCCAGCAGAAAGCAACAAGGAGGGGCTTGCCCTGAGAGCACAAGCACTTCTCACAGAGAGTGAGGAAGCCAGGGCTATAAATCAGAGGGAAAGGTCAAATAGGCAGCTGTCTGGACCCACCAGTGAGATGCCAGTGTTCCTGTCCCACTTCCAATGTCCTGCAGCCTGGTCTGCACTGAGGACAAAATAGTTGAGGTTTCTTCCCAACGGTACCAGGACTCAGAGACAAACTTCTTCTGCCTGGTTATCCCTGTGATAAAAAAGGATTGTCTGTCATCCTTTGCAAGGTAGCTGGCTTCTGTTGGGAGATTCTTGCCTTATTTATTTAAAGAATAAGCCTCCTCCATCATTGGGAACATCTATCCTGGGCCACAGACCCAAACACATGGCTGAGATATTAGCTGAGCCATAGCTGTCCCTCTTTCTTCCTCCCAGCAGGGTGTCCTAGTCCAAGCATTGCAAGTTATGAAGCCCCTGCCATGCTCTTCTGACCCAAGCCAGCTCTGAGAACAGCTATCAGGGCCTGACCCATTGCCCTAAGTGCTAGGAGTAGCCAGCCCTCAGCCTTAGGGGTCCTTGCTGGTCCGTACGGGCCTCCAGTGGCAGCCATGCATTTGAGGTCAGAAGGCTGGAACAGGAAGAGGAGAGGTTTCTGGATCTAGGGAGGAAGTCTTGTCCACAGCTGTCTAACAGCTCAGGTCCTCACTTTCCCTGGAAACCAGTCGTAGCATCCCTCGGGAGTTCATCTTTGTGTACCTTGAGGGAAGGCTGCTGGTTCTTCCGCCAGGGAGCCATCACCCAGTGTTCATTTTCGAGTAGTTCTCTACCCTTGTCAGATCTGCGGCCTGGAATCTGAGGAACAAGCCGAGTCCACAAGCAACATGCAGGTCCTGTCTCCAGGTGGATCATGCTTAGCGCCTCCCACTGGAGAGCAAACATGTGGATCACAGGTCAGAAAGACCAAGTTCAAAATCACAGGAGCGCGTCCCTTCCAGTACAGCACCCCTTGTCCCTCACTTGTCCCATCTGAAGCAACTTGCCTTCCCTGTCACCATCCTCGGCTAAGCATGAAAGGACACGTGGGCTGCTCCCGGAAAACCCTCTTGGCTGTAGAGCGGAACCCAATGCTTTATGCTCATTCTTCTACTTTTAACTCTGATATTGTTAGACAAAAAGTTATGCTTGCACATGATAGCACATATAGCACAAATGAATACAGAATGAAAAGCCCCTCCCCCAGGCTCATTACCCACACAGGCAGAACCCATGCACACAGTGGCTTGAATATGTCACCAGAAGTGTTCTTTTCCTATTGAGACATGCATGATATACGCATCACTGTATATTCAGGCATTGTCTACATGGTAGCATGCTTCAGCCCTTCAGTTAGCTACTTCAAAATGTTACACACGCAGCAGATTTTTATAAACACACCGACAGGTTAGTTTGTTTTCAGAAAGAAATAGGGGTGATGTGTTTTTATTAGTTGGCTTGTAAAACAGTGGGTGTACTATGACATTTTAATATAAAGTTTTAAAATATTTTTTAATTGTATGTGTTTGTGGGTGCCTGAATGTATCTATGTGTGCCATGTGTGTGCAGTTGCCAGCACAGTCCAGACAAGGGCATCAGACCCCCAGAACTGGAATTACAAGCAGTTATGAGCCACAAAGTGGGTGCTGGGAACTGTACCCAGATCCTTCGCAAAGCAGCAAGTGCTCTTAACCGTCTCTCAAGTGCGCTGAGCCATCTCTCTAGCCCTACATCATGACATTTTTACACATATACATGCACACACACAAACATATGCACACCATTGCACTTAGCTCATACTCACCAAATCCCCTTACCATCCCTTGTCCCCTTCCTCTTCCTCTCAATGAACCTACTGCCCCTTTTACAACCCTCCCTTCAGCTGGAACACACACATGAATACATGTATGTGCACAGACACATTATTTTCTGCATGTCAGAGAAAATGAGACATCTGTCCTTCCTGCCCCATCATCATCTCCCGTCCCGAGCATCTTTTCCTTACTCTATCATGCTCCTTACTTTCATGCCATACAGACATATGACATCATACACACATATGACATCATACATACATATGGCATCATACACACATATGACATCATACACATATATGACATCATACACACATATGACATCACTCACATGACATCATATGCATGCATGACATCATGCACACATATGACATCATGCACATATATGACATGTACAGTCTGCATATGAGAGAAAGTAGGCTGCCTACTGGCTTTGGAGTCAGCCCGTGAGTCTCTGCAGTCAGCCTTGGGTGACAAGTCAGCTCCAGACAAGGGTGGGAATGATCATTCCTAACAGCCTCTCACCATCAGAACTTCTGCATCTGTCCCTCAATGCTCTCTGCAACTCTCTCCCTTGGCTGCCTCCTGTCCAAGAACTATACTCTGTCATCACCAGGCTCTCAGGCTCCCAGAACAGCTCAGTCTTAGACACTCAACATCCTCTTAACATGACACCTGGCCACGGCTTAGGAGAGATGAGCAGTGACTGGCAAAATAGAGCTGTTTCCCTGTCAAGGGGTCACTACCTCACCAGATCTCCCAACTGGGTCTTATTAATAATGGCCCCAAAGAGTTGTGGCTTGTGGGTAGGATTGCTGGCTTACCTTCACCGGGGACACCTTGCTTATGTTTTTTATTGTTGTTGTTTTGTTTTGTTCTTTTTTATTAAATGATTTTATTTATTTACATTCCAAATGTTGCCTCCCTTCCCAGTCACCCCTCCCTACGTTTTTTACCCCCTCCCCCTCTCTCTTGCTTCTGAGAGGTTGCTCTCCCACCCACCCACACCTCACCCTGCCCCCAGCATCCCCCTTCCCAGGGGAATCAAGTCTCTACAGTCTCACTGAGGCCAGTCAAGGCAGTCCTCAGCTACCTTTATGCTGGGGGCCACAGACCAGCCATGTATACGTTAGTGTCTTAGTCTCTGGGAGCTCTGAGGAGTCCAGTTAGTTGATACTGTTGTTCTTCCTATGGGGCTGCCATCCCCTTCAGCTCCTTCAGTCCCTCCCCCTAACTCTTCTATAGGATTTCCAGACCTCAATCTAATGACGCCATATGTGTATACGATGTCATGTGAGTATCTGCATCCGCCTTGGTCAGCTGCTAGCAAAGCCTCTCAGAGGTCAGCCATGCTAGGTAACGGCCTGCAACCACAACATGGCGTCAGGAATCGTGTCAGGGTTTGGTGCCTGTGCATGGGATGGATCCAAGTTGCGCGGGTCACTGGGTGGCCATTTAGCTTCTATCTCCCATTCTCACCCCACAGGCTCTGATGCCAGCAGCTGCTGCACCTTCTCCCTGTATCATTCCTTTCTTCCCCTTCAACCCCAGTGCTCCTCCCCTTCAGCCCCAGCGCTCCTCCCCTTCAACCCCAGCACTCCTCCCCTTCAGCCCCAGTGCTCCTCCCCTTCAACTCCAGCGCTCCTCCCCTTCAGCCCCAGCGCTCTTCCCCTTCAACCCCAGCGCTCCTCCCCTTCAGCCCCAGCGCTCCTCCCCTTTAACCCCAGCACTCCTCCCCTTCAACCCTAGCGCTCCTCCCCTTCAACCCCAGCGCTCCTCCCATGCTATATCTGGAGTACAGTCTGTTCTTCACTCTCCTCTCCTCGTCCACATCACACATGTATGTAGGACCGCACTGTGCAAGACCACATTAGGTAGCCACCTTTTCAGTAACAACACTGCAATGAGCCCCAACTCTCCCAGGGCAGAGTCTCAGAAGATTGATGGTATTCAAAAGGGCTTGTGTGTGCCGCTTGTAAAGATTTCCGAGCTGTTATAGCGTTGTGACAGTTTACGGTCCCTCTCCAGAGGCAAGGCGGCCAGTGTACACATCCCAGCCTCTCTGCAAATGTGCAACGCATTCATCTTTGCCAATAAGACAGCGAAACTGGATATTGTTTGTGTTGCGTGGAGCGTAATTGGGAATATATTGATATCTGTCTTTTGCTGCTGTCTGCATGTTTTTCTTGGGGATTATTATCTCATCTAATTGACATGACATAAAGCCAATCAGCCCCCTGCCAGTTATGTGTTCTGCAAACATCTTTCATAGCCTGTCCTTTGTCTCACACGTTTCTTTAATAATTGAATTTTGCTTTTTATATCTTTTGACGGTAGGAAATTTTATTTTTATAGGATTAATTGGTATCTTGCTTCACGTGGCCACCTTTTATGAAACACTCAGAGAACCTCCCCTAGTCTTCCTACCTAATACCATAGGGTGAGTCTCCCCCACTTCCTACAGTGATTTTATCGTCCGGTTTTTGGTTGGTTGGTTGGTTGGTTTTTAGTGTTCTGTTTCTCATTTTTTCGTTTTTTTACTCGCTGAGATTTTTGATCCAGTTGTCTCAGCAAAGCATCCAGCTTGCATTTTTCCTAAATGACTGGCCAATTGTTCTAACACATTTGCTGAGACAGTTCAGCTCCCTTGTTCTGATTCTCTTTGACCAAAGAAAAATGTCACATGTTCCTCCTGTTTGAGCTACATTGACCATGACAGGTATGAGCCTCAACCCCTGGAAGTTGTCTGTGCCTACGTAATGGCTCACGACCAACTCCCAGTGCCCAGTATGTCAAGTATTGGGCATTACTTGGGAATAGAATCCTTGCAGATGCAGTTAGTTAACACAAGGACATACCCAGAGTCACACTAACCTCAAGTGACTGCTGTCCATATGAAAACGGACCATTCGTACACACAGACGCAGGGGAAGTCCATGTGAGAGCAAAGGGAGAAGTCAGGGTGTAACACTAACACACCTGAGCTGGAGAGATGGCTCAGAGGTTAAGAGCACTGACTGCTCTTCCAGAGGTTGAGTTCAATTCCCAGCAACCACATGTTGGCTCACAACCATCTGTAATGGGATCCGGTGCCCTCTTCTGGTGTGTCTGAAGACAGGAACAGTGTACTCACATACATACAATAAATAAATAAATCTTTAAGAACAAAACAAACAAATAAACAGAAACACTATCATACCCAAGAGCACCAGGACTCACCAGAACCCAGGAGGGAGGCCTACCTCAGATCCCTCCTCACTGCCTTCAGCGTGACCTCAGAGTCTGGCCCCAGGGCAGATGTGAGCACACCACTTCCATAGGTTAAGCCACTCCATTTAAGCCCCTCAATCTGTGGCACTTTTTATGGCAGCCTTGAGAAACAAATACAACTGTTACTAGGAAAGTTTCATTATAGCAATCCCCCTGTTGTGCACGGTTTTGCTTTCCCAGGTTTTGGTTATGGTCAACCGCACTCTGAAAATATTAAATGGAATAATCTAGAAATAAGCAATACCCAAGTTTCAGCTACCTGCCATTTGGAGTAGTATAATGAGATCTACCATCTTACCTATAACCATCTCTCTGACCAAAGCACCCACACCATAGATGCTCCCCACCCACTGATCAGCTACTGATCATCAGATCAAATGCCAAAGCATCGTAGTGCTTGCGTCTAGCTCACTCTTGGAGTGTCAATAATGATCGCACCGGGAGCTAGGGATGTGACTCAGCTGGTGCTGACGGCCTAGCATTCATGGGACTCATGGGAGGTTCGATTCCCAGCACCACATAAACTGGGAGTGGTGGCACACTCCTGTACTCTCAGCACCTGGAAGGCACAAGCAGACTGGAGAGAAAATGAACATCTTTGCTTGCTTGCTTGCTTGCTTGCTTGCTTGCTTGCTTGCTTGCTTGCTTGCTTTCAGCTAGTCTTCTTCACAAGCCAAGGTCCAGCCCAAGAAATGGTACCACATTCCAGGTGAGTCTACCCACCTGAACTAATAACCAAGACAATCACCTACAGGCATGCCCATAGTTCAGCCAGGTATAGATAATTCCTCATTGAGACTCTCTCCCAAGTTGATTTTAAGATGTATAAGGTTGACGATAAGAATTTACCTGCACAGAGATTTTCTTTATTAAAAAAGTAAGTGTTGAGTCTGCTCAGACGTGTGGTGAATTAGTATTAATCTCACGTTGTGCTAGACTTACAAGTTAAGCATTATCATTGGTGTGTGTGACTTCGTAGGTATGTGATGCAGTGTGATCCGTGACTTCAGGCATCCACTGGGGGGTCTTGGAGCACGCTCCCTGCGTGTAGACACTTCTGTGTATTCTGAAGCCTAGTCTTAGTCTTCTCTGTTGAGGGTCAAGTACACATTCATCCTCTGTCACTGAGCAGCTCAGGCAGGCAGAAAAACTCACTCCCTGTTTCCTGCCCACACCAGCTCAGCAGGCACTGCAAGCAGCCAGCTCCTTACATGCTGCAAAAGCCACCCTCTGTCCCTCTGTACTCATTGTCCCCTCTCTGGGACACATCAGAAAGGCCCAGGGTTCAGACCATCAGCCAAGTGCTAGGTGGCTTTACCCTCGACCCTACAGCTCCCCTGCTTCCTTGGAGTTATCTAGGTCCCTGTCTTCCTTTCTTCTTCCTGACACCCTTGGCCTTTTCTCCTGTGTCCTGTGCTGAACAGAGCTAATACCACTGTTACCCTTAAAGAGACAGTATACCTGAAGACCTGCTGAAAGGGGTTCCCCTTTGTATAAAAGAAAGCTTCTAAAAGCCAATGGACCATGAGGAAGAGAAGAAAGGGAGAGTAGGGATAGAGAGGGGGAGGTAGAAATAGAGAAAAGACGAGATTTTAGGGAGCTCTCAGGGTGTCTCTCTAAACGTGTTTTTTCAAAGGCAGGAACTTTGAAATCCTTCAGGAAGGAAGTTTCCCCACCACAGAGGCCAGATCCAAAGCCTTTGCCATGATGGGGAAGTCAGATCTGGGACATGAGCTCCTTCTCTTGTGCAAATAGGATTTTCTGTATAAGCTTGCTGTGTGCGTGTGTATTCATTTTTGGTGGTGTCCTGTAGCCAATTTCTTCTCCTGGGAACACAAAGATGAGGGAACTATAAGGTAAGCAATGTGATTCCAGAAGATGAGGTTTTCCAGGAACACCTGTCTAGCTTGTCACTAGAATCTGAAAATTTCGGGCAGAAGCAAGCTGTGTTTACATAGATAAACAAAGTCAAGCTTGAACACTCAAGTTCTGACTTGATGGAGCCTGTTCCCCAATGGCTTGTAGAGATGACTGCTCTCTGGTGCAGCCCTGTGTGCCTTCTCCATGGGCTCACAGCCTCCTAACAGGCTTTAGGGACAGGTGGCCCCAGGGCAGGTGGTACAACTAGCTTTGCATTCACCCCAGGAAATATACTTTAACTGTTCTTGAGTGACAGAAAATTACTCTGGTCAGTACCTAGACAGCACCCCATCCATAGCACGCTGACTGGTGACTACCCAAAAGATATGCTTATCTGCTTATTCATTTATCTTAAAGATCTCAAGATGGGGTTATTTATCCTGATGGCAGGTAGCCAAAAGCCCAGTGGTGTCCTTAGAGACACATAGAGAGAGGAGGCTACATGAAGGTAGGTGACACAGTCACCAAGGGTCTCCTGGTGCCATCCAATGCCCTTGATTCCACACCTATTGCCTCTTGGTCTGTGCAATGTTTTTTACTCTTATTAGTCCCCTGCTCATCTGCAATCACAGTAAATTGATGTGACTCTAGTTATAATGTTTCCTCACTAAGTGACTGAACAAGGGATGCTGTGAAGTGAGAAGTCCACGGGACAGGGGAGCAGCAGGCAGGGCAGTCCCCAGGGTTCAGGCAAGCCTGAGACCTTCCCATCAAGGAAGGAAGACACGAGACCAGGTTCTCAATATGTCCAGCACTCATCAAAGAAAACAGGCACCATGTTCTATACCTCAGAGTACACAGGAACAGTGTGGGAAGGGAGGGGCAGAGGGAAGGGAAGAAAAGGGAGGGAGAAGGAAAGGAGAGAAGGAAAGAAGAAAGGGAAGAGGAGGGAAGAGGAAATAAGGAATGGAGGAAGAGAGGGAGGGAGAAAAGGAGAAAGGGAAGAGAGAAGGGGAGAAAAGGAGGAGGGAAACGGGGAGAGATGGGGATGGAAGGGGGAGGGAAAGAGGGGAAAGACAGGAAGGGAAAAGGGGGGAAGGAGGAGGGAGGGAGAAGGAAGGAGAAAAGAAGGAAAAAAGAAAAGGAAGAGGGGAAAGAGAAGGGGGAGGGAAACAGAGGGGGGGGGGAAGAGGGAAGGAGCTCACTGCAGCCAGTGCTTGTCTGAGCCCAGGCTAGTCCGACTTTTAGATTCAGGATGTTTGGGGATCCCACCTTCACCCCACACACTAGACTTCACCTGTCACTCAAGCTGTCTTGAGAAAGCTTGCTTCCTCAAAAATTTCACCTCAGGTTAAAACTTCGTATCTTTTTCCCACTCCAGAAGGGAGGAAATGAGTAAGCGGCAGTTTAAATGTTTCCCCAGCCAATGGGGGAAGCAGCTGAGAATGAGCAAGATTCGTGGATTGAACTTTTGATCAGAGAAGTTTTCTATTACGCCTGTGTGAGGTGTGTGAGCATCTGACTGTTCGGGACGTGAATCACAGCAGTAGCTGCCCTCCTGCTGGCTGGGGCTTCCCTAAGCACCAGGCCTAGGATGCCCTTAGCTGCTTCACACATGCAGAAGTTTGGTGAACCTCTTCTGCATTGACACACACTTCATGCAGGCTATGTGCCTGGGAGGCGCTTCCGCACTGCAGAAGGCAGCCACGAGAAATCACTGAGACCAGAAGGGTTCTGGACTTTGACCAACTCTTGCTCTGCACAGAATGTCCCTCTGCTGGCCCTGGTCTGCTGTTTCCCTTGAGATATCCAGGCACCGCTGAACTCCGGGCTGGACTCGAGAGAATGAAGCTTAGCCAGGAGGGCAGGTTAGCGGGATCTGGGTCAACATGAGTGCAGAAGAAACAGCCTTCTCTGGAGAAGGTTTTCAGTGAACAGCTCTCTTGGTTGGGGGTAACAAGGGCTATATAGACCTTGTGGGGGAAGATGGGGATTTTCAGGGAGAGGCGTGTACATCACTGACTGCGGCTGAGGTGCTGGGAACACTTTATTTGCATGAAGAGAAATTCCAGATGCTTGCTGGACATGTCCTTATAGGGAAAGAGGAAGTTACACTGTAATCTGGCCACCAGGCTACATGACTCTCTCAAGGGTGGCAGAGGTGGGATTGTAAGGCTTATGTATACTGGGATGTGCAGGCCCAGGACAAGGAGGAAGCAATCCTACTCCTATGGGTCTCAGGACAGATTTTTCAGAGTATGAACATGTTTCAACATCACTCTTGCTCCAGGCTGGCTCCTGAGTCCCAAGGCTTTCCGGCCCTACAACCTCTCTGTGAAGTTCAGTGTCCTCAGCCTGTTTGGCCAGTGATCACTCTTAGGCTGACTGGCAGCATTTGCCAATGGTCACTTATTGATCCCTGTCTTCCATTTGATTGGCAAGTACTTGATCTCCTTCCTGTCTTTAGCACTGGCTGTATGTGTGTTCTAAGTGTTTCACACACGCTTGCTCACAAAACCTTGCAGCTCCTCCATGATACAGACTCCACTTAGAGCTCCCTACGCAGGGAGGACACAGAAGACAGGAGACCTGATTAACTCGCTCAAGGGCACACACTACAGTCTGCTACACAACAACCTGCCCCAAAGCTTGGTAGCTGAAGGCAGCCAACATACCTCACAGCCTCATTGAAGCTAGCTTGTGTTTTGTCTCGGGAGCTCTCCTGGAATTGTCATCTGGAGACCTGACCAGATTGGAGAATCTATGTTGGGCTGCCTCCCTCCAAGGCTACTGGTTGGAGGTCTTAGTTTCTTCATTAAGGATGCCAAGTATCTTCCCAAACATGCCGGCTAACGTTCCCTAAAACAGGAAGTTCAAAGGAAAACAGGAAAAAGCCACGATGCCTTTTCCAATCGAATCTCTGAAGCTGCACACTTCCACTTCATCAGAGTGATGTGGCAAGTCCAGCCCACACACTAGAAGAGGGAGCTAGGCTCTGCCTCTTGACAGTAGAGCGCCAGAGAACTTGGGGGACACATTTTAAACAACCTCAGCATATGAGCAGTTTCCATTTATATGGCCCATCAGACTGACTCCAAAGGCAAAACACCTCGCCGTTATGGTAGATACCCCTGTATTTACTGGTTAACTGATTTGACGGCCACATACACAAAACTCTATTCCTTATGTAATTGGTTTCTGCCTTCTAGACATAGCTGCAAGCCAGGCACCACAGCCTGGCATGGAGTCTCCCTGGGTGTTTCTAAGAATGGTGAAACAAATCTAGGAGCCAGAGCAGAGGTCTCCAAACCTACCAGAGGAATTTAAGACAATGTACAGTGTTGCTTTGAAGTCATAGAGCCCCCATAATACTCATTAATAGCACCCCATTGTGAGACACTTACAGAAAATCCTTCGATGTTCCCAAAGGCCTGTCACTATATAGTCCTGACTTGCCTGTCCACATTACCTCCTGTCTGCATCGCCCATGACATGTTCCCTTAGAGAATTGCTTGGGCCCTAGCCTAAGTTTATCCTCCGCAGCTGTCTTGAGAAACCCAGCCTGTTGAACATTCTCTTGACACTCTCCTTCCCCAAGTTAGCCAATTCCTTCTCTTTGGTCCCCTAGCACTTTGTATACAACAATCAAATTACTCTTAATAATCTGTGCTCATTCTATCTTCCACCAGGAGATATATGTCTGGGTAATATATCAGTGGGCTGAAAGCAGTCATTATAGGTGTTTGCTGATAGATGGGTAGATGGATATTTCAATAGATGGATGGATGGGTATATGGGTGGGTGGATGAATGGATATTTGGATAGATGGGTGGATGATGGATGGATGGATGGATGGATGGATGGATGGACAGATAGATGGGTAGATGGATGGATAGGTGGATGAATGGGGAGTTTGCTGAGTAGATAGATGGTGAATGGGTGAGTGGGTGGGTGGATCAGTGGACAGATGTATGGACACAGTGGTGTATGAATAGATGGGTGAATGAATATGCATGTCAGCAAGTAGAGAGACAGGAAGATAAAGGCAGAGGTTCTAATTTCAAGGAGTATACGAGAGTCAAGTAAAAATGATATTATCTATATGTTCTGGAGCCATTTACTAAGGAAAATGTTATGGGAAATAGCTAATCAGGGTAAACTCGTGAAAGAGAAGTCCTAAGATTTAGATACAAACATAAAAAGGAAGAAGGTAGGGGATGAGAGAAAAGGCAAATTAAAGAATAACTGGCAAATCCCAGAATTTTGTTCCTTTGTACCAAATAAGGCTATTTGGGTTATTTTCTTGTTTTTCCTCTAAAGAACTGAAAAACCAACCCTTCTACCCAGCTTGCATCTGTGCAGGATGCAGGGTTTACCTGTCCAGTATCTACCACGACCAGAACTGAGCTGTCACTGTGGAAAAGCACCAGCCCAGGGCTGTGCTTTCTGGAATTCACTCTCACACTGCAGCAGGTGACTAGAGCTTATCCTGAGCCAAGGGAGGGACCAGTCTCTGTGGCCAGAGGCAAAGTCCACCATCCACCGCTGAGAGGGTGGTGGGCACCATAGCATCCCTAGAATCTGGGAAAAGAACTCAAAGCAATTACCAGTTTCTGCCCCCAGTCAGTCTGACCGCCGAGCACTGCATCAGCCTGGCTGGGAGCTCTGTTCCTACGGGCATCTGGGACCAGATCCATGCTCACTCCTAATAAGATCTCAGACCTTTGCATTGTAGGCAGGGGTTGGAAGCTACTGGGCCTGCCTGCAGCCTTCTCTCCTGTCCTTGAGCTCAGCACTAATGACATTGGGGCTATATTGTCCTTGTTATAGGGGTGTCCTCTATATGCTGGGGTTCTTACAGATCCCTGACTTCTGTCCTCAAAACCCAGCAACACCTGCCCTCAGTTGTGACCATCAAAAATGTCCCCAAATAGCTGATTTTCCCAAGTGGGTAATCACACACACACACACACACACACACACACACACACACCTAGAATCCCTGCTGTGACCTTAATGTCACCCCCTCTCTGACCCCTGGTTTGGTTTTTGTTTTGTTTTCTTTGCTTCTGCAACACTGAAGGTGAATCAAGGATTCTTGCTTGACAGGGCTCTGCCTCACAAATCACTGAAGATGGGCGGTCCTAAGAAGCTGAACTCTAGACTCTGAAGATTGTCCCTAGAGACTTTTGGATTGTTTTGCCGGCAACATTGACCCAACAAGCTCACTCCTCACCAGCCTGTCTCCCAGGCCTTGCTCACACACTACCCTTTCAACATGCTGGCCCTGGGCACAGTTTAAAGTGAATAAAGTCTATCTTGCATACCTTTGTGCCAAGGTACCAGCATCCACAAACTGAGTCCAGCTTCTGGGTACCCTATACACACCCCCAACACCCTCCTGGATTCTCTGTGGGACCTCGCAGGGCATTAGCATTTTCTGCCCACTTTCATTCTTGATGCAACAATACATAACAGCTTCCTGGTATTGTCGGGCTGCAGCACTCACTATGCCTAAGTAAACATTTGTTTTTTGTAATCCCAGAACCTCTGGAAACTCTCCTGCACATTCTCTTACTCTTAGCCCACGGGTCACTGCCCTACACTACAGACCCCAAGCGGTCCTCCACCGCAGTTCTGTAGCTGTGCAGAGCCCCAAGTCATCTGTGAGTCTAGCTGAAACACTGGCTGACTCAGCCAGTGGAGGTGAGATTCCGCATTTCCAGAAAACTGGCAGGAGCTGCGCCCCACCCCGCCCCCGCCCTCAGTGCAGCAGTGCGACTGGTGACCTCCTATGAGGAGAGCGGTTCCAAGCCACAGCTAGAAACTTTTCCAGTAGGTTTCTTCACTGCCTTCTGAAGACATAGGCATTCACCTTAAAGATGATTCTAGAAATATACATTTGGAATTCAGGGTAACTGACGGATCTCTACTTCTGAAAGGGAGAGAAGTCATGGAGGGGTGAGCTTGTTGGGTCACTGCTGCCAGCAAAACAATCCAAAAAATTTCTAGAGTTTAGAGTTCAGGTCCTTATGTTCGCCCACCTACTCCTGCAACTGGAAAATTCTACATAGACAAGGAAAAACTGACTGTATCCAGAGAGGGACTTGCGGGGGAAGGGGGGTTTAGCGCACTCCTGGAGCCATAGACACTACAACCGGTTCTGGGGCCCGAGGAGCCTGAGACCCAGGCTTTCCAATTCCAATTCCAAATTTCCAATTTCCGGAAACTGGAGCTTCAGACCAAGGATGAAGATGCACAAACGCCAGCGCCACCTGGCGGCGCAGCGGCCACACAGCAGCCTCTGGAGCGCAGAGGTAGAGTGATTAAGAGGAAAAGCCCAACATTCCCTCTCTGCTGGGGTTCAGTCTATGCAGTTGTCACATCTCTGGAATATAGCCACCACCTATGAAACTCCAGATGCAAGGAAAGACTTCAGGTTTTCAGTGGCCATTACTTCAAAGTGAGCCTCAAACTACTTCATATGCTGGGAAAATACAGTTTAAAAATTACAGTCCAGTTTGTAGCTTCGGGCCCCAGCCCAGGAGGCACTTACAGAGTCTGCGCAAAGGAGGATGGGATGCACTTGCTGCTCTTTCAACAGGCCAGGAGTTCAATTCCCAGCTCCCACAACAAGCAGCTCCCAAATGCATGAATCTCCAGCTTCAGGAAATCTGATTCTCTCTTAACACAAACACACACACACACACACACACACAACACACACACACGAGCGCACAAAAGAGAGAGAGAAGGAGGGAGAGGGAGGCAGGCAGGGAGGAAGGGAGGAAGGGAGGAAGGAAGAAGAAGGAAGGAAGGAAGAAGTAGGTAAAGAGAATTACTGGGCTAAGCACTAATCCAGCAGGGTTTCCTGAGTCTGCCTGAAAAGCTGGGAGACAGGACAGGGTTGGGGGCTCTCTGGGAAGAGCACTCCTCACCCCCCTTTAGCCGCTCTGAGACTGTGCATTTCTTACATCCCTTGCCCACTCTATGCACCCTGCAGTGAGTTAGGAAGTGGTTGTCCAGTAGGAGTACCGGAGGCTCACATCCAAAGGAGCAGAGGAGCGATGGAAGAGGGGCAGTGCCCCTGAGAATGCTGGAGAGGAGGGGAGAGCCCTGTAAGCCTTGGGGGTGACTGTTCTGCGTGCAGGGGCTGGGATTGAAGGGTGGTTCTGAAGACACTCAGGATGCCTGTGAGACTGGAACCAAGGGCCTGGAAGGGAGAGGTGGGCGGCACACAGAGACACAAATGTCATTAGCTCCAGACTGGGAGGGGCTTTCAGGCCTCTGTGAGGACATACCTTTGCTCTGAGAGGGTCCCTGTGAAGGTGCCCAGAAGGAGCTGGGGTGATTTTGCATGCATTCTGTATTGGTGTGTAAGCTATGGCTGACCAGCGTCTTAGGTCTTGGTTTGTGGGGACTTGGGGGCCCCCTCTAAGAGAGGGGCTAAGCTTCAGAGAGATGAGGAAGCAAGTTAAAGTCATTCCAGGAAGCTCCAAGGCCTTACCAGGGGTGAACAGGAGGGGGCAGGTTCTCCCCAGCCCTGTCCTATGACCTCCAGCCAGAGGGGAGGTATACTACATGGGGTGGGGGCAGCTGTTACTTTGAGGGGAATCACAGACTGAAAGTCACACTATGAAAGCAGCCAGGCGAACCCTGTGGGACAGAGGAGATCCTGCTGAATTTTCTCAAGGCCTCTTCAGGTATCACAAGTGCCGCAGAGAATCTCTTCCCTAGCCTTTTCCTGGTCCACCTAATAAACTCCTCATTCTTCGAAGCCCAGGCCATCTTTTGTAAGAACGTCCCTGTGCAACTGCCACCCGTGAGTCCTTCCCTTCTTGCTCTAAAGACACTTCTAAGGTTATCAAATACACTCATCTGCCTACTGTGTCAGGGATGGGTCCTTGCACTGCCACTGCGTGCAGCCAGCCCAGCGCCCAGTGTGTGGGGTGAGCCAACTAGATTTAACGAGCAAGCTAAAGCTCCAGGAGCGGAGACCCAAGGAACCACTCCTCATAAAGAACAGGACTGGAGGAGGCTGCAGCCCTAGTATCCCTCTGGTGTCAGGTGATGTCCAGAGCTGCAGGATCCTAGGAGCCGACCAGTAGTGGGACTGTCTCCCATCCTCCTGAGAGCCCCAGTTTGGCACCAGTTGGCCACAGGGCACTACAGATGCTGTCCCTTCCTGCCTTTGCTTTCTTCCCCAACCCCCAGTGTCTCACCTGCTCCCCTCCCCCACCCCTGTTCGCCTAGCCCTCCCTTGTTTGCATCTCATATTCCACAATGACCACAAGTCATTTTAAAAGTCTTGAGAAAATTGTATTATAAAGATAATTTAACCAAAAAGCATTCATCTCATTTAAAGACCACACACACACACACACACACACACACTTCATTATCTTTTGATTAAATACAAGCCTTCAGGAAACAACCAGGGGTAGTAAAATTAAACATGTATCTTGGAACTTAAAAAAAAAAAAAAAAAACGTTTTAAATCAAAAAGCAATATCAGAGAACCCACACCAATGTACGCAAAAGAAAAGAAGCAACTAATGAGACCCTGGCTTGTGGAACCAAAGGCTGTCGGAATGAAGGCACGTTAGTCAGCGGTCTGCTGCTGTGACAGAATGCCTGGAGAAATCGCTTCAAGTGGGAAGAAGTTTGTGTGCATTCCAGGTCTCTGGACGTTCCTTCCGTGGTTACCTGGCCTCGTTGCTTTAGGCCTGAGGTGAGGTAGAAAAGCATTAGCTCACTGACACTTCATGTGTTTTCATGTGTCTACACTGGCTATTCCGGTGGTTTATTTTAAAGTGAATTATTAGTTATTCTTAATTGTGTGTGTGTGTGTTTTATGTTCACATGAGGGCAGTTGCTCATGGAGGTCAGAAGAAGACGTCAGATCCCCTGAAGCTGGGGTCACAGGCAGCTGTGAGCCAGACATGGGTGCTAGGAACTGAACTCAGGTCCTACGGAAAAGTAGCAAGTACTCTTAAGTGCTGAGCCATCTCCACAGCCCTAGGTAATTATTTTTTAATTGTGACCATTCTGCTTCTGTCCTAGATGGTAGATCCTTCAGCTGATAGATAATTTCAACAATTTTCTCCTTTCCTTGATGTCTTTCCACTTTGTCGATAATGACCTTTAACGCATAAAACTTTATTCTGATAAAGTCTTGTTGCTTCTACTTGTGATATCATAGTGAAGAGTCCATCACCAAACCCAAAGCCATTGACGGCTGACTGTGTTTTTGTATTTTGTGTCCATGAATTTTGTATCTTCAGCTCTCTTGAGGAGATGCCTTTTCATATATGGGTGAGGTAGGGAGTAATTGGGGGGCGGGGTATGTAGACACCCAGTTGTTCCAGGGGCATTTGCAATTCTCATTAAACAATTTGTGACATCCTAGCTGACCACAGCTGACTGTGACTATTTCCATTCTCTCAACATTATTGCATTGTTTTACATGTGAAAATCCAGTCAGAGTGACCACAGCGGTTCTCATTAGGAGGAGGTGAAATTCTCTCATGTTCTTCTCAGTCTGCTTCATCATGTGGGACTCCCTGTGAGCCCTTCTGGCTTCAAACATCTGTGGCTCCCATGATCCTCTCTGGCTTCAGCCCTGTTGGGCTCCCTGTGAGCCCCTCTGGCTTCATCCATGTGGGACTCCCTGTGAACCCCTCTGGCTTCAGTCATGTGGGCTCCCATGATCCCCTCCGGCTTCTGCCACGTGGATTCCCTGTGATCTCCTCTGAACTGGCTGCTGGAATTTTCACAGGGACTACATTAAAGCTGTACACTTTGGGTAGTATTGCCATCTGAACAGTATGGAGTCTTCCAACCTGTGAACACAGCATGTCATTCCGTTTATTTAGATTTTTTTTTTATCTGGCATTACCTTGTATTTTTCTGCATAGAAATCTTTCATTTCCTTAGTTAAGGTTATTTTAGTTCTTAGGAGTCTCTTTTTTTAATATTATTTTTATCTAGTCTCTGAGAATTTCACAAATGAATATAGTGTAGTTGATCATATCTGCGCCCTCATCAACATGCTACTATCTCAGCTTTATATAATTTTTTTAAGCCACTGAGTCCTATCAGTGCTGCTCATATGTTATGAGTATGAGGCTGTTCACTGAAGCGTAGGGCAACGTACTGAGAGATACACCACTAAAGTCATTTTTAGTCATATATTGATTATGAAAAACACCCTAAATGATCTAAAATCTGATATATGAATTATACTCACATTTAGTAGAAAACAACTATTTGCCACCGAACTTAGAGAAGGGCATGTTGACCATCACAGACACCTTCTCATTCCAAGGAATTTAAAACAAGAGGTGGCGGGGGAGGGAGGTTCATGGCTTATCAAATAGCTATTAACTCTATGTGACTCCTTTTAATATATCTTTATTCTTTGAGAAGTCCATATGTGTATACTATGTATTCTGGCAATACCCCAGCCCTTACTCTCTCCTCCAACTCCTCCCAGACCCCTCCATCACGGCCTTATCCCAGTGAATTAATGCTGCCTTCATGCTCCTGGGTGTGGGGTAGGACCACACAGTAGCATGCGTACCAGGAGCCACGCCCTGAAAACTGACTCTTCCTGAGCAGCCTCCAACTACCAATAGCTCCCAAGCTAGAGGCAGAGCTTTGAGAGCCAGTTCATGGATCACTCTCTACCCTGCCCCCTCGCCTCTGGACTTCAGGGAGTCTCCCTCTCCTGGTGCCATGATGCTCTGATATCAACATCTCTGTAAGAGAGCTAGAACATCCACACTGCTAGTGACACTTCCAGATAGTAAAATGCTTCAGCTGCTCCAGAACACATTTTGAGTCTCTGTCCATCAAAGAGGACAGGAGGAAGCCAGATGTGACAAGGCTGAGCTGAGCCCTGAACGGCAAACCAAAGGGAGACTTCTCATCCCATGTCGGCTCCTGGGTCTTCTACAGGACTACAGCCCAGGCATAGTGTCAAGTCCATAAGATGGCATCTCCTTTGAGTCAGCAGCCTCTGCCTACCCGGCCTCCCTAGACTCCACAGCTGGGCCCTGAAACAATAGCTAGAACATGTGACTCTGCCTGCCAGCTGTAGTCTCTTCTCTGGTCAGCCCCGTTACTCTTTCCTTCTCCACACTCTGACCCTCTCTTCAGTCATGTCCCAGGCCTGCCTGTGCACCTCAAACACAGGACATGGAGGTCAAAGCAACCTGCTATGGAGTAGGAGCAGCCGCTGTGCCCCACTTGCCAAACACGAGCTTTGCAGCCATGAAGATGTTCCAAGAGCACCTCTGGGCCCCCCTCCTTGTCTAACACCTTTTTATCCCTGTCGGTGATTTATTGTGTGCTCAGCTATGGTTGGGAACAACCCCAGCATTACACACTATTCTTTTGGAGTGATATAGTCCAGTCTTTGATTCTGTTTCCAGGATGCTGAGGGAAAAAAAAAAAACAAGAAAGTGAGGTCTGCGCATGACTGACAGCTGTGAGGGGCCCCTCGGGGGCCCTGAGAGCAGCATTTGATGTAGCTGAAGTGAGTTTTCTGAGCAGACTTGGCTCTCACAGAGCAGCCAAGCAGCCCGTGCTGGGAAACTATTAAAAACCGTCTCATTTGAAAAATGAGTTAGGAGTATTCCCCACTTGGTCTCTGGCTAATGTAAACACTGAAAACAAATTAATCCTTCTGGGAGGGGAGAGGAGGAGGAGTTTTATGTTCTGAATGTGGGCGCCAACATTTCCAGGCAGAGACTTCATGTCTGGGGAACAGAAGGGAAAGGGGGGCCGGTCTGGGCAATGGACGTTCTGGGCTCTGCTCCTCAACAGCTGAGAGACTCAGCACACGTGGCTGCTGCCTCTGTTTCCCCATCTGTACCAGGAATGGCCTCTGAAGGAAAGCTATGTGTTGCCTTTGGTCTGGCCAAGCTTTTTCTACCCTGTGGGTCTTATCTCTGACGCTCACCTTCAGGTATGCTAGGGAAGCGGTACCCAAGTATGTGTTCCTGTCTCTCCCATGTCACAGACAAGCCAAAGAAAAAAGAAAAAATAAACCTCTCCATTGTCACCGCCCACTTCTGCAGGGCTTTCCAAATCCATCGAAAGTCGTACACAGCCGGCCCTTCTGCCTGCTGCAAAATCCCAGTGTTCTGCACTGCAGATATTTCAGGACCATTTTTAAACGGCTGCGGCTGCGCAGTAACAAACTTAACAGAGAAAACCGGCGAACGTGGGTCAGCGTTTCAAAGAGCGTTTTCTTGCCACTACTAAATTGCAATGTCATGCTTGTCTTCGGGGACTCAAGGCTTCCATCTCTTCGTCGAATCTGCCGTGCATTCCTATCAGACGCTTGCAATAGCTCCGATCTTGCTTTTATTTTCCACTTCATCTCCAAAATGAATGCTTCAGTCATGCTGTGACCACTATGAAATCAGTTAATTGGACCCTAACTGCGCAGGGCCATCACCCCTGGCCGACTGTATCACAGCAGTTCTGTCTGTCCCATTCGTGATAGTCACAGATGCATGCTAACAGAAATTAGAGCCTTGTCCGGAGAAAAATACCTACATTCCAAAAGAGAGTCTCCACACTTAAGCCTAGCTGGCTTAGCATGTTCGGTGGTCTACAGGTCTGAGCGCAAACCTGACTTGCCACCCTGGCAGCTTACAAATCACCACAGGAAAGATAGTCATAGTACTGTAAAACACAGGCTTCAGAAGACACTGTTTGCCCCCGAAAACCTGGGTCCCAGGGACTCTTCCAAATCAGGTTTTAGTACACATGCGTCAATCAAGAAAAATTGCAGCCTGGCTTCACTGCCTTCTAATTTTTATTTCTGTTAACTAACTTTTCTTACAGAATAAGACAGCAAAATTAGACATGTGGGACTTTTTTTCCAATCCAGAATGTTAGGGTCACCCCACTGTCTACTATTCAGCCTGATAGATCCCCAGCTTAGTCCTGGTCTAAAGCAAAGGAGGAGGAGGAGGAGGAGGAGGAGGAGGAGGAGGAGGAGGAGGAGGAGGAGGAGGAGGAGGAGGAGGAGGGAGAGGGAGGAGGGAGAAGAGGGAGAAGAGGAGAAGGGTAATCATACCCGCACTCAGCTTGAGCAGAGGTCTAGTTCTCCTGGCCTTAGCCATGCTGCCCCTGGTGACAAGAAGGTGAATTCCACCTACCTCAGAATCATTCATCAGAGATTTCTACCCAGAGGCCCTTGCACGAGCCTCAGTAAAGGCCACCTCGGAGGCTCCAGTAGCAAAGTAAGGGCCGGAACACGAACATGTTCTCCTCTCTGCTACCCCAGCTCCTCAGCTTATCCGTGAAGGCTCCTCGGGAGGCAGGGCTGAGCCATCCCCAGTAGGGAGGCCAGCAGTCCTATCGCAGCCGCTGTCCTCGAGGAAGTGCCCATTAGTCCCAGGAATTCCCACACAACCAACCCTATGACTCTATTCACACTATACACACACTCATGGACACACAGAACACACTCATACACACTATACCCACACGCACACACACACAATACATGCAGAAACTTTAAATAACAGCTAGTGAGTTCACTTGGCTTCTGTATGAATACTAGCTTTGATTTTTCATGTCATTATTATTATTTCAGAAAGTAATCTGGCTTCCACTGTGGGGACATTGCTATTGGCTCAAAGGTTCACATTCTTACTGAAGATACATGTGTATGATGTGTCGTCTGTTCTCTGTTCCCGCTCCCTCTCCCTCCTTCCCCCTCCCTCTCTCTCTGTCTGTCTCTCTCATACAAACACACACACACCCACACACACGCACAGCAGCACACACACACACGCACACACATGCACACACAGGAGCTCAGGAGCCTATGGAAGCAAGAAAAGAGCAACAGATCCCTTGGAACTGGAGTCACAGGTGCTTATAACTCACCCTCCATGGGTGCTGGGACCCAATTTCAGTCTTCTGCAAGAGCAGCAAGTGCTCTTAACCACTCTGTAGCCCCTTAATTTGTTCATTCTTTTGTTCCAAAATCAATGTAGTACCTGAATCAGACACTAAGTGTGAATACTTACTAAATCACAGACCTTTGATGCAGTCACATGTATATATTAGAAAATATATATCTCACCTGATTTATGAGACATTTCAAAATAACAGAAGATTTACAGTGCCCTTAGAATCCATAATGTTATCCACTTTAAAGTTGCTTTCAAATATTTATTGAGTTTTTATAGGCAGATGGTATAAAATCCTATTGGTTAGGGAATGAAACCGGGTGCACAAAAATGTGTACAGCCAAAAGATTTACTAAACTCCAGGGACTTACAACCTAGTTGAAAATGAAAACTTCTACAGAAATTATTTTTGAATAATTTAACTGAAAAGCAACAGGCAGGCTATGAGATAATCCACAGTGGTGTGTACAGTCCATAAATAAGTTAGGGTTGCAGACACTCCTGTATTATACCATCTGCTCTACAACTTACCATCAAGGAGAGATGGAGAGGTCCGCCCTCCCCTTGAATCTGCCCCACTGCTGCAGAAGAGCTTGTTCCTGCTCTCTCTGTATCTTCTTGCTGGCCATACGGGCTTCAGCAGCTGCAACAACTGGTAGATCTTCCTCCAAGGAAGAGCAGAGAGACAAAACAACAGAGAGTAGTCCAGAGAGGAGCACAAAGTGTTGTCTAGTTCTTCCTTGTCTTAAAACCAGAGAAAAATAAATGGTCCAACTCTGAATAGGAACACTGTATCCTCCTGGGATGATAACACATTTGGCATCTGATTATAAATTGTTAAGCAACTTCTGTTAGCACTAAGACTGAACAGACAGGGTAGAACTTGGTCCCCAGGTGATGATTCTCTAAGCAGCCAGTAAGGAGTGGCAGGGGTTGGGCCGTCATACCAAGTCTCCAGTTATGCATGGAAGTATTTGGCTCTCACTTGTCTTAGTCAGGGTTTCTATTCCTGCACTAACATCATGACCAAGAAGCAAGCTGGGAGGAAAGGGTTTATTCAGCTTACACTTCCACATTGCTGTTCATCACCAAAGGAAGTCAGGACAGGAACTCAAGCAGGTCAGGAAGCAGGAGCTGATGCAGAGGCCATGGAAGGATGTTACTTACTGGCTTGCTCTCCATGGTTTGCTCAGCTTGTTTTCTTATAGAACCCAAGACTACCAACCCAGGGATGGCACCTCCCACAATGGGCTGGGCCCTCCCACCCTTGATCACTAATTGAGAAAATGCCTTACAGCTGGATCTCATGGAGGCATTTCCTCAAGGGAGGCTCCTTTCTCTGTGATAACTCCAGCTTGTGTCAAGTTGACACGCAAAACCAGCCAGTACATCACTAAGTAGCCAAAATCTATACTTGATACTGTCAGAATTTCCTGGATTACATCTCTACCATACATGGGTCAGCATAAGAAATGCAGAGATTAGCTGGTATGCATATCATTACACATACATTTACAAGGATGTCCTGATTCAGGGAGCTTGCCTCAATCTCTAAACAAAACCAAGTTCTGACAAGCTAGGAAATATTCCAAGTCTGAAGGGAGCATAAGGAGCCTGCAACAGGGTCATAAGCAGACTTTACCCTGACTTTACTGCCAACCCAATGTTAGTTAAGGAACTAGGTTCCCTCCTGTACAAGATAGGCCTTAGGCTATGCTTAGCTTGTGGATATCTAGGGACATTGCCGGGAGAGCAAAGAATCTGATTCGTGAGGAAGTGCTAGAAAAGGGTACTGTGTGACTATATGTGATGTTCTCTGCTTCGAGGATTTTACCGAAGCAATGCTATGCCCTGGCATACCTGGCCTGGGGCACTGCAGTGGGCTTTTCCCAAGGACCAGCCCACTGCCACCAATTTCCAGGGACCTTTGTAAACGTATAGAATACAAACTGGTTTTCCAACATTTGTCCAGTATTCAGTTTAAGACTGTACTTGTTAGAGGGACAGTCAGAAGCAGCACCCATTGTTTTTTATAAGTGTGTCCTTAGTTCACCTTTCTGGTTGCTGTGGTTTCGGTGTGACCTCTGTGTGACCTCTGTGGATTCATACAGTGGACTCTTCATCCCGCAGCAGGCCACTGTGAGAGGCTCTTAGCTCAGGGGGCGGGGGCGGCGGGGCCCTCACAGAGGCACTAATGATTCCTTGGGGAGATGGATTAGCTCCCTGGGTGGTCTGCCCCCAACCCAGTTGTCCCCTGCCTCTTTCTCTCCCTCCCATGAGTCTTGAAACCATGAGCCACACAACCGTGTCTCCCCTGAGGCTACTCTCTCCTTATCTTGCTCTATCTTAGTCGCTCTGACAAATAGCTGCCTAATACAAAGCATGTCGGCCTGCACGAGCTCACTCCAGCGGCAGGAAGGTGATGGGCAAAGAGTTCTGAGTGTCTCCTCCAAGTCAAGAGAAGGCTTGGGTTTCCGTGAAGTGGTGAAGTGGACATGGGGGTGGTATGGGCAGGGTAACAGCAACGAAGGAGAATGCCAGAGCTCTAAGAAAATTCCGATGTTAAGGGATGGAATTATGGGACCAGGGAAAGGATTGGACTCAAGGAATAGTAAATTGGCTGAATCCCAGCTTAGGTGTGAGGACCAGATCTGGAGGGGAATGCTAGTCGGGTTGGCTCAAGGGCCATTTACTGTGCTACTTAGTGGAGGAGACCAACAGATCGGGACTCCATTGACAGGGAAAGGGGAGAACTGGAAATGTGGTTTTTAAAGGTTAGCAGCCATATATATAAAAAGCATGGCATCACCCAAGATGGAAGGAGTGTTGTAAATGGGACAGGAGGCTGCAGAGGGAGAATCCTGAAAGCCCCGGAGGAAGAAATGGCAGGCAGGGCATGTGCAGGGCCATGGGACTTGGAGGAGACCCTCAGAACTCTTGAACAGACTTATAGCAGTTGGGGTGTTTTCCTGCGGTGGGAGTTAGTCCCCTGCTCATCACACAACTCCCACTGAGCTGCCGGATTCATAAGCCATTAGTTAAGGGAGGCAGGGCATTGAGGCCTTGCCTCCTCTTCTATCTTCAGCCCAACTGCTACAGACACAGTGTACTCAGCGTCTACACAGACACTCACACAGCAGCTGTCTTCTCACAGAGCCATTATCTGGGAAGACCATTGCTGGGTGACAACCCAGAGGCTTATCAAAAAAATAAGCCATGGGAGGGAATGTCCTTTTTTAAGACAACAATCTTGTCTCTTATCTATTTAGTGGCCTAAATCTCTCTACTGATCTAATTATCTAATTATCAAAGTCAAACTTAGAGGTCTGTTTGAGATTATATATATAATATACAAATTTGAATATATATTATATTCAACATATTATATTCACTATTAAAGTATATACTGAATATATTTCAATAGTGAAATATATGAATGACATATATTTAAATAATATATATTTGAAAAATATATACTTAATTAGATGTAGATGATAATGCCAGTGAAGGAATGAATGGACTTGCCATCAAGAGGGAGAACAAACAGGCAAAATATGGAAATATATTTGAGTTTTATTTATATATATATATATGTTGCTATATATATAGATATTGCTCTAATTATCAAACTCTTCATTGATCTATCAAACTCAAATTTAGAGCTCTGTTGTATAATATATATTCTATAAATTGTATAGTTATTATTATTATATACATATGAATTGTGTATATATATCCTAGAGAATGTTGAAAAAAGACAACAGAGAAGTTAAACTTCTTGCTGTAGCTCTGTCACCTGGAGAAGCAGTCAGGAGCTAAGGCCCCACCCTTCCTCAACAAAGGACTTTTCATTATAGTTTGAGACTTATTTGCAAGGGAAGGTTTTTAAGAATTCTAAGCCAAATTTTTTTTTAAACATTTAGCGGGGGGTGGCGCATGCTTTAATCCAGCATTGGAGGCAGAGGCAGGCAGATTTCTGATTCGAGGCGCCTGGATACAGAGTGAGTCCAGGACAGCCAGGGCTACAAGGAGAAACCCTGACTCTCATAATAGAAAACTACTAAAAAGAAGAAACTTAACAGTGGTACTAAATAAAATACTTTCTAGAAGTTTTTTTCTGTATAGTAGTGGTTGTAAGTGGTGATTTATTCTGATTTGTCTATTAACGTGTTTAAGGTACTTAATATGTAAGAGAAGTATTAGATGTGTGTTGGTAAATGATAAGTACTTTGTAGTAGAGGATTGTTTGGTGTGGGTGTGGTATGTGTATGTGTGTTTGTGTGTGTTGTTGTGTGTGTTGGTGTGTTGTGTAGTGTGATTGTGTTTGTGTGTAATTGTGTAGTTGGTGGTTGTGTGTGTATTGTGTGTGTGTGTGTAGTTGTGATGTGTGTATGTGTGGTTGATGTATGGTGTTGTGTAGTGGTGTGTTGTGTGTGTGTGTATATGTATGTGTGTGGTGTGTGTATGTGTGTGGTTGTGTGTGGTGGTGTGTGTGGTGTGTGTGTGTTGTGATGGTGTTGTATGTGTGGTATGTGCATTGTGTGATGTGTGTGTGTGTGTGTATGTGTGTGGTATGTGTGTGTGTTGGTGTTGTGTTGTATGTGTGGTGGTGTGTATGTGTGGTACTGTGTGTGTAATGTGGTGGTGTGGATGTGTAAGTGTGTGATTGTGTGGTTGTTGTGTGATGTGGGTGTGTATGTGTTGTGTGTTGTGTGTGTGTATGGGGTGTGTAATGTGGTATGGTGTGGTAGATGTGGTATGTGTGGGTGTGTGTTGTGTGTAAGTGTGGGGTGTATGGTGTGGTAGTTATGATGGGTATGTTGTTGTAATGTGTAATGTGTGTGTAAGATGAGTGGGTTGTGGTGATGTATGGGTGTGTGTACTGTTGTGTGTGTGTGGTAGGTAAATAGTTGGAGGTGTGATGTGTGTCGGAGTTGTGTATGGTGTGTGTATGTGTGTGTTTGTAGTGTTGAATGTGAGGTGGAGGGTGGAAGTGTGTGTGGGTGTTCGTTGGTGTGTATATGTGTGGTGTGTGTAGTGTGTGTAATGTGTGAATGTGTGTTGTTGTATGTGGGTGTGGCAGTTGTGTATGTGGCCTCATGGGTTCCATGTGGGTGTATGTAGTGTGTGGGTATGTCTCTGTGTGTATGGTGTGTATGGTATCTACATGCACATAAGGCAGCATCTATGCATGTGCATTGAGCCCAGAAGAGGACATCAGATTTCTTCTGTATTACTCATAACCTTATTCTCTTGAGACACAGTCTCTCACTAAACCTGATCAAGCCTGGCAGTCCAGCAAGCCCCAGCAATCACCTTTTCTCCATCCTCCACCGGAGTTACAGATGCATGTGTGGCCAAGCCTGGCCTGTACATGGGTGCTAGAATCTGAGCTCAGGTGCCTATGTTTACAAGGCAAGTGTGATGGCTATTCTTGGTTGTCAACTTGACTACATCTGGAATTAATTAAAACCCAGTGGCTAGGTACATCTGTGAGGGAGTTTTTCTTAAATCATTTGAAGTGGAAGACCTACCTTTAATCTAGATTTTTTTGAGGTAGAAAGATACACGTTTCATCTGGGCCACACCTGCTGCTGGCTTCCTATATAAAGGACAAGAAAAAGAATCTTGCTCTTTGCCTGCTTGCTTCCACCCTCGATGGCAAGTCCATTTCTCCATTGGCATTAGAGCTTCTTTACCAAAGACAGCTGAGACATCCAGCCTTATGGACTGAACAACTATGGATTCTTGGACCTTCTGTTGATAGACAGTCATTGTTGGACTAACAGGAAAACAGCATGTAAACTATTCTAATAGGATAGATAGATAAGATAGATAGATAGATAGATAATACATACATACATACATACACACATACACATATAGATACATACATAGATACATGCATAGATGATGATAGATGGATGCATGTATAATACATAGATGATAAATTCATTCCTTAAGTTCTATTCCTCTAGAGACCCCTTACTATACAGCAGCATTCCTACCCACTAAACCATCTCTCCAGACCAACTAACTTTCATTTTCAAACAATTTCTGACAAGCTGCCATTTCACCACATTCCCACCCTAAGGTTGAGCTGAATTCAAATGGCATGCTGTCATTTTGCCATGGGGGGTCTGGCCCATGTGAATCTTGTCCTTTGAGATTCACGTAGGACACTGTTGTGCAGTTTCTCAGAGCCTTGTCCACAAATCCTATTGATACAAGATTTGAGAAAGTACCAGTATTCAAAATGCTCTTGAATGGATGCACAAAAATTTATGTCTATACATACTTGCACACATACATACATACATATATACATGCCCATATACACGCATTTGTGTACTAATATGCAGTCACATGTGAAATATGCACTTGCATGTAAAGACACTGGGCTTACACACATGTATACTTGCACACACACTCTGGGGAACTTAGTCTTCAACAACAGCCTCCTTGGGCCTCTGCTGAAAGGCTCCAGTGGTAGGGTTTCTCTAGGCTCAGGCTGTTCTGAGATGCCTGGAATCTCCAGACTAGACTCTGAATCCCTAACATTCTCTATTTCTCCCTTAAAGTCTTGGATTTGCCACCTTGACTTTCTTCCTGATGTAGGGCAGGCCCAGGGCATGAGGGAGGGGCTCTGAGACACTTCTTAGAAACCTGGGCAATGCTAGAATCCTGCCACCAGATGCCACTTCTGCACATGCTGACCATCTATGTGTTCTCTCTCTCTCTCTCTCTCTCTCTCTCTCTCTCTCTCTCTCTCTTTCACAACACACACACACACACATACACACACACACAACTTCTAAACTCCCAAATCCTTTGTTTTCTCTCAAGAAAGCTCTGCTCCTGTAAACAGATTTGCTTTCAAAGCCACAGCTGTGACCACAGGCATAAAGTGTAACCACATAGTGTGTCAGAGTTGACATGAACCTATGACCCTGCCTTTATCCACCACCCCATGAAGCATAGATTCAACACACCACGCACACACATCAGCAAGAATAGCAGTGCTGCAGACAAAACTCAAACCCCAAACCATCTCCCACCACATTTGTTCCTCCAGGAATAATTTAGAATGTGATGTTTCCTCAGCCAGCCGTCAGAGCAGTGAGCACCCAGAAGTTCTTGCCTTCAGGCTGAACCATAGGGTCTCTGATGTCATCTCTGTTTTACTGTTGAGTAATTTCCTGTTTATCCCTCCACACCTGCCTACCATCCCTTCCCCAGGCTTACTTCCCTTCTGCAGCCTGAGAACCAAGCTCCCCTCACCAGATCCTACACATGTAGCCTCTTTCAACAGACCCTTTGTTTGCTGATGGTCACTCCTGCTCCACCCCCCCTTCCTCAGGTCTCCTCTCAAATATTAAACCCTCTGGGACATTTTTATTACTTCTCACACCTGAGCACAGTAGCCTTTCTTATTGGTCATCTGGGAAAAAAATCTACTTTCCATTCTTACCCTCACGGTGGCAACTTTACACTCACTCGAGTGTCTACTTCAGTCTCAGCAGAATGGGAGTCTGATAAACCTGGGACCATGATCTTCCTATCCAGAGTCCACACAAGAGCCTGACGCAGCACAGGTCTTCAATTAATTTAAGATGAATGAATAAAATAATTAGCACCTGCACCCCTTTGTCCATTTAGATATTTCCCAAATATTAATTGGATGCATTATCAAACATGATCCTGGGGTAAAGTCAAGTTCCCACCCTGAGTCCCTCAAGGCCTGAGAACAATGTGTCTATCACAGCGTGGTGAAGGATGCACACCAGCTAGTGTGGGGTGTGCGGGAGCCTGGAATCCAGGTTAGCAAATGCTTTCCTTCCCTGGTTGAATTCCATTGTGCCCCATCTTTACGCGCATGCACACATCCAGAACGGAGTGGTTTACACACATGCACATACACCCCAGAGCAGAGTGGCTTACCCACATGCACACACACACACACACACACACCAGAGCAGAGTGGTTTACACACATGCACACACACCCCAGAGCAGAGTGGTCTACACACATGCACACACACACACCCAGAGCATTTGTTTTTTTTCCTTTTGTTCGGATCAGTAACCCATTGGCTTTAGTAAGGAAGGGGCACAAACTGTCTGTCTTGTGTATATCGCTAAAATTCCTTCTCCAGGAGAGATATAAACAGCATCTACCCCTCTTCTTCTAATGTCTCAAAGACAAGCACAGATACAATGAAGTTTACCGGGGAATCAATGAGCTTATAGCTTGCTCAAAGAGCAGTGAGTGTGGGGTGAGGGCCAGAGCTTGAGTGGCCTTAAAGAAGCCATACTGGAGGGTCTGCACCCGGCATGGAAATGGGGAGGGTCTCCCCAGCAACCACAGAGTGGGGTCTCACTTCTAGTCCTTCCCAGGTGAAACACATCAAGCCCCTCCCCAAGGCCACCATGTACAATTAGGTAGAGTTGAACACAAACAGTTGGAGGAGTGGCTGGAATATCGGCAGTCAACAGAAACAGCTGTGCTAGCACTCCCGCAGTTGGTGGCTGGCCGGTTGGGTCAGGGGCTACACCTGCACAACAGTGATGTTAAGAGACAAGGTCTGTGAGCCTCAGCAGATTCCCTGAAGGGTCCTGGAGTAAAGTGCTTAGAGCCACATCCTGGAAAAAACTAAATAGCAGGAGACAGTGGAAATGAAGAGAGGAGAGTGAGGTGTTCAGAACAGGATGTGTCTGCAAGCAGACACGGTGGGCGACCCCTGTGGGGCTTTTATTCCACACGAACAGGGCAACAAGTGACAAAACACAATTGTGAACAAGTGCTCTTGATCAATACTGCTCAGTTGACCATTGGCAGTGGCTCTCACAGGCCACCGGGAAAAGGGGACACTCACTAAGAGCCTCGGACAGAGGTCTGTGTTGACCAAAAGATGTTCGCAACTCTGAAATAACAAAGTAGTTTATGCAAAGCCCAAACACAAACTCAAGGTCCTCAAAGTGGCAGGGGTCCTTGGAATGCAGTCCTCCCATGAAGAGATTACACTCGATCCTATGACCCCAAAAGAGCTTAGACAGAATCATCACTTGGGGACAAGACTCTGAGGAAGTCTCCCATGAGAGTCAGCTTCTGTCTTCAGCGAGGCAGGAACTCCCTCACTTCCAGGATTCTATACGGATCATGTCCAGTCTGAGGCTGACAGGGCCAGAGTACCACCAGCCTGGCCTGCAGTTTGAAATCCTATCTAGGAACCACAAAGATGCCATCTCAGACAGAGGCCAAGAACACATCACTCCAAAGAAGGACGAAGGCCTCTCAGTGCGAGTTGGCTTCTGGATCTACAACATTCCATCCCTCCACAAGGCCACGAGGCTTTAGTCCGTACAACTCAAACAACTGGAAGCTCTCTTTGATGTTGTTTTTGAGATAGTGTCTCATGTCACTCAGATTGGCCCCAAATGTATAATGTCACCAAAACTTACCTTGAACTCCTGATCCTCCTGCCTCCACCTTCCAAGTGCTGGGATTGCAAGTGTAAGATCCTGCACCTGGCCACCTGAAGGCTCTTTAAACACAAACTCGACTCTCTAAAGACTCAACAGTTCACACCAGTACTGAGAGCTTCAATGCAGAATCCCACCTTGTAGCCTGGACACCATTTCTCAGCCATTGAGCAAGGAAGGGCATCCTTTGTCACCTGCCAAGGCCACATGGCCACTCTGCAACCTGCCTCCACCTCTCTCAGTATGACTCCCTTCCACTCCCAGATCCCCATTCTTGGTGAAGGGAGATGGGCACATTCAGATGAGCAGAAGGCCCTGTCATCCATCCTCTGGTCCCAGGGCAAGAACCAGGACCAAGAACACTGAGAGGGAGAGAGGGAGGCAGGTAGCTTGGCAGTGAGAGATGAGGGTGGGACTTTGCTAGATACATCATCGAGGACCGACCAAGTTTATTAATCATTCAGGTGATTTACAAATTTCAAAGCAAAGAAAAACAAAAAATGACTAAGGTAGATAATAGGTCATTTCTCTGCCGCCTGTGAGATGAGCTAATTCAATCCAGATTAGATTATATTAAAGGCAGGCTTACTAGGAAGCTGTTCTCGGGTGGGAGAGTTCACCGGCCCCAAGGACCAAGGCCAGGGAAGTCACCATGGAGAAGTGGGCAGGGGAGGGAGAGAGAAAGAGAAAAAGGGCATGCACACAGAGAAAGAAGAAGAGGAGAGGGGAGGAGGAGGAGAGAGGGAGAGAGGAGAAAGAGGAAAGGGGAGGGAGGAGAGGGAAAGGGGTGGAGGAAGAGGGAGAGGGAGAGGGAGAGAGAGAAGACAGAGAGAGAGAGAGAAGACAGAGAGAGAGAGAGAGAGGAGAGAGAGAGAGAGAGAGAGAGAGCAAAATGTCTGGATTATATAGGGAGGAGCCTCTGGGGGAAGGGCAGACCAGCCTCTAGAAAGTTTAGGGATGGGGACAGGGTACACCAGGTAGGGACTGAGGGATGCTGGGGAAACCTGGAGGTCAGGTCTTTGATTTGGAAAATACGCACCTCAGTCCCTTGTCCCAGGGTCCAGAGACCAAACAGTAAACTCACAAAGAGGATGAATAGGATCGAATGAGCCCGTAGTAACAGGACCACAGATTTTAAAAAGGGAGATGAAATAGCTTCCAATCATAAGCCTGTGGGAATGTTCTGAGGCCTAATGCAAAGACTTATGGGAATATTCTGAGGTTAGGAAAAAATCCACTTTCACCACAGCATAGACAGAATTCACAAATGGCTATGACCCAGAGAGTAGCGGCAGGCGGCTACCACTGGTTTCCTTCTGTAGAGAGAAAGGACTTTGAAAGGAGCTCATTTAAGAGGGTGAATGAATGAACTATTGGGACACTTTTGATTAGTAGACCATCTATTAGGGGAGGACATTTGGAAAGCAGGGGAGGTTTCTGATTGGCTTTAAGGTGCATGTGGTGGTCTCTGGTTCACACTATGTGGTGTGTAACAGGAACTTTCTAGTCTGAATAAGATGAAGTTGGTTTTCCTGTTCTGGCTGAAAGAATGCTGGGTCTGGGATCTGAGTCTTAAGTAAGTCACTTGGTAAAAATCACTGGGATGCTGGTTCCCTCACGTTCTCCTGGTTTGTAGGATAGGGACATTGGACCTGTAGAGCATCAGGGCCGCAGGTGCTCACTGTCAAAGATCAGACAAAAGGGAGGGGCCAATATTGTAGGTGATTATTGACTTGATGTTTGAGTTGAGCGTATCTTATGACCTCTTCAAATCCGTGTGTGTGTGTGTGTGTGTGTGTGTGGGTCACAACTTGACCTTTTCAACATCTTTTTCTTTTTTTAATTAGTTCTTTGACCGTTTCATTCAATGTGTTTTTCGTCATATTTGGCCCCTCCACTCTCCCAGATATTCCACCCTTCCCTACCCACCCACCTCTGTGTCATTTTTAACCTACTAAATCCACTTCTCACTACCTATACATGTTTGACTATTTGCCTGCCTCAGCAGGGGCTACACTCTTAGAAAAGTTGGCTCTCCCAGCAGCTAACACTGGCCAGCAGCTCTCCTCTACTAGGGTCGAGACTTCATGCCTACTCCCCACCTCTGTTGAGCAGGCACAGGTCTAGTACATGCTGTCATAATTACTGTGAACTCATATGTACACTGTCTCCTTGTAGTCCTCCTCTGCCCCTGGCCCCTAACATGCCCCGGTATGCAATGTGATATGTTTTGTAAAGCGCAGCATGGTGCGGTGGGAGGGGGCGCCTTAGCACCCATGCTGAAGCATTCCACCCCCCCACCAGGTCAAGTATAAAATGAAGTTTATTTGGGGGCATGACAAGAGGGGTTGAGAGGGGAATAGAGACAGAGAAAGAGAGGGGACGGGGTTGGGGGGGAGAGAGAGAGGCCAGTCAGCCAGGAACACGTAGAGAGAGGAGGGGGGTAGGAAGAACGAGAGAGGCCAGAGAGAGAAAAGGATGTCAGAGAGTACAGGAGAGGCCAGTCTTTAAAGCAAGCCAGGTCCCTATCTGGCTGTTGCTAGGTAACTGTTGGATGGAGCCTAGAAGGAACACTAACATGCTAACACTATGATCCCTGAGCCTTCGGAGAAGGGGTGTGATACACATATCCCATTAGGGGCTCACAAGTCTGCAGTCTCCTATTCCCTGCACCTCAGCTAGTTGTAGGTCTCTGGGTTAATAACCATCTACTGCAAATAGAAACATCTCCGATGATGGTTGAGAGATGTGTTAATCTATAAGTATTATGAGAAGCCATTAGGTGTCAGGTTTAATACTATGTCCATTTAGCATAATAATAGTAGTAAGTCTCTCCTGGGCCTATAGCCTGTCTAGCCACAGGCTGTTGGTCAGATAATGGTGCCATGTATGGGTTTTATTTTGTGGTGTGGGCCTTAACTGAATCAGAAAAGTAGTGAGTCACTCCCACAGCATTTGTGTCAGTACAGCGGGTGCCTTGCCAGGCCAGTCACAATTGTATCCTACAGAGTTCGAAAGCATAATAGCATTTACCATGCAAACGTGAAGTAGGGGATGGTAAACCATGCTAGGAAGCTTGGTAAGGTAGAGCGGGTCTGAGATCCTGAAACTCTGGACACACACCTGAGACAGTAGGCGCTCTCCAGCTCCCTACCAGATTCCTGGCCTGGTAAACGTGCCACACTTCCCACATAAGGAAATGTAACCTGTGGCCCAGAACAGGGTTCTCCATGCTAATTAGGTATCTAGAGTCCCTGGGGGGGGTTAGCCAATAAGCTTCCCTTCCCAGACATTCCTCCTCCCTGCAAAAGGTATTTAATCTCGGGTCCACCCTGAGAAGTTGGTATGCATCCATTTTCCACGATAAACAACCAATAAACCACTTGGAACCAAGGACTCTTTCATCTACCGCCGCCCTGGGGATCACGGAGGAGGCCTTCACCTACAGAGCTGCTGCCTAAGTCTCTCTGTGCTTCCAGACAACTGCTGCTACCTTCACCAATAAGCCAGGAGTCCCCACCCCCACCCCCAGCCTCATAAAGACCCGGAAGTCAGGAAATAGCAACTTTCACATCTGAGACTGCATTCTCCCACGCCCTGAGCGTGTCTCAGAGCTTCCCTGAAGCCCAACAGCAGTAGCGTTGGGAAACACAGTCAAGCACTCCCCGAGTTTCGCCTCCCCAGTGGCCGTGCCCAGCGGCGGGGCAGGATAGGGACCCACAGTGAAGACCAGAGTTTGGATCCCCAACACCCAATAAAAAGCCCAGGAGGACATGGTAGCCAGCCCAGACCCTCAGAGTGAGGAAGTCAATGAAAAGGTGTCCCAGGACAGGTTGCCTAGATGGACAAATCCAGGAGTTCTAGGGTGAAGTGAGAGACCCTGCCTCACTACTAAAGTAGAGGCAAACAAAGAAGACACCTGACATAGATATATGGACACATACCACATACACCACACACACACACACACACACACACTACATACACACCACACATACCAGTAAACGACAACACACACACTCGACATACACACACATACACTCCACATACACACACACTCCACATACACATTTACACTTGCACACACATACACACTCCACACACACACACAAACACACACCACACATACACAAGCAGTACAAACAAAAATAAATAAATATTACTTTGGTGTTTGTAAGCAGTTTCCTGAGGATGGTGGTGAGTACCGCCAACCTTGGTAGAAGATGCACACCTTGTGTGGAAGGCAAGGGAAGGGTGGAGAGAGGCTCAGAGGAAACTTAGATGGAAGAATCTCACAGAGCAAACAGTGGGCAGGGGTGGGTGGGCTGCACAGTTACCGCCATGACTGTTCCTGCGCCATTCATATGTACCCTACTTTATTTCATATAATATACATTATTTTGGTGGCTGTGTTATAAACCTTGAAGTGTAGGATACCGTAAGAGTTACATAAACCAAAATTAGCACACAGTCCCTGTCTTCAAAAGCAGAAGAATGTTATGGAAATTCCACAGGCTCTGGAGCCCAGCTTCCCAGATAAGAACCCAGGATCCCCACACTGTGATGGGCAAGTGGCCAGAGCAAAGCTCCACAGCCAGGGGGACTCTGGTAGCAGGCTCTTCTCAGCTCTAGAAGCCAGGAGACTGAGAGTTGGGCCCCAGCAGCAGCAGCCCCTGGACAGGCTCTGTCCAATGGTCTTCTGGGTGTCCACACATGGCCTCTTCTCTTTATGTCTGCCAGAGAAAGAGGATTGCCCACAGTCTGGTGTCCTGTCCCTTCTTTTTTTCCCCCCATTTGTTTTAAAATAGAGTCTCATCTCATCTAGCCCAGGCTGGCCTGATACTCACCATGTAGTCAAGAATGACCTTGAACTCCTGATCCTCCTACCTCCACCTCCCGAGCGCTAGGATTATAAACATGTGTCACCATGTCTGGCCTTTTCCTCTATTGAAGAAGTGACAAAGATAGTAGACCAGTCCTGCAAGACCTAAACTCCATATACACTCAGGGTTTCAAGACATGAAGTTTAGAATCTGTCTGAGTTAGGGTTTTGCTGCTGTGAGCAGACACCATGACCAAGGCAACTCTTATAAAGGACAACATTTAATTGGGGCTGGCTTACAGGTTCAGAGGTTCAGTCCATTATCATCAAGATGGGAACATGGCAGCATCCAGGCAGGCATGGTGCAGGAGGAGCTGAAAGTTCTACATCTTCATCTGAAGGCTGCTAGCAGAATACTGACTTCCAGGAAGCTAGGATGAGGGTCTTAAAGTCCATGCCCACAGTGACACACCTACTCCAACAAGGCCACACCTACTCCAACAGGGCCACACCTTCTAATAGTGCCACTCCCTGGGCTGAGCATATACAAACCATCACAGAATACCATCATTGAGCCTATAGCGCTATGCTTCTCCTCTTTCTGTTTAGTCTGCTCACCGTAGGCTAGAGATGACTGTAACATCTACTCAGGAGACTGTCCAGCCCAGGAATCTGGATTCAAGCTTCCTTGACTGGCATGTTCCACCATGGAAGTATAAATAGGAACTTTAAAGAATGTTTAAAAACCAGCTGTAAATCAAAGCATCAACCAAGCACACTGGTGGGGAAACAGGCAGGGAGAGAATCTGCAAATCAGGGAAACCTCTTCTCCCCAGATGCCATCTGAAAATGTTCTTAGCTTTCGAGTTGGTAGAAGCTAATGTCCTGATAAATTAATACTTTCCAAAAGTTTTACCGAATAGCCACAAAGTTGTAAGTAATCAATAAAGAGGCTAGAAATAATTGGCTATTACCAAGACAGAGATAGACAGAGATAATTTGGGCTTTTAACATGCAGCATTCCAACTCTCCACAATTGTGCTGTCAATCATTCTTTAGAATCCTCAGCCCAGATGTGGTGTCTGGGAACATGAGTTCATTACATCCGGCTCCTGGCATACAGCAACATACAGCAACATTCAGAAATAACACTTGACACTTATTACTTGATTCAATATTTAAATTATGAATGTACCAATTACTTGGGTCATTCTTTTTTTTTTTTTTTAAGAAATTATTTATTTATTTTATTTATATGAGTATACTGTATCTGTCTTCAGACACACCAGAAGAGGGCGTTGGATCCCATTACAGATGGTTGTGAGCTACCATGTGGTTGCTGGGAATTGAACTCAGGACCTCTGGAAGAGCAGTCAGTGCTCTTAACCGCTGAGCCATCTCTCCTTGGGTCATTCTTAAGACATACATTCCAATTTGTTTCTTTAATTGTAAGCCAGCCACTCCCAATTTAGTGTTGTGGAGAGCCTGTTGTGCGTTGAAGGAATTCTGAGCCTGAGCATAAAGCAGGAGTTGTCCTTTCATGACCAGATTCAGCGATGTTCACATCCTTGTGTTATATTAGACCACATTGCCCTATTCTCATCTGTCAGTAGGCTCATTAAGTCACGCTGTCAGCCAGGTGCTGAAACTGAAGCACAGCCATGCCTGCTCTTTGAGTGCAGTTCTTTCTGGGGCCAGCAGGAGGCGCTAAGGGAAAGGCGAGCAAGCTGTCACACAGCCTGATCTCTGAAGTGAAATGGCAAAGCAGTGTCTGTGAGGAGTCCCTCTTTGTTTTGGAATGCTGGCAATGAAGATCTATTTTACATTATTCCGAAGTGAGGTGCTTTATTTTACTGCAGTCTTACTCTCTTGGCAGATCTGATCCATTATTTGTCTGTTGCTTCGCCCTCTGGCTGTGCCCCGAGGGGCTTCTCAGGATGGATGCCTTTCATCCTTCTCTATTCTGCCTCTCCCATTGTAACTCATCACTGGATCTAAAAATAGGGCTTTGCTGCTAAATTTAAACCATGCAGGGTTGGCCGGTGTTTTAGTACGGATTCTTTGGCTACCTGTCTGTGTGTCTTCCTGGGTCCTAGATGGAGCAAGTCTTGCGTGGCTCATCCCAGCGGCTTTATCTAGGAATAACGCGGATACCAAAAGATGGGCCATTTCCGTGTTTTAAACACCCAAGAATCCGGTAGAGTGACTCAGAAAAGTTCTCAGTGAAGAAATTGTAAGATTAAATGATTTTTACAAAAATAGACCGGGAAGATGGCTGTTGGTAAAGTGCTTCCTACCATGACCCCACCCCTCTCAAATTCTCACCTCCTTAATTAGTAAAGCTTATATATGCATACATACATACACACACACACATACACACATATATACATACACATGCATGGACTTCTTCCATTGGATGTATGTCTGATATGAGTTGCCTGCCTCTGCTGAGTAGATGTTTAGTTCTATTTTGTGGTTTTCCTGCCATTTGATTTCAGATCAGGTATAAAGAGCTGGTAGGAGAATGCTTCAGATCCTCTGTCGATTTTTGATTGTTGGGACAGCGGTGATCCTAATTCAATGATAACCAAGAATGTCTGTGGACAGGACTGGGTCTGCCTGTACAGGTGTGAAAGCCCCTGCAGACATGACTGGATCTGCCTGTGCAAGTGTGAAAGCCCCTGAAGACATGACTGGGTCTGCCTGTGCAGGTGTGAAAGCTGCAGAACCAGAACAAAGCCTTCCCAGGCGATGAGGAGGTGTGGACTGTATACTCTTGAATCACGTTATTATATAAATTATGGTATACTATATAATAAAACAGAATTGTTACCGTAGAATGTAGTCAACACAAAATTATACTTTAAGGAAAAAGTATATTTTCCTTCATGGTTCTTTGCACCAGCATCTCTCTCTTCGTGTGGATTTAAGCTGCCACCCAGGGTCCTTTTGTTTCCCTGAAGGACTCCCTTCATGATTCGGCACAGCGCAGAACTTATAGCAATGAATCATTTCCAATTCTATTCAATGAATGTCTTCATTTCTCCTTCATTTTGTGAAGGGTAGTTTTGCTGGGTATAGAATTCTCGGTTGACAATATATTTTTTTTCTTTTAATATTTTGAAAACTGGCTGTTGTGGAATATCCAGATACTCCACCAGTTTAGTCAGAAACAGAACTACAGAAGTCGAAAAGCAAGGTTAGTAGTTCCCCAGAATTACGGACTTTGATGGATTAGTTCTTTGTTTTTATTTTGACTGGTATTCCTGTCTATATGCTGTGCTGAGTTTTACAGCCTGAGTGGAATCAGTTGTGCTAAGATCTGGGGGCCTGTTACATGTCTTTTAGCTTTCATAATTGTTTTGCTTGTGATTCAGCAGGAAACATTTTCATTAATTCTTTGAGAATGCTATACATCGTATTTTGATCATATTCAGCACCAATTCCTTTTTTAACTCCTCCCAGATCCTCCTTACCCACCATCAACTCATCTCATGTCTTCTGCTTCTCCTTCTTCTTCTCCTTCATCTCCTCCTCCTCCTTCTCCTCCTCCTGCTTCTTCTTCTTCTCTTAATAATTCATCAACTCAATTTATTCTGCCCATTACTTCTGCTTGTGGGGTTATCCACCAGAATATGATCACCCCACTAGGAGCCACCCCCTTGAAAAAACTAACTCTCCCTCACTCCAAAGCTATCAACTCTCTATAACCCCTCAGTCAGGAGTGGAAGCTCCTGAGCCCATACCACTCTATCTTAGTCAGGGTTTCTATTCCTGCACAAACATCATGACCAAGAAGCAAGCTGGGGAGGAAAGGGTTTATTCAGCTTACACTTCCACATTGCTGTTCACCACCAAAGGAAGTCAGGACTGGAACTCACATAGGGCAGTATTCTGGAGGCAGGAGCTGATGCAGAGGCCATGGAGAGATTTTTCTTACTGGTTTGCTTCCCCTGGTTTGCTCAGTTTGTTTTCTTATAGAACCCAAGACTACCAGCCCAGGGATGGCTCCACCCACAATGGACCCTTCCACCTTGATCACTAATTGAAAAAATGCCTTACAGCTGGATCTCATGGAGGTATAGCCTCAAGGGAGGCTCCATTCTCTGTGATAACTCCAGCTTGTGTCAAGTTGACACACAAAACCAGCCAGTACACACTCCATACTAGGGTATCAATTAGCTTGATCATGTGCAGGCAGCCACAGCTGCAGTGAGTTCATGGATGTAACAGTTATATCATGTCCAGGAGATTCTGTCCCAGTCTTCCATGAACCACTGGCTCTTACAATCTTTCTGTCATGTCTTCTGTAATGGTCTCTGGGCCTTGGGAGGGAGAGTATGATATAGATGTTCCCTTTAGTGGCTGAACACTTGCTGTCTACACTTTAAGAAGTTATAATTTTCTTGATTTGTTTTATTTATTAATGTCCATGGGGGGGGGTGAATTGTTTGCAGGGAGGACGCATTGCCACTGTGTATATGATTGAACTCAGTTTCCAGTTTCAGGAAGTCCTGGAATCTCATGGCATATGTCTATAATGTGAAAGACAGCTCCATAGCTGTCACCCTCCAATGCTGGTCACAGTACAGCATAAATATCTACCCATAACAGCTCTGGTCAGGTCCCCAAGTCTCCTTGGCCTTGGGAAGCCCAAGCATGCATCCTAAAACCAGTTTTCTCCTCTCCACAGGAATGACATGCCAAGCTCGAAGCTCCTACATCACCAGTGAGATTTTGTGGGGTTACCGATTCACACCTGTCCTAACGCTGGAAGACGGGTTCTATGAAGTTGACTACAACAGCTTCCACGAGACCTATGAGACCAGCACCCCATCCCTTAGTGCCAAAGAGCTAGCTGAGCTAGCTAACCGGGCAGAGCTGCCCCTGAGTTGGTCTGTGTCCAGCAAACTGAACCAACATGCAGAACTGGAGACAGAAGAGGAAGAGAAGAACCCGGAAGAACTGACAGAGAGGAACGGTGACGTGGCAAACCTAGAGAATGAGTCCAAAGTATAGGCCCAGCTGGGTCAGCCTCCCCTCTCAGACATGACCAGTCCTTGTAGGCCCAGCTGGGTCAGCCTCCCCCTCAGACATGACCCCTCCTTGTAGGCCCAGCTGGGTCAGCCTCCCTCAGACATGACCCTCTTGTAGGCCCAGTGGGTCAGCCTCCCCTCAGACATGACCCCTCCTTGTAGGCCCAGCTGGGTCAGCCTCCCCTCAGATATGACCCCTCCTTGTAGACCCAGCTGGGTCAGCCTCCCCCATTCAGACATGACTCCTCTTTGTCTCCCATTTCCTTCTTTTCTGTTTCCTCTTACTTTGATCTTGATTTGTTTATATTTAATTTTGGCATTTCGAGAAAACAAATCTTCAGGGTGTAAAATACCTACCTGCCCCTCTCAGATGTTCAGATGGACAAGCAGACAGGGATTTGGTTAAGGTACAAGATACCTTCATTGTGCCCAAGCCTGGTCTCCGCTAACAGAAGAGACTTAGCTACTTTTAATCCACTTTATTATCCAATACAAATCACTCACAAGAGCTGTCAAGAGTTTTACAGAGTGTCACAAAGAACATGACCTGTTTACCTTGGCCACAGGTCATGCAGAGAAGCCCCTCAGTTTTCCAGAGCCCAGTCTGTCTCACCTAGCACAGTGTGGGTACTTGACCATACAGACACTGACAGTGCAGGACCCAGGTGAGCTAAGGATAGACCACTGTACATAGATCTGCCCTATGGAATTATTTTCTTTTGGCAAGTAGAAACAAACCCAGCATGCACAAAGGTACTATGGAGCAGAAATCCTAATAATTAATGTACATAGACATATCATTCATGTAGCTTTAGATTTATAACTTTAGAAATAAGAAGAGAAAAGATTCCCAATGTAGAGTAGGCATTTCTGTTTTGATGTCTGAATCTTCTGATTATTTTGATCCCCTTGACTGCTGGCCCTCTAAATGCATGGCCTTTGTTCCAGGTCCAGGCTGACAGTTGTCAGGGCACCTCTCTGTTCCCTTGTCATCCTGATGTTGACTCTAATAAGCCATAGGGCTGGGGACAGTCTGGAGGTGTAATAGATGTCAGATCCACCATCCAAAATGCTGAGATACCATGACACATTTACAAAGCGGGTGTCATTGTTTATAGATAATGAGGGTCCCTCTGAGCACCCTTGGAAGGCTCTACCAGGCACGGGACTCTAGCACAGCCTCACATGACATTTCCCGTGAACATGGGTATAGCACTTTAAGAAACCTTTCTGTGAAAGCATTGATTGTTCTTCTATGTAGTCAAGAGAAACTGCAGGCTGTCCGTGGAGCTGTCTAGTCGGCAGAAGACTTGGGGGTAAGGCCATGGCATTCAGGAAGGCCCTGTGGGTGAAATGACAATATTCCACTGCCAGCTTCCTGTCCTCTCACTTCATCTGGAATGCCTGGCCCAGGGGCCTGCCCTGTCCCTGTGCCCCACCCTGTCCCTGGGACCTGCCCCTTCTTGTCCTATTCCTAGGCCCCGCCTTGCCCCTAGGCCCCGCCCTATTTCTGGGCTCCGCCCTGTCTCTGGGCCCCACCCTGTCTCTAGGCTCCACCCTGTCCCTAGGCCCCGCCCTATCTCTGGGCCCCACCCTTACCTTTTCTTACATTGGGATTTTTTATCTTCTACCATCATTGTTGCTATCATTATTGTGAAACAACCAGAATTTGATACACAACGAATAGAGAACAGTCTTTGTGGCAACTCACAAATCTCTCCGGGGTGTGAGAGCATGCCACTAATTGAAAATCTAATCAAGTGCACAAGCAAGCATCAACAACAGTCAAACAGCTCTATCTCATTTTAATCCTGAAGGAAGGAAAGAAGGAAAGAAGGAAGGAAGGAAGGAAGGAAGGAAGGAAGGAAGGAAGGAAGGAAGGAAGAAGAAGAAAGGCAACATAAGTAATAATCTAAATTCAAAACGACAGGGGAAAAGGAAGACTAGGAAGAGAGTCTTAAGTGAGACCTTGGGGCAGGTGGAGATTTCCCACTGTAACTGATCTTTCTTGTTGCTTTTTGCATTCATAAACTGTTTCTAAACACCACTGCCCATCATAAATATGCATCGAGTAAATGTAAATTTACCTCAGCTCCTTCAGATGTGCTCAGTTTGAGACTCGGTACCTTGAGGTCAGAGAGATCAAACTAGCAGTTCCCTGTCCCCCTCCACCCTCCGCCACCAGGCTGCACAGGGCTTTGTTGTAGTCTTGGGACCTTGCTTATAAGAGAGGTGCCCCAGGAATTATGGGAAGTGGCTCTTCCATCCAACATCTGGGTTGTTCCTCACCCTCTGCAGAGATCTTGCCACCCAAACAATCGTTTCTTAGAAAACAAGATTCCTGGAAAACAATTCTGTTCTCCAGAAAACAAAGCTATTGGCTGTGGTCCCCCTTGCCTGCCAGCATTTCCTTTAGGCATTGGTTACTTATCGATGGAGCCATGCATTCCCCTGTGCACTGTAAGTTGGAGGTGATGGAGGAGGTATCCTGACACAATTCCCCAGAGGCTATGGAAGTCCCATAGCCTGACCTTGTGTTGCCCTGCTTTGGGGCACTAATCTGCAGCAGCCCAAGACAGGGCCTATGTAGCACAAAGCAAGATGGAGAAAGTCTACAAATGATCTGCTGACTTAGCTCTTGGAAGACTCGTTGGGCCTTTTAAAATCTATTGACGAGCTCTGAAGGACAAAGGAGCCCCCATTGATGGGTTGAAAGAGCAGCTTTGAGGTCGGTGACTTCTTGTACCATGGGACAATGGGCCTGGGTAACACCCATGTCACTCTCTCAGCAGTGCACTCTGATGGTCCCTCCCGTCTTCTTGATGTCACTGTGGTTGGTGACGCAAGTGGAACTCAGTCCTGTTTGTAACATGAGCTGAGAATCTTTAAAGGAGGCATTCCTAAAGGACCTTTTATTAGAATGTCCTTATCAAACGTGTCTATTTTTCTAGTTACTGAGAAAAAGGGTTAACAATGTATTTTGTGTCTGTTAAAATTTGAAAGGACATTATGACTGAATTTTCTAAGCAGCAAGTAGTCAATGGGGTTTTATTCATTAAGATAATTCAACAAAAAGGACCCTAATGTCTCCCCTTTCCAGTCCACAATCCCCAGTCACTGTCCCCACAGTATCTCCACCAGTAGATCAAATGCTATGTAAATGCATAAGCCTACTAATGCATAATCATTGGAGAGGTGTCTCTGTCCCCCCCTCCCCCTCCCCCTCCCTCTCCCCCTCCCCTCCCCTTTCTCCTCCCTCTCCCTCTTTAAGATTTTGGGCTGCTTGGTGGTTATCTGTGAGTCGTTTTCCCCATAAAGCACAGTGAAATCCACACGTCAGACAAGTATCTTGAACTCAAGGGTAACAGTCACTACAGTTGACCCCAGACTACAGTCACTCTAGCTCCTTGAGGAAAGAGAAGGTTTGTCTGGAAGGATAGGGCAGAAGACACCTTGTTCTACTGACTCCCCTCCTCCATTAGCTCTCCTATAGGAGATTGATGGTATGTCATCGATACAGCTGGTTGTTTGCGGTAGTCCCCTGGACTGATGGCATGCCTGTGTTGACACGTTAGATGGCTAGCTCATCCCTTTCAGGTCCTCCATGTTGGGTGTGGTTGCTCCATGAGGTAGAGCCTTCTCTTCCTGCACGTCCTCCTGTCTGTCTCTCTCTTTTGCTCTCTTCCATTCCAGACCCACTGATCTAATTTAGGGTCTGAGTTCCCTAACAGAAACCTAGTTACTGTATCAAGATGTCTTAAGCACAACTTTTCTCTTTCAGGTTTAACCAAAATAGGACTCTGACACGTCTGTTTTTTCTTTATACTTTAATTTGTAATTTAATTATGGCTACATTTTAAAGTCCAGGATGTTCAAGTTTCTAGCTTTCTTCCCCCGCCTGTTGCTTTCCTGGTTGAATCCCTGGTGTCTTGGAGTATCTGGAGACTGTTTGACTGAGTGTGCAGGAAGGAATGCTCTGATGCCCTGGAAGATCCCCTGAGCACACTGCAAATCACCAGATCCTTAGCTGAGAGAAAGCGTGAAAGGCTAGACACTCGCTATCAACACAACTTAGCAAGAGTCACCTTGTCATTTCTTTCCCTGACTTCAGACATGCTCTAAAAGAAGCCGAGATGGCAGCTTCAGGAGAAACAAGCTATATGTGTGACCAGCACTATTCCAATGTATTCGTTTCCACCACTTCATTTCAACAAATAGCTATGAAATTGAAAATGATGAGCAAAATTTGCATAATTGATGGATATTACAACACAGCTAAAGAACACTATCCCAAGTTAGACTCTATGTCCCAACTGTATTTTAAGAAAATATTACCTTTTACTTGAGTAAAGCCTCCCTCTTCCCAGTCTGTGTACCCTCGGCGTCTCAGAGGGGACTTAGGATTCAAAATGTCATGTAGACATGAAGACTGTTGGAAGGTTAGTAAGGGATGCGGACGATATGTACACTTTTGACTGTGTATACCTAACAACAAAACAATATTTTACCTGACATTGTAATTGCAGAACACTCCCACAAACTATCCCATGGAACTCTTACCCACCACAAGAGGTTAAGTATTGTCAGCATCTTTATAATTGGAGATGTAGACTTCGGGCAAATTGACTAACCTTAACAAAGGTCCAGGCCAGTAAATGACAGACCCTGGTCTCAAGCCCAGGTCACAAGGATGTGAGCACGGGGTGTGTTTTTTTTTATTATGAAATCTTAGGCTCGCTGATCTGCTAAAAACAGCCTTACTGTTATTACATTCTTTGAAGCTGACGCTAAATTTTATGTTTATAACTGGTTGGGAGGAAAACAAACCAAGAATACTTGGGGGACATATAAAAAATCAGATCTCAGGGGCCAGGGATGGAACTTGGTTGGAGAGTGTTTGCCTGGTTTACACAAAGCCCTAAGTTTGGTCCCTATCTCTTCGTAAGTAAAGCATGTTAGCACGGCCCATTATAGCATTTTGGAAGTAGAGGCAGGAAGGTGAGTCCAAGGTCATCCTCAGCCATGTGGAGAGTTTGAGATTAGCCGGAGCTACATGAGACCCTCAAAAGAAAGTGACAATTCAAACTTTGACCCATAAATGGTTTCATTGGAACACAGCACACCCAATCTGTGCGTGCATGGCCTGTGACTGCTCGGACTCTGTTCTAGGAGATCTGAGCAACTGCTAGAGAGGTTGTATGGTCAGCAACGTCTGTACTATTACTAATACTAACCATTGCATGTGTATCAGTTAAGAATTAAACTAGTCTCACAGGCGTCTGGGGAATGTCAGAGAATGACCTCTTTCCTCACCCCAGATCTCCTGGAGTTCACTAATAGTTAGTTCTGTTACAGCAGAACACAGTATGGTTTTAGAGAGTAGGTCATACATTCAGGGTGCTCAGAGAAAAGGCTTATCTCTCCTACTCAGCCTTCTGGGATTCAGTGTCCACCTAGGAAATTGCTAGAATAAAACTACTCATTAATGAGCAATAAAGACATGAAAGTTCCTGGCCCACCAACTGAATATGGCTTCTCTGTGCCTGTGGGCTTTCAGTTCTACAGACTGTTCAGCCTGCTGGCATCTGCTCACATGAGGTTGGCAGTGTGGAGGAGAAGGACCAGGCTGCTGAGGTGAATCATGCACTCTTGCTGCTTCCTCTAGTCTGAAACTCGGGATTGGTTTGTGGTGCAAAGGACCCAGGAACCATGGTCACTGTTTCTTTACATTGGCCCTAACTCTCTCTGGCCTCTCAGCATGCAGATGACCAACTGTCCTTCCCTGGAAACCTAAGAGGCCTCTGGAAACCTGGGGGAAACAGAACAAGATTGCTATATCATTGTTGATTGCAAAACAGACCAATCTCAATGATAGGAGGATTAATGCAGCAATATTAAGTGGCATTGTTTAGAGTCACAGACTTGATTTACTTTTGGTCTGAGGAAGCATTTCTCATACCAGTCAGCTAAATTTGGCTCTTTATCTTATCAATTATATTTGAGACAGCAAAGATATCAAGTTCTCTTATGCATGCTTTCCAGGAAATTAGATGGAAAAGAAAATATTTTGTGGCAAATTATTGTATGTTGTGCTGTTGACAGAGAAGTGATCCATGTGGGCCCACATCTCGAAGTAGGTGACACTATCCATCACAGAAACCATACAGAACTCTTACAACTCCTCAGCCACTTAGAAGAAATGGCCAGCTTACACAGCCTCAAAGTCCAATACCATGAAACTTAATTAAATGTAAAAGGAGCCAAACTTCTACTTGGCCTCATGCCTTACCCAAAGAAAGTTTCATGTGCCCACCTATTCCTGTGTGGGGAAGCCCGAGGGAAAGGAAACTAAGGCTTTAATATTACAAGGTTAGTTCCCGAGTGTGCTCCTGCTGATGGTTGGTCATTGTCAAAAATCTATAATGTTCTTTTAGACACTCTGCCCCTTGGCTTGGATCCTGAGGTGTGTGTGGTTGGCAGACAGCAATGACCACAGAATCAAGAGGTCTCGGTTTCAGAGGCAGACAGGTTCCTTCATCTAGCCGACTATCACAAGATCAAGGCTCAACGCCCACTGTACTAACACTCACCACTAAAACTGTGATATCAACGTAGCCAATCTATATGAAGGGCTGTTTTTCTCAGGCAATGTAAATATCTGCTACCAACAAGCACTAGTGAACCTAACATGACAGTCATCAGGGCTTCTAAATTTTAAACAATGTTCATAGTGTGTTTATCCAAAGGAGCAAGAGGCCCACAGGAAGTCCCAGGAGTCTATGATCAGATCCAAGTTGAAGCCGGAGGCCCTTCAGAGCATTCCAGTGCTAGATTTACATTCATAAATACAAACAACAGGTCACCTGGAGCTAGAGTCTCAGATTCCAGGCAGCTGTGTTCCATGGGAACCTCTGGGTCTTCAATCAGCGTCCTCAGAGAAGGACGAACACTGCCCTCAGATCCATCCTGGCATGCTCTCTCTGTCCCTCTGTCTGTGAGAGCAACAGACAAACTGTGTGGCCTCAGTTTGGCCAGTGCACAAGGCTCACCGTGCCCACCTCTGAGGCCTCTCAGAATCCCTATACAAGGTCTGCTTCTCGAACATCCAGACAATGACACCACAGTCTTCTGAGGTCTTTGAACTTTTAAGAGTACCTAGGAGGCATTTTTCTTTTGCTTGCTTGTTTGTCTGTCTGTTTTCCTAGAGATGCTCCCCAGCTCTCCATTCGCTCTCCCAGCCCTCTCGCTCTGCCTGGCTCTCCCTACACCTGATCCCACGCCACCCTCACTCTTGTTCTCCTCCCCATCCCTTCTCCCACCCAGTTCCGTCTCTCCACCCACCTCCGATGACTATTCTGTTTCCCCTTCTGAGAAAGATTCAAACATCCACCCTTAGGCCCTCCTTGTTACTTAGCTTCTTTGGGTCTGTGGAGTGTATCGTGGGTACTTTACAGCTAATATCCACTTAATAATTATAAGTGAATACATACCATGCATGTCCTTTTGGGTCTGGGTTACCTCACTCAGGATAATATTTTCTAGCTCCATCCATTTGCCTGCAGATTTCATGATGTCCTTGGTTTTGATAGCTGAATCTGGGAGTCATTCTTAGCTCCACAGAGCACCTTCTGGGTCAGGAATGGATTTAAACCTCTAGAGTCTGTTAGGTACCAGCCATATGTAAATCCAATAAAATACTAAAGCTGAAGTAAGTGTAAGGCAGAAGTTCTGACATCACCATGAGGATATCTCTGTGGTTTTCATGTTTCTTTTCTCATTAGATATCAAATTCCTCCTGCCTTGGAAAGGGTCACTTTGGGGTCTCTCAAGGTGTGAGGACAGGAAGCCAGTTATTTAGGGTAACACAGTCACCTTTCTGGTAGTTGAACCTGTCTTCTCTATCTAAGCAAGTCTCAGAGCTGACCTGTCAGAACCCACCTTACAACCAATATGACTCCACCCAGTCCAAGCATCTGCACAGTTTTCCCTAATAAATCTGCACAGGGGACAGTCATTAACCTCATCCTGAGCAGTGGCCACACGTGAAGCCTGTTCCCGAGAGTCCCACCTTTCATCACTAACCCTCTGCTGCCCACTTGATGAGGTTTGACCCCTAAGATCAAACACTTAGAATATCTGGATCCTGCCATCAGACACCCTGAGCTTGCTACTAATATCTGGACCCCAACCTGGCAAATGACCAGAGCAGGGTCAAGGGAGGTCTCCTGCTGAAGGGATAGGTGAACTCGCCAGGCTAGATCTTCCTGTCTTCCCATCCTTTGCAACCTATGATTATCTAGACAGCATTCCTAGGAAAGTCTTGCATATCTTCATTCAGCCCTGAACACCTCCTCTAACATCAGAGGCAACAGTGAACTCCCATGCACAGGTTCTGGAGTGACCCACACATGTGCCTATATTGTCAAAGCGGTCTTTCCTCTGCCCACAGACTGTACAAACTGTTCTCTGGGGAAACACTCAGCATTCTGAGATGCCTGCTACACAGGAGGTGCTGTCAGCTGCTGCCATGGCAACCCTCTATCTGTGAGCATGGACCACTTTTGCACACAGACATACACACACACACACACACACACACACACACAGACACACACACACACGTCTTTTTAAAACTTCAGAAACTATAGTCATGGTATCCAATATAACAGTTGTCCAAAGAGTTTCCATTTTCTTAATCCATAAGTAAACATTGCCTGCCAAGTTAGGACTGGCCAAAAACAAATAATAGTTCAATTACAAGCAATATAAAAAACACATTTTATTCATAATTGCTGGTTATAGTAGCACATGCCTGTAATCCTAGCACTTAGGAGGTAGGTGGAGGAAGATCAGAGTCATTCAAGGTCATCCTCAACTCCATAGGGAGTTCAAGGCCACCCTGAGCTATATGAGACCTCACCAACACACACATACACATGCACACACACACATACCCACATACACACACACACACATACAAACACACACACACAACTAAAAAAATAGTTATTGGTTGAAAATCTTATTTTAGGTTAAAGATTCTTGTTTTTATTCAGAGCTCTCAGAATTCTTTTTTTTTTTTTTTTTGGTTTTTCGAGACAGGGTTTCTCTGTGTAGCCCGGGCTGTCCTGGAACTCACTCTGTAGACCAGGCTGGCCTTGAACTCAGAAATCCGCCTGCCTCTGCCTCCCAAGTGCTGGAATTAAAGGCGTGCTCCACCACTGCCTGGCTTCTTCTTCTTTTTTTTTTTTTTTCCAGAATTCTATTTCTTCTCAAACTTGCCATTTCTCATCTGGCTTTGACCCTGGGAATCGGCTCCTGCATATTGACACAGCAAAGGAGACTTCAGCACTGAAATGTTTGGCGTGCACGTCAGAGAGCAGGCGGAAAGAAAGTCAGCTAGGCAGCAACTCCACAGCAACCCCAGGGCAAAGGCAGAAGGCTGAGAGCCATCGGTGCTTAAGATGAAGGAAGTGTGGGGTGAGGGTCTGCTTGCACAGAGACACATTTGTATTCAGATCTCAGACGCATGCCCAGGCTGCCCAGATCTCGGATGCACGCCCAGGCTGAACAAAGCTCACCTGGTGTGCTTGCTGTATCTTCAGGGACATTGGAGGAGAAATGGGAATTTTCCACAACCCAAACATCACACACATCACTGCTTCCATCTGGTTTCTAGCAGGCACCAAGACTCCTGACTTTTTACCACACACTCCCTTCAATTTTCAGCTCTCCCTCTACTCATCCCTGTCCTAAAGAAACAAAGAACCCTCTGAATGCTACACAGTGTGGTGGGGTGTTCCCTGACCTTTGTAACTAAGACTCAAACTGGAAAATATAAACTAGCCACTCATAAATGCATGTGTATGAACAAACACTGAGCACACTCTTATACCTCCCAAATGGGTGTGACCAAATCCACAGTTCTCAGAAGACTGGGGCTGGAGAGAGCTCGGCAGCTAAGAGAGCACTTATCACTCTTGCAGAGGTGCCAAGTTTGATTCCAGGCAACCAGGTTAGGCATCTCACAACTACCTGTAACTCCAGGGGAAACATGACAGTTCTGACCTCTGCAGGAAACTGCACCTATGTTCACACACACACACACACACACACACACACCCTTAAAATAATAGAAGTAATCTAGGAAAAGTTTCTGGAAGACTAAGCATAAATGAGGCTCCTCCTCTCCTACTACCACAGCGCCATTAGCTTTTAAATGATCTTACAAATCGACGACCATCCCACCCCCTCCCCCACACACGCAAGGAGTCATAAGAACCCTTCATCAGTGTCTTATTGGAGACGGGAGCGTGGGTCTGCCCCTAGATGAGCCATGTGGTCTTAAGTGCGTCACTGAACCTCTCTCAAAGCTTCTTCTTTCTGAAGTGATAAGTTCTATTTTATTTTAGAGACACTTTCAGTTTACAGAAAAGTTAAGCAGAAAGCACATGCCCCTTCCCTGCCAGTCTCCCCCATGACCGACCAGACAGCACCACTGTACGTTTGTTGCTATTTATAACTTTACCCCAATACACCATCATCACCCACAATCAGTGACGTCAGGGCTCATCCTTGACCATGAACATTGAATGTGTCTGACCAGATGTGTAAGGACAGATTCCCACCGTTTCATGTCATGTGGAGCAGGTGAGGTGCCCCTTGGCTCCCCTGCAGTCCACCGACTTTCCCATCGTAACAGCTACTGGTTTTTCTCAGTCTGCATAGTTTCCCCTCTTACAGACTAGAATGTGGCCGGGGTCACCCAGGGAAAAGCCTTCTGAATTTGTATTCTTTCTGTTGGTAGTAAGCATTTAAAGTTCCTCCAACGTCTCATTCGTTTTCCATCACTAAACAATGTTCCTCTTTCTGGATGTACCAGAGATCCTAACTATTTACTTACTTAATGGCATCTTGGCCTACATTTTATGAGATAAAACTGCTAAAGGCATTTGTGGGAGGTTTTTATATGGAAATAAGTCTTTGGTTCTTTGAGCAAATACCAGGAATCATGATAGCTAAATTGTCTGGTGAGATATTTCCATTGAAAATTGATAAACGGTCTTCCAGGGTGGCTGTACTCTTTTTATTTTTCATTCTTCCAGGAATGAATGAGGGCTCTGTTTGCTTCCCCCTGGTGTGTGGTGGTGTCACTGTTTCAGATTTGTGCCTTTCTGAGAGGGGTGGCATGGTATGTTACAGCTATGTGTCATATAATTCACTATGGGATCAAGCACCTTTTCAGATACTCCCCGTCTGTCTGTAGACTGTCATGTTGGAGCGTCTCTGCTCAGATCTTTTGTCCACTTTGCTGTAGGTGGGTTGTTCATTTTCCTGTTCTTGAACTGAAAAGGTTCTTTGTATATTTGGATACCTGTTCTTCATTAGCAGAAGTTTTTGCAAATGCTTCCTCTTTGCTGGCTGTTCCTCTTTGCTCTGCAGAAGTTTCTTCTTTCAACAATGTCCAGCCTGGCAATCATCCCTCACTGACCACACCTTTGAAGCTGTAGCTAAGACACCATCATTGGTTTACCCCCAGATTCACCCGTACTTTCTCCTGTGTCCTGGGAGTTTTGACATTTTACCTGTTCCCTGGGGTCGACAATGATGTTTTGTGAATGGTGTGAAGCTTATGTTCAGATTCGTTTTTAATCTTGTTCTTGGCGTGCCTAACTAAGCTCCACTATTGTTTGCTGAAAGGCAGCCTTTTCTCCTTTGTCAGAAGGTAGCTTCTGTCCCGCACAGGCTGGTCACTCTGTTGTGTGGCCTGTGTCTGTGCTCTCTAGTCGGATTCTTGGTCTGTCTGCCTACTCTGTTACCGATACCACGCGGTCTCCATGGAACCACGCCGTCTCCATGGAACCACGCTGTCTCCATGGATAGGACTAGTGAGCCTCAGCAACGGCTGTCAGTCAGTCCTCTATTTTCTCACTATTTCTCCAGCAGTGAATGGTCAATTTCGCCAATTCTGGGTCTTTTGTTTCTCTTACAAACTATTTAGAGAGCCGATATCCACAAAGTAATCTGCTCGACTTTGGATTGGTATCGTCTTGACTCCAAAGATCAGTGGAGAAGAGACAACACCTCTACAATGCTGATTCTTCCGTCCCACGAACCCCGGATGTCGTTTCTTTATTCTTTGGATCTTTCACCTGTTATAGTTTTCCTCACGGAGATCTTTCACATACTTTACAAGACTTACACCCAAGTATTTCATTTGAGGAGGTGCTAATTTAAATGTTCATTTTTTTTTAATTTCAGATTCTAATTGCTCATTGCTGGTATATAAGGAAGCAATTGGCTTTTGCATACTAATTTTCGTCTAAACTCTTTATGTAATTTTTTTTTTTTTTTTACAAAAAAATCTTGGTTTGACCAAGTGTGGTGGCACATGCCTTTAGTCCCAGCCCTGGGGAGGCAGAGGCAGGGGGACCTATATGAGTTCAAGGCCAGTCAGGTTCACAAAGCAAGTTCCAGGATAGCCAGGGTTACACAGAGAAACCTTGTTCCCCTCTCTCCCCAAAAAAGGTTTTTGTCAATTCTTAAAGATTTTCTAGAGGTGAGCATGTCATCTATAAGCGATAACTTTTTCTTCCTTTCTGATCAGTTAACTTTTCTTGTCTTATTGCATCATCTGACTTCTAGAATCATGTTTAAAAAGCAGTAGTTCCTGTTCCAAGGCTGAACAGAAAACAAGTTTCTGACAGTTAAGAGAAATGAACCAAGAGAAGTTTTGAGTACTGCTCCCTTAGTTCAGGAAATGTCCCTCTACCCATACTTTCCGGAGAACGTTGTGTTGTCTAGAACAGTTTTATTAATAACTGATAATAGACCAGAGGCCAAGATGTGCTCTCCAGACAAAAGAATAAAAGGTGTAAACATAATCAAGGCATCTCACGATTGGAAAAACAATCCATAAAATCACAGAACAACATAGAATAGTGCAAAGTATTAAGTTTTAAAAAGATTCCTAAAAAGATCACAAAGCTGCCTGATTTCAACTATATGCCTACTGAGGACTGAGGACTGAATGGTTGTTTGGGTTTTTTGTTTTGTTTTTTTTTTTTTCAGTTTTCTTTCTATATCTTTTGATATTATCACATATAATTTTTATTACTGTGCCCACTAATCTGGATTATAGGAATTTGTTTTTGAATGTTGAACTGCCTTTCTTATCTGGCATCTCCCACTTGGTCATGGTGTGTTTTTCCTTTTAAGCATTGTTAGATTCAGGTTGTGAGTAGCTTATCATTGCAGCTGTCTGGATCTGTGTTCGTGGGAGCTATGGGCTTGTTGATTTCATTTACTGAAGTATCTTCTCCTCGTTTGTTCTTAGGGTGATGCTGGGCTCCTAGTGTGGATCGAGAAGTATTTCTTCTAATTTCATCCTCTGAAAGACATTACAGAGAATTGATATGTTTTCCTCCTTAACTGCTTGGAAGAATTCACCCAGAATGAACCCAACCCATCTGGACCTAGTGCTTTCTGGTTGGGAAGGTCATCAATAATTTACTTAAAGTCGGGGCTGGAGAGATGACACAGCGATTAAGATGGCTTATTGTTCTTGCAGACGGCCTGGGTTCAGTTCCCAGTGCACACGTGGTGGCTCACAATCACCTAGAACTCGAGTGCCAAGGGGCTTCATGGGCTACTGCATGTGTGGGATGCACCTGAGCTCACGAGGGCATCCAGACTCGTGCACATAAATAAAAGTAAACAAAACTTTGAAGTCTCTAATGTATAGACCTTTCAGGTTATCTATTTCTTCTAACTATGTGAGTTTTGATAGACTGTATGTTTCTAGTAATGACTGTACTTCCCCCACGAAGAGAAGTGTGGACACGCCCTTTGGAGTCCTTTCTATGGCCACAGGGTCTGTTGTGTTCTCTGACATTTCTACAGTGCTAGCTCTCTCTCTTTCTCTCTCTTGCTCTCTCTCTCTTGCTCTCTCTCCACAAATAGAAATGTAATTATTTTATCTCAAAGAACTGGTTCTTGACTCCACTGTCTTTTTTAGTTGCCTTCCTGTTTTTAATTCCGTCAGTTTGTGTCTTCATCCTTATGTCCTTGCTTACTTCAGATTTAATTCACTCCTGCAGATTCACGTGACTGGTCTCAGATTCCCTTCTGCTCGATGCATTCGAGGCTATGGATTGTCACTCGGGATGTTTCCTCTTCGTGTCTAACTGTGGTTTCATCCTCACTGAGTTCGTCTATTTTTAAAATTTCTCCTGAGATTTCTTCTACACACGTTACTGAGAATTGTATTGTTTAATCTTAAAGTGTTTAGAGATGCCCCAGGTCTCTCTGTGTCTGATTTCTAGCAAGGGAACACTGTAGAGTTTGTATAGTTTTAATGTGGTATGATATGTCTGATAGCCTGGAATGAAGCATCTTAGTGAATGCTCTCTGTGACTTTGAGAAGAATTAGTCACCTGATGTTCAGGTCTTCATTTTTTCTAGCAAATGTTTGACCCCACCGTGCCTGTCTCTATGTTTGACCCCACAGTTCCTGTCTTTATTTGACTGTCCCTGTTTGACCTCACTGCCCATGTCTCTGTGTTTGACCTCCCCACCCTGCCTGTCTCTGTGTTTCACACCTCCCCCTCCTGTCTCTGCGATTCTGACAAGCACTCCTAGTTACACCTCATCAGTTCACATCTGTGTCACTCTTAAACTTATAGTCCCTAATTGTGTCGGCCTTTTAACTTCCAACTTTTAAAATTCTTCCTTTGTTTGTAAAAGTGAAATTTAACTTCCCAAAACACCCCTGTGTCCAGCAGTCCTTCACCAACCACAGTCTTCTCCCACTTCCTACCACATAAACCAGGTGGCAGCCAGGCGAGTTGGGGGACAGACACTTTGTTAAGACACGGTGACCTCCTCCACAGTACAAGAACACTTCACGGAAGGTTAGCAACATGGATGTAAAATAGACACACAGCTGCATATTAAATGAAAAAGTCATCCAGGGAATGGAAGAGATGGCTCAGGTTCTTAACATTCACCGCTCTAGCAAGGGACCAGAGTTTGATTCCTGGCACCTGTGTCAGGAAGCTCCTACATCATAGTGTCCATTGCACTTGAATACATGTGTGCATTCTACCACAGATACCCATGAATAAAAATAATTTTGTATAAATAATCCAATGCCAACATGGTAGTGGCAAGCTGCATTCAATACAATGCCAGCCCTGCCTCCCTGGAGACATGCATGTAGAGATTCACCAAAACTTTGTTGGTACTAAACCAAATACACCATAAAGGAAAAGCTTAGGCCTTAAGAACGTTCGACAGCCCTTCTCTATTTTGGCTGTAACACACATTAACAGAATCACTTTATTTTCTGCCGTTTTAGTTATTTGCCCAGAACGGGAATCCTTTTCACTTTTAGTTTAACATAATGACTGTATCTTCTCGCAGTAAGGGGCCGGACTTGCTGTGACTGAGTAAAGATGCTTTTCCTTAAACTATTTCCTAGGACAGAAAAAAAAAAAAACATATTCTGGAAAATCCACTAATTCAAAAGTCCATTATCAGCACCAAATCTTCAGCATCCTCTCATCACAGTCCTTTGAAACACAGGATGAGACTGAGTTTGGTCTGGGGGAACTTACTGATCTGTGGTGTGCCATGAAGGTCTCACCAAACTGTCACACAGACCTGTTAAGGAGGAAGCCCGGGAACTGGATTTTAAAGTTGAGGTGTCATGAGGTCCTCACCAGAATCCAATCCAGAGAACACCAAGGACCCAAGGACAGGAGCTTCAAGCTGCCCCTCAGCAGTTGGGAATGCCCACTGCTCTACCAGAGGACTCAAGTGTGGCTCCCAGCATCCACACTGAGCAGCTCACCAGTAACCCCAGCTCCAGAGAACTAACACCCTCTTCTGACATTCTCACACACCCAAAGTGGCATAAACTCACACAGACATGTACATATACACATAAAATTAAAATTAAATTTCAATTTTAAGATGTTTTAAACAAACATTAATCCCCCTACCCAAAAAAATCCAGAAGCACAAATAGACTTAATGTTCAACTCTGTACCCAGCAATTTTCCTAGGAACTTGAGATTTTAATAAAGTGCTTATGTCCTGCAGAGAAATAATGTTTTCATGTTCAGGTTTGAGGCAGTCCTCAGCTTCAAGGCTGAGAGCAAAACCCACTTATTTTTGTTCTAAACAATCCAAACACTTGCTAAAACTAGACAAGAACACAACTCCATGCAAGGCTTTCTTGGAGGTTCCTGCATGGTGGTTACAGACACTCGGTGGCTGCTTGCTGTCCAGTGACCAAGGTCTTAAGCAAGGTCCTCTAGGGACACTAATAAGTAGTAATATCTTCTATTGTCCTCAACGAGCTACCACCCTACGGTCATCAACTCTTACTGAGTGAGCACGCAAAACCCTGTGAGCAAATGGCTAAGGCCCACATTACTCATGAAGAAAGTCTAGTTTTAGGGATATGGCTAGTTAATCCAGAAGGACAGCTAGAACCAATTGCCTGGAATTTAACGACAGCAAGGCAAGCTCTGTGTGGACAGTAAGCAATAGTGTCCTGTGGCAGGAAGGGGTATATCTTGATATTACTAAGGCCTGGGTGGGCTGTGAAAGGAGGAGATCCACGGGAGAGCCATGCCATAAAGAGGAGCTATCTTGAGACAAAGACACGGCTGTAGAGACCAGGGGACAGTGGCTAGGCTAGTCTACAAAGGGTAGGTGGCTTCCTAGGAGATTTGGTAAAAATAAATTGTAAAAACCGGTGCTAAAATGTAGAAGTTTCTGAGCTGAAGGTGGAGGAACGCAGACTGCAGCTTATTAAAGCCATCACAATGTCAAAATAGCTCCTAACTCTTAAGGTCAAACAAAAGAACCGAGCCGAAGCAAGATGTCCTTGACATAACCGTCAAGCACTCCAAAATAATTCAGTGAGTCTGAAAAAGAAAACAAAAAGGAAAAAGTGGAATTTCGGTGTCATGTAATAGTTGATTATAAACCCAGCAGATTCATACGCTGAGAAAACTGGAACATTCACCGTAGCTTTCTTTAAGCAAAACCAATGATCTTCTAGAGATGACAAGAAAACACAGGGAGAAACATCTTCCCCAAAATCTCCCGTCAAGGCTTCAGATTTCTTCGCAGTAAAGTAGCTGATCCCTGCTTCTGAAGTCATTGCTGCCAACCTCCGCACCAAGCTTTTTAAAAAATGAAAGCCAGGCTGAGCTCCAGTCCTGGTTTGGCTCCTGACCCACCTTCCGATCCTTTTGTAAGTCCCTTTACTCAATCCAAGTATGTCTGCGCACGGACAAGGCGAAAGCATGCTTGATGCGAAAGCACAAATTATGTATTGAGAAATCTCTACAATGCCAAAATTTTTTAGAATAAAAATATATATATATTTAAGAACTCGCTGTGTTAGGGAAACTGTTTACATATTGAGGCGTTCCTCTTTTTTTGACTGGAACAATAAAAGAATAATTTGATATGGCCTCGGTTTCTTTTATATATCTATATATATAATCTTCGTCCAAAGATGTCATCCTCCTCTACGGGCAGGAGAGCGAATTCTTCTCAAGCGTTATGAGCTGCCACGGGGTCATTCAAAATGTGAGAGCTTGCATTCAGAATCCAAGGGCAGTTCCCTAATTGTGCGGTGCCCTGCTCCCTATATTTTCTTCTCTGTTTTGTGATCTCCCTGCCTGTACCTCTTCAGCAACGTGGAATGCCCAGGGCTCCCTGCCTGTTTCCCTCTCTTTCAATGGTGGGTGATGAAATATTCCAGAGACACTCCCATCGCCGCTTTCACAAATGCGTTAAAGTGCGAACACCTCACTCTGCCAACCAGGAACTATTACTTACCTAGTGCCCCCCACCACCCCTGCCCCCGACCCCGCCCACCTTCGGCAGACAGCCATTCATTCTACCAGTGTCTGACATTTTGACAAAACACAACACCTCCCAGCACTGCGACAAGCCTTGTGGGGAAGGTCTGTGAACTGAGTCCCTAGGCGCTGCTCACTCTGTGACGCAGGCATTCTTCAACGTATGACTCACAAAGGTAAGTGTTTCCCACGTTCACCACCCACGTGGGGCTGCGCAAAAGGGATAGACATTATACCCAGAGGGGCTCCAAAGAGCACAGTCGAGGGTCTCACAGGAAGCACTCCCTGTGGGCGATGCTGGGGTGAGCCTCCTCACTTCAGTCCTCTCCAGCCAGCACAAACATCCTAATGCACCCATCAGACTTGATGCTCCCTCACATGAACGGCTTACAGGGCACAATTTATGTTAGCGTCTGTTGTCAGATATTTCTATCAGTATTCCTGGGCTCTGTTGATTCTGGGCCTGTGCTGAAACAGAGGATCAGGGTGCAGGGAGTGATGGCAACTTCTCGACTCACTGAACAGGAAGCAGAAAGAAGCTGGTTGTGGGGCATTAGCCTCAAGTCAGGAGGAACCAGCAGAGTGTCAACCAACCTTTGAAGACACCCTCAGGGACCTGCTTTCCTAGTCAGGCTCCACCTCCCAAAGTTTCAGCCAACTCTCAAAACAGTACCACCAGGTGGGGACCAAGGGTTCACTCAGGAGCAGTGAGGGTTTCCCTGCCACACACAACACACAGATGGCCTTCCCCCGACCCCCATTCCACCTCCGATTATGGCTCCCCCTGCCAGCTGCTTGGGTTATAGCCTCTTTCAACCACAACTCTGTATTCTATTTTCTGTCAAAATGTTGAGCTAACCGTGTCCCAAGAAGAGACCCTGGAAGACCAGGCTCAAGGGAATCCCAAAGACATGAGAGACATTGCTTAGGTAAACCTAGGACAAAGCAGGCTTGTTGGGTCTTAATGTATCTTAAGGTAGGAAATGTATCTTGGGTCTTATTTCTTTCCCACTTAGTTAGTCTTTAAAAACCATCATTTTTCCACTTTTAGAAATTCCTTGGGATTGGATGGCATCTCCCTTTCATGGGCTGTGGCTGTATCATAGGACAACCACCACCACAGCAAACAGACATTGCACACGTGAGTGTGTTTGTGATAGGTGTGGGGCACTCTTTCTGCATATCTGGCCTAATGCTAATCATCCTGCAACATATGTCTCACTTTCTCACTAAGTAACTAGAGACTATTAAAGTAGCTAGTCCAGAATGGCATTGATTACGATTAGAACCACACAATTGTAATACTGAATTGAAAGTCAGAATTGGTTACATATTAAACTTTTGGATATGACCCAGTATATGTACACTTTGTATTTAAGAAGACATCAAAGAAAGCACCAACTCTCATTACCAATGGTTGTGGGGCACTCTGAACTCTGGGCTCCACAAACTCAGTGACTGGTCTTAATTAAGGTTTCTATTGCAGTGACAGCACAGTGACCAGTGTAACTTGAGCAAGAAACAGCTTATTTCAGTTCATGCTTCCACCACAGTCCATCACTGAGGGAAGTCAAGGCAGGCACTCAGACAGGGCAGGAACCTGGAGGCAGGAGCTGATGCAGAGGCCATGGAGGGATGCTGCTTAGTGACTTGCTCAGCCTGCTTTCTCATAGAACCCAAGACCACAAACCTAGGGGTGGTCCTACCCACAGTGAACTGGGACCACCCACACCAGTCAACAATCAAGAAAATGCCCCCACAGGCTTGCCTACAGGCCAATCTGGTTGGGGCATTTTCTCAACTGGTGACTGTACTTTGGGTTGAGTTCACAGAAAACTAGCCAGCATGGCTACTTTCCTATGGCTGTGATAAATTACCCTGGTAAAAAGCAATTTAGAGAAGAAAGGAGTTTGTTTTAGCCTACCATTCTAGGGACACAGTCACTCATGGTAGGAAGGGCCTGGAGTAGGAGCAGGAATCTGGGTAATTACCTTTTTCTTCCTCACATAGGAAACAGAGAGAGAGTAGGAAGTGGGGACAGGCTATAAAACCTCACCTATCCCCAGTGACAAACTTCCAGCAAGGTTCCACCCCTAAAGCTCCAAAGTGTTCACAAGTGGCACCAACCAGGGCTCACATGCCTACAGAGAACATTTTACATTAAGACCACAAAACTGGTGTCTTTGGTCTTTTTATTATCATTCATGTCTTGTTGGGAGGAATTTGAAGCACAGACGTCACTCCGGCCACGGGACAATGGGTGATAAGTTCTTCTGAGCATCTGTCACATGAGGAACCTGTCTGCCATGATGCCTTCCAAATATGGATGACCTTGCTGTGCTTTAAAGATATCAGCATGAGGGATTCCTCAAACCCGCCACACTGGGTTTAATTATTCCTCCTTTATTATGAGGAAACTGGTGTTCAGAAAGTTCTAGTAACCTGCCCTATGGGGTATGTGTAGGGGTTCAGCTGTGGTTCTTCATCTTCTGCTTCCTCTCCCTCAGGGTGTCTAGGTGCTGCTATACACCAGGCTGGAAAGATGAATGTGAGTCTGTCGGAAACAGGTGAGGTCTGCAGGACGCCTGTCCAGCTGGGAGTGGGTGCCAGGGAGACAGAGAAGGCTTTCTCCAAGGATCTCAGAGTTGCAGCTCTTTCAGACCAAGGCATTCTCCTCCAACAGTCTTCAGTGAAACGGTTCTCTTAGATGATCTTAGCTTGTGCACATACCTTTATTCAGGGTGGGCTTGTACACATACACTTTAGTAAGGCTGGAAAAGGTCTGTATTCGAACTTTGGAGATTGGGAAGGCGTTTTCAGGGTAAATGAAAATCACTGGCTAGAGTTTAAAGTTCTACAAACACCTCATTTGAATGCAGAGGCATTCCAGGAATCCCAGATACTGGCAGGGCGGGTTCTTATCCAGAAAGAGAAAGTTGAACTTGTAGGTCTGCCAAGGACTATTCAACCTTCTCCAGATAGAGGTGGTGGTGGGTGGGGATCCCCAGACAAGGTCAGAGGAGGGGGAGTCCTGCTGGTAAAAGGAGTCCTCCACTTTGCACCGAGCTCAGAGGAGCTATCCAGTCATGGTAGGCTGAGACCTTAAGTAGCAGGGTTTCCCCACAGCCGGGGAGCCAGGAATTCAGATGCCTATGTACAGCAACCCAGGGTGTCCTCACCATGAATGCTGAACCCCTACAATGTCTACAGGTAAAATTTCCACGTGTTTAGTGTCCATTAACTAGAGGGATTTTCAAAAAACCTGATCAGCAACAATTTATCTATCAAACATTCAGACGTGGGATGGTTTCTAGGCAGTTAAGATGCCTGTCAATCTTACGAATCACCACAAATTGAGAGCATCCACAGTGATTAAGGCAGGGTGAGATGTGAACACCCACCTCCAATTATCTATCCCATTAGCAGCCCCTGTGAGCTGGCCACCATCCACGAGCTGGCACGACTCAAAGTTATCCTTTCTACGAAAAAGTTAGGTTGTTTGGCCCTGACATTTAGCCAAGTATTCTTAGTAGACTGAGAGATGAAAGTCTAACGGAAAGCTCTAGTTCCCGACGAAGTTCACCCTGAGAGAAGGACCATCTATCTACCTCAGCAGAGAAGTGTCTCAGTGGAGTTACTGAGACATGCAAGGGCTTGTCACTTCATGACAGAGTTTATTTGAGATGCCCCATGTCCCAGACATGGTATGACACTATGGAACATAGCACATGCCTGTCTTAGTTAGGGTTTTACTACTGTGAACAGACACCATGAACAAGGCAACTCTTACAAGGACAACATTTAGTTGGGGCTGGCTTACAGGTTCAGAGGTTCAGTCCATTATCATCAAGGCAGCATCCAGGCAGGCATGGTACAGGAGGAGCTGAGAGTTCTACATCTTCATCTGAAGGCTGCTAGCAGAATACTGGCTTCTAGGCAGCTAGGACTAGGGTCTTAATATCATGACATGGCACTGAGGTCAGCCCAACAGCTACTTTAGGCCACTTGGGCCCTGGCCAAGAGACAAGCCTCTGGGCAAGTCTGTCAGCTTATTCCCTAGAAGAGTAAACTGAGGAAGGAGACTCTCCCCCAAGTGGGGTGACCTCTGACCTGCGGCCCAGGTGTAAGGTGGTCCAAAGGGAAAGTTTTTACCAACTTGTCTTTGCCACTTGCTGGTGGGTGCATCTGCTCTGCTGCTGCAGCTGCTGCTGTCACCATCTCCCCTGCCATCATTGTTTGCTGATTTGAGAACTCAGCTTCTTTAGACTTCTAACATGGACTAAAGATCATTGGCTCTCCAGGCATTCTCCAGGCCTTCAGGACAGCCTGGAGCTGCTGAGGCAGGCAGCCTCATGAACTGAATAGCTACTGGGTTTTCTCTCTCCCCAGGGTGTGGTAGCCATTGTTGGACCAAACTACAGTGTACCAGGTAAGCCAATCTACTCAATCCTCTGCTAGATTTTTTTTTTTTTTTTTTTTTTTTTTAGTATTTTAGATTTTGTTTTAATTTTAGGTCTATGGGTGCTTGCTCGAATGCATGTATATACACCACATACATGCAGTGCCTGGAGAGGCCATAGGATTCCGTGAAAGTGAAGTTAGATGTGGTTGTGAACACTCACCATGTCAGTGCTGAGAGGTACCCAGGTCCTCTGCAAGAACAGCAAAGACATGACAGAGACATGCTAACTACATGAATGCAAGAAAAAAAAAAAAAATCACTCAAAAAGTTGATAGACCTGGAGTGTGCGGGTTTAAGTACATCTCAAAAAGATATTTTGAGCTATTCCAGGAAAGTCGGTGAGAATGTACAGACCCTTCACGGAACACAGACAAAAAAATACATTCTTGTGGCACTGCCATGCTGCTCAAGGGAAGGAACGCCCAGAAGGCTGGAGCAGATGTGTGCTCCAGCCTGGGGGCCTTTGCAAAATCTGTGCAGCTGAAGACTGTCTCAGCACCAGCCCCTCCTTGTCCGTCCACAGAACCCATCTGTATGGAAGGCGTCACACGTGCTTTACAGAGAGTCTCGATGTCTGCTCTGTATTTGGTTTACTGTGCTCCTCAGGGAGACTTGTGTTTGCTCTGTTGTGCACAGTGCACTGACTTAATAGTCATAGAGGACTAGATTTCCCCTGATCGTGCTGTGTTTAAATATACCTAAAATAAACAACTTGGGGTCAGGTGCCTGAAGTTTAAACCAACACTGGCTCCTGAGTTGTGTCGCAATGGACTGCCTTAGTATGATCGAAGGAAATTACATAAATTAATTGAATATTTAAAAGCAATGATGAAGAACCAAAAAACAAAGGACTCCAGTACTTTAAAAAGGAATCTAATAATTTAAAAGGTGAGATTATACAGAAGTACTAAATCATTAGAAGGAAGAGATTTTTCCTTCAATTACTTGAAAATTTCACATATATATATATGAATTTTTATAGTATATATTCATATTATATGTATATTATATATACACATATATATATATATATATAAACTATGATCATACCCACCCCCTTCTCTCCTCTAATTCCCTCATCTCTCCACACAAGCCCATGTCCCAATTTTATGTCCTCGTTTTTTTTAAGGAATACTAAGTCCATTGAGTACTGACCATATGTGCACACATATAAACCCATCTGCTGCACTATGAATAGTCTACCAGTTGCCAAACCCCCAATGAAGAATGATTCCCCACCCGGTCCCCCAGCAGCTATCAACTCTCAATAGCTCCTCTTCTAGGGTAGAGGCACATGAGCCCTCGCTCACCTAGACTGAAACTTGAGCTAGTCTGATCTTGTGCAAGGCTTGTGCCAGCAACCAGAGCTGTCACGAGGTCACACATGGTGTTATAACCCTATGCTGTCTACCTACTCACACAGCACATAGCGTCTAGAAGCCGGGATCCCACGCGTTGCCCCACCCTCTGGCTCTCACATTCTTCTCGCCTTCTCTTTTGCAACATTCCCTGAGCCTTAGCAGGGAGGTTGATACTAATTTCCCATTAGAGCTGAGTACTGGGTAGGGGCAAGGTGTCTCTGAATCTCAGGAAACTCTTGCCCTGAGGGTAAAAGGATGAAAGGGGGGGGAGAGAAATGGCTGCTGCTTAGGGGCCTTTCACAGCCAGAGCCCCTGGGGCAATCAGGTGGGAAAGCTCAGTGCGCAGCAGCCTGCAGAGCAGTCAATAGCTCTCCCCTCAAGGGGACTCATTCCTGCCACGCCCATTAGTAACCTCAGGTCTGCTTTGTAAGGCACCCTAAGGCTTGGATAGCACCAGGCTAGAACCGCTGCCGCCTCTAGGCTAGGCACTCAAGCCTGGAGAGGACTGGACTGGGACACTGCCAACTTCCCTTCCTTGGCACACTCTTTTGCTACTGAGGGTATCAGAGTTCTTCCCCATCCAAATTCCCTTATGCAAATAAAGTTACCGTGTCCTCTCTTAGCCGTCTGTCCACTCCATTCTGGGAGAGAGAGGACAGAAAGAACCTAACTGGAGACAGGAGATGGTCTCCACCTAGTGACCGCTTCAGTAGAACCCATACACAGAGAAGGCAAAAGAGATCCCCGAAGAGGCCCAAGTGTTCAGCTTAATAGATACAAATATAAATTAGGGGCTGGAGAGGTGGCCCAATGGTTAAGAACAGTTGTTCTTGCAGAGGACCCAGGTTCAACTCTCAGCATGCACATGTCCCAGGGAATCTGACGCCCTCTTCTGACCTCCATAGTCACCAGGAATGCATGTGATGATGTATGTATACACAGGCAGACACAAACAAAACACTCATACACACAAAGTAATAAAATAAACAAATCTAATATATATTAGGTATGGTGATTTTAAATAGGAATAGTCCCCATAGGCTCACATATTTGAACGCTTGGTCATTAGGGAGTGGCACTGCTTGAGAAGGAGTAGGAGGTGTGGCCTTCTTGGAGGCCTTGTTGAGTCACTACAGGTAGGCTTTGCTGTAGCTCTCAGCAACTGCTCCAGTACCTCCTTGCACGCTGCCATGCTCCCACCATGACAACAATGGACTGAATCTCTGAACTGTAAGCCAGCCCCAATTAAATGTTGTCCTTATAAGAGTTGCCTTGGTCATGGTGTCTCTTCACAGCAATGGAACAGTGACTAAGATGTTAGTAACTGAAATATGTTCAAAAGTTAAAGGAAACTACATCTAAAGAATTAAAGAAAAATGAAAGAATTATACCTCATGATGGAGTATCAGTGAAGGAATAGAAATTATCTAAATATAAGCTTGGGGCACCTAGAGAGATGGCTCAGTGGTTAGAGCACTTGCTGGTCTTGCAGAGGATTCACATTTGGTTCCCAGCACCCATGTGGTGCCCCACAACCATCTGTAACTCCAGTTCCAGGAGCTGTGATGCCCTCTTCTGGCCTCTGAAATAACCAGGCAAACATGCTGTACACAGGCATGCAGGGCAACTTGGTGTAGAACCAGGTAGCTCTGAGACCCTCTCTCAGAACACAAAGGGTAAGGGGAGAGGGGAGAGAACAATGATGGAGAGAATACATGCCTGGTACACAAGGGACTAGGCACAATTCTGAGAGGGTGAAGGGAGGGGGGGAGAGAGAGAGGCAGAGGCAGAGAGACACAAAGAGACAGAGACACAAAGACACAGAGACATAGACAGAGAGACAGAAACAGACAGGCAGAGAGACAGAGACAGAGAGACAGACAGACACAGAGACATAGACAGAGAGACAGAAACAGAGAGAGGCAGAGAGACAGAGACAGAGGGACAGACAGAGACAGACATGGAGACAGAGACAGAGACGCAGAGACAGACATAGACAGAGACAGACAGACGGACAATAGACAGACAGAGCAAGAATAGCGTAATACCCTGGAACTTTAAGGTCTAAAAACTGCAATTTCTGTTCACTAGTAGAACTCAAAGCCGTTTGGGGGTAAATCATCTGAGATTCTCTAAACTAAGAAAGAAACATAGCCTTCTTGAGCTATCAAGACAAAAACATCACAAACTGGGTAACTTAAGCCACAAACATTTTGCAGAACTAATGCTATGAACATGACCATATTACTGAAATTGATCCCACCAAAATCCCAATTTCTTCAGAGAAATAAGGAAAAAAAAATCTCAAAATTCGTTCAGAAAGGTGGGTGTGGTGGTGTACCCCTTTAATCCTAGCGCTTGGGCAGCAAACGCAGGTGGGCCTCTGTGAGTTCCAGGCCAGCCTGGTCTAGATATCAGGTTCTAGACCAACCAGGGAGGGATACACAGTAAGACTCTGTCTTTAAAAAGGCAATCATGGCTGCTTCCAGTTGCTGTGGTCATCTTTGCAGGCCATAGCACGATGTTTTTCAGGTATGGTTGCTGTGAGGGCGTCTGACTGTCAAAAGCTAGGGCCTTCATGCAGCCAAGATCTGCCACTCAGCGTACTACTTTGCCCCAAGGACTTGAATTTCCTGCCCCTCAGAGAGCCTCACATCTGACAGGAAAGATGGCACTGGATGAGAAACTCCGCACTGGGGACCCTTTCTAATCCCGTCAACAGGCCCTCATGGAGGTTTGTTAGCTAACATACCTGTGCTTGTTCATTTCTGTTCAGGTTATGTGTGCAAAGACAGAGCTGCTAAATGTCTCTTGATCAGTCTACCCTGAGTCCTTACAGTGTCACGGTGGGCTCAGATAGCTTTGCCTGAGGAGATTTCCTGTCTCGGAACTCTTCTCTCCTAGAGCAATCACTTTCGTTCTTGTTGAATTACTTTCCAATCTCTCCTGACAGAAATGTGCAAACATGCGGCAAGCCCCAGTGATCAGACGTGGATCCTTAACAATCGTGGAGGTGTTCACCAGACAGTGCCCGCCCTTGCTGATCCTCCTGGCTGTGTGAGGAGCCCTGTGGGCGTCTGTTTGACAAGCTCTGCCAGGAGCTGCAGATCGACTTCCTGATGAGGAAGAGAATCCCAGACACCATCCGCAGTTGCAGGTGCAGGATCCTTGGCAGGCTTTGCGGGGTGTCGACATAGTCCTGGCACTCTGGGGGTTTCGCTGCTCTATGTAGAAAGAGGAGCTCATTTTTGTGTCTGCTGAAGCTCAAGGGTGTCCCCGTCACCTTCCAGTTTATGCCACCCACCAGTTTGCTCTGGTCCCCATATTCTACCCCCCTCACAAAGGCACCACTCCATTAAGCAATGGGTGCCCCTCAAGTTTCACTGGTCAGGACCCACAGTTCCCCTTGGATCTCAGGCTAGCGGTTCTCTGCAGTAAACAGTTCAACCTCTCCATTCAGTGCTCTGCACAGAAGCCGATCTTCTCTGAAGCTACTCCTAGACACGGCTTTGTTATTCTAGATTATTCTAGTTTTCTATGACTAGATTCCCCCAAGCTCTAGGTAAAATGAAGCTCAACACTCAGCCCCACCCCCACCCCCCGCCCCATGGCAGCAGTGATTTCCATTTGCGTACCTGCATCCTCCAAGAGAATCTATTCAGATTCTCAGAAGGCAGTTTGCTGAAGCAAAGGAAGCAAAGCCCTTAGATTTTTCACAAGGAATTTCCTGAGCACCTGGCAGTACCGGGATCCTTCAGAGGAAGGCGAACCTGTCATGTGAATGTTCCTGAGGAGACACGAACAAATGTCTCTTCAACCCAGAGAGAACAATCACGATAAACCAAAGAGAGGACTGCACCCAAGTCCAGCTGATGTGGAAGCGGAGAATTACTAAGGTGACTGTACTCGCTGGTTTTGTGTGTCAACTTGACACAAGCTGGAGTTATCACTGAGAAAAGAGCCTCCCTTGAGGGAAGCCTCCATGAGATCCAGCTGTAAGGCATTTTCTCAATTAGTGATCAAGGAGGGAGGGCCCATTGTGGGTGCTGTCATCCCTGGGCTGGTAGTCCTGGGTTCTATAAGAAAACAAGCTGAGCAAGCCAGGGGAAGCAACATCCCTCCATGGCCTCTGCATCAGCTCCTGCTTCCTGACCTGCTTGAGTTCCAGTCCTGACTTCCTTTGGTGACGAACAGCAATGAGGAAGTGTAAGCTGAATAAACCCTTTCCTCCTCAGCTTGCTTCTTGGTCATGATGTTTGTGCAGGAATACAAACCCTGACTAAGACAGTGACTTACAGTACCGTGGGTGAGGGCTGCCTCTGGGACTGTGAGGAATACATGCTTCTCTCTCTTGGGTGTTTACTAGTTTGTATTCTGTATACCATATAAGTGCAGTACCCACAGCAAGCAGAAGGGGGAGCAAGGATCCCCCAGAATGAGAATTACAGATGGCTGTAGGTTGCCATGTTGGGTGCTGGGAATCAAACCTGGACAGCAAGTGCTTTATCCACTGAGTGAATTGGCTCTGTTTTGTGGTGGCCATCCATGGCTCTGCGTTCCCAGACCACTCTCATTGCTAATTAGCGTGTATATTCATTGGACACAGTGCTAGACCTCACGATAACATTTTCATCTATGGTTTTCTATGTACTTTGCTCACATTAACCTTCCCCTCATGTAGAGAATTTTTAATTTGATGCACCCTCTTTTTAAAAAAAATTTAGCTGTGTGTGGTGACACACACATTTTATCGCAGCACTTGGGAGGCAGAGGCAGGAGGATATCTGAGTTCCAAGCCAGCCTGGTCTACATAAAGAGATCCAGTCTCAAAAATAATTAGTTTTTATTTAAAATGGATTTTTTTCATACACTATATTCTAATCAGAGTTTTCCTCCCCCGTGTCCTCCCAGATTTTCCCCACTTCACCACCCACTCAAACCCACGCTCTTTCTTCCTCTCAATTTCTCTCTCTGTCTCTGCCCTCTCTCTCTCTCTCTCTCTCCCCTCTCTCTCTCTCTCATTAGAAAGCAAACAGGCAAGTAACAAACAAACCAAAATAGAATAAAACAACCAACCAAAAAGAGCCAAAGAAAAGCACATAAAGATACAAAGATACACACTTGCACACACAGAAATCTCATAAAAACACAGAACTGGGGGCTGGAGACATGGCTCAGAGGTTAAGAGCACTGATTGATCTTCCAGAGGTCCTGAGTTCAAGTCCCAGCAACCACATGGTGGCTCACAACCATCTGTAATGGGATCTGATGCCCTCTTCTGGTCTGCAGGCATACATGCAGGCAGGACGCTGTATACATAATAAATAAATAAATAAATAAATAAATCTTTTTCAAACACACATACACACAACTGGAAACCATAATATAGAAGCAAAGGACCTGTAAGATATATATATTTTTTAAAGCCCAGACAAATCACTATAAGACAAAAGCCCTCCAGAATACCACTGGCCATTGACTCTGTTTTGTGTTGGCCATCCATGGCTCTGTATCTGCCCTGAGTGTGGCTTGTATACCCAAACTGTTGGAGATTGTCAACTGGAAACAGCTTCTGGGTTAGGAATGGGGCCTTGTGACCCTTCCTCACCCAGCACTGGCACCTCCTTTGGCTTAGACCTGTGCAGGTCCTTAGCATGTCACCACAGGGTTTGTGGGCTCTTATGTGTTATGTTTGAAGGCCTTGTGTGCTTGCTATCTGCCACTCACTCTGGCTTTTACCGTCTTTCAGCCTTCTCCCTGAGAGCTGAGGGGAGGGGATCTGGTGGAGTCATCCTATTTATGACTGACTGCTCCAAGCTCTCTCGCTCTCTGCACATTGTCCTGTTGTGGGTTTTTGTTATTTGTTCCCATCTACCGCAGGAGGAAACGTCTCTGATCACAGCTCAGCAATCAGAGATCTATAAGGTAGAATGTTATTAGAAGCCATTTTGTTACTACAATCATTTAGTAAAACAGTCATACTTTGTTTTCTCCCAGGTCCATGGCCTATCTAGTCTCAGGCTAGTATTGGGCATGAGTCCCACCTCATGGAGTGGCCTTAAATCAAGTCAAGTGTCGTTGGCTACTTGCATAACTTTAGCAGTGTACTTGTAGGTAGCTCACCATTAGGTCTAAGGGTTTGTAGCTAAGTTGATGTTTATTTGTAGCTAGGTTGGTGTTTAAGTTTCTCCTCTGGTAGCTTTCAGAATACTGTAAGGGTCCATGATTCATGAAGAATGATACCCCAGACTCAAACAGTATGCCACAGGAAAAGAGCTTTTGATAGTATGACACAGCAAAGAGCATTTATTCTGCAGAGGACCTGCATGCAGGAGTCTACCATACATCGGGATGGAAGACAGCGGTGTGGACTCTGCAGGGTCAATTTGAAGCTTGATAGGGTAGGAGTGGGAGATTTTTACCTTCCTTTCCCTTGATTGGTTGGTTCTACCTCCAGGGGTATGGCTGCCTTTGTGATTGGTTAAGGCTCTGGAGGATTTGGTGGACATTTACTTGGCTCAGGCTAGATGGTGGGGCAGTTTCGACAGCTCCTGATTGACTGTCCCTGAGGGGTAGTTTTTCCTGGAATTGACTTGTTCTGGGCTTTTCCAGTTCTGGGGAATAGAAACTCAGGCCTAGTCTCTCAAACTGCCAGTTTGCAGCCTGTATGGAGTCAACCGGTTCTGGCTAACTCGGTCCTCTCAGTACCTTCCAGTATTGGGGTGAAGGCTCTCGGTAGGTACCAGCACTCGATGCACTGTCCCTTGTCAATTCTCACTATTATTCTCCGAGTCTCACTAGAATCCTATTCAGAAAGTCAGTGACTGGCAGGTTTGTTGGCACTTCCCCTACATACAGATGTGTAGTTTTCCAGCACCATTTGTTGAAGAGACTGTCTTTTCCAAGTCCTCCATCCTGGTCCATTGTTCTAGGTCTGTTTTTGTGCCAGGACCATGCAGCTTCTGTTGCTATGGCTCTATAGTATAGTTTGAGGTCATGTATTATAGAATCTCCAGGTTGTTCTCTTGGTATAGGCTGCTTTGAGGAATCAGTCCTTTACACTTCTGTATGCTCTTGTTTTCATTTGTTTGTTTGTTTGTTTGTTTGTTTTGAGACAGGATCTCTCTGTGTAGCCCCAGCTGTTCTAGAACTCACTATGTAGACCAGGCTGACTTAGAACTCACAGAGACCTGCCTGCCTCTGCTGCCCAAGTGCTAGGATTAAAGGTGTATGGACACCACACCCAGCTTTTTGACAGCTCCCCCATGATTGACTGAATGTAGTTAGAGATGCAGCCAACCAGGGCCTAGCTGATTAATTAATTTGGGTATCCTCAGGCATCAATATACTTTTGTGTGTGTGTCTGTATGTCTATGAGGGAATGTATGTTCAGTTGCCTGAAGAGGCCAGAAAAAGCCATCAGATCTCCTGGAGCTAAAGTTAGGGTTTCCATGTAGGTTCTTGGAATCAAACCCAGGTCCACAGGAGAAACAGCAGCTCTTTTAAGTGTGGAGTCCTACTTCCAGCCCATAGTAACAGCAGGGGTACACAATCAACCTTCAAGTCCACATAGGCTAGAACACACATCTTCAGAAGGATAGAGCCAACACTCGGGTTCTTCTGAGGCCATGGAGCAGGATTTCACTTCGGGAGTTAATCTCATGGAGCAATCTCCCAAATGAGGCTCCCTCTTCCCAGGTGACTCCAGGTTGTGCCAAGTTGACAGTAGAAGCTAACTGCCACCAAGGCTCCATTATTCACGCATGAAAACACAAAACATCTTTTCCACTAAAACCCTACTCTTGAGTTGATCCTACAAGGCTAAGTATCACCAGCTCTGGCTCCTGCCCTATAGGCAGGAAAAGCCCAGGAAGTCACATGGCACCCAACAGACATCTGCAAGCATGCTACTACATCCTGGGCAGTTCTGAGAACTGCTGTCCTCCTTGTGTCAGGCTCTCAGGATTTTTCACCAGGAGCCCCAGGGTCTGTGGTCAAGCTCAGGGCTGGGAAACTAATTCCCATGACCGAATGTACAGATGGGGACTGCACATGATACACACATTGATGATGACTGCATGTGACATATACACTGATGGTGACTCCATGTGACACAGGCACTGATGGTGACTCCATGTGACACAGGCACTGATGGTGACTACATGTGACACAGGCACTGATGGTGACTACATGTGACACACAGACTGATGTTGACTGCACAGAGCATTCAGCTATATAGAGACTCTTACACTCAAATGAAAGTGACTTTTGAAAATATTTATCCTCTTTTTCCTTCAGGGCCAAGAACTGAAAACAATTCAGGTTTCATCCAAGAAGTGAACTGGGCCACAAACTGCACCATGTCTGTGGCATTCGTGGAGTCAGCCAAGCAACTAGTTCTGACAACTAGTTGTGATACAGAGAAAACTTCTGAGCAGAAAAGCCGAGCACAGTTCTCAGGCTGAGAGACTGAGAACTCTCAGAGAGACCACGGCTGCCTGTAAATCCAGCTCCAAGGACTGCAACACCTTCTGACCTCTGTGGGCACCTGCACAAATGTGCAGTGCACTCATTCAGGCATGTACACATACTTGTTATAAAAATAAAAACAATCCTGAGGGCTGGAGACATGGCTCTGCAGTTAAGAGGACCCAGGATTGGTTCCCAGCACCACACAGTAGCTTACGATCATCTGGAAGCCTAGTTCCAGGGGATCTGACACCCTCTTCTTGCCTCTGCACACATGTACAGACATACATGCACGAAAACTACCCATATACATAAAATAAAATATTTTTTCATTTTAAATATAAATCTTTTTTCAAAAAAGAAGAGAAATACTAAATGGTTTTATTTGCCTAAACCTACAGCAGAAATTCACTGCACTGACAGAAATCAACCTTATTTCTGGATCCAGGGGCAGAGAAAGTTAAGTTGACAAAAGACACAGAGATCCCTGATAGACAAGGGACAACTGATAGGATATTCTATGTGTCAGTTCAGGTACACAGGTATATACATTTATTAAACCCATCAAACATTTAAATTGATGCATTTTATTATATGTAAATAGAGCTAATTTAAAATATACATATTTAAATTTTTAGCATTTCAGAAGACTGTCTGTCATTTAGATGAACAGAGACTGTGTAGAAAAGCCAGAGACCAGAGGCAAGAATCAAAGCTCCATCCTGGGCCAGGAGACAGAGCGATGGGTAGTATGCTTGTGAGGTGGTCCTGCCAGCCAAGCTCAGATCCCAAAACCTCATGTAAAAGCCTGGAGCAAGCCAGGCAGTGGTGGCGCACGCCTTTAATCCCAGCACTTAGGAGACAGAGGCAGGCAGATTTCTGAGTTCGAGGCCAGCCTAGTCTACAGAGTGAGTTCCATGACAGCCAGGGCTACACAGAGAAACCCTGTCTTGAAAAACCAAAAAAAAAAAAAAACAAAAGCCTGAAGCAGATGAGCCATCTACAGCCCAGTACCACTGCTGGAAGGAAGAGGCGGACAGGGGAGTCTCTAGAACAGCGATCCTCAATCTTCCTAGTACTTTAATACAGTTCCTCACATTGTAGTGGCTTCCAACCAGAAAATTATCTCATTGCTACTTCATAACTATAATCTTGTTTCTGTTATGAATTGGACTGTAATGTAAATATCTGATATTCAGGATATCGGATATGTGATCACCAAAGGAGTTGAGACCCACAGGTTAAGAACCCATGCTCTCGAAGGTGATGGCAACAAGGGTAGAGAGAGCCTGTCTCGAATTAGGTGGAGGGTGAAGACAGATCTATGAAGGTTGCATCTGGTCTCCTCTATGTGCCATAGTATGTGTGTAACACACACACACACACACAAATGTAAACAAGCTGAAAGCCCAGACTGCCACCTGGATTTTGACTTGAGATCTGAAGTAAATAGAACAAATTATATATTATAACTTTTGAGCCAGAAATTAGCTCACCGGTGAGCAGAGAGAGGTAATTGCTGACGGCTGCAAAAATCCAACTGTCATGCTGACATGGCTGGAAAGGCACAAAAAATAAAAAAATCCTGAAGGGGATGACCGATGGAATCTAGCCAACATTGGCTCTGAGAGGGAGTGCCTCAGACCAGACAACCTAGGCTGGAGTCCTCTTCTCTCTCTCTCTCTCTCTCTCTCTCTCTCTCTCTCTCTCTCTCTCTCTCTGTGTGTGTGTGTGTGTGTGTGTGTGTGTGTGGTGTGTGTGTGTGTGTAGTGGTGTGCTCAGGGACACGCAGCCTGGGAGCTGCCGAGCTCCGAATACCCCACAGGACAACAGGTGATGTCGACAAGCGTAAAGAACGGATGTAACACCCAGAGTCAGAACGCACAGGAAGCAAGCTTTGCTCTGTAGTGAGCGCCCATGCTTGTCCTGAGCCAGTTTCCCTTACGCATCCAACCAGAGCGCTTTGCCTACAAGGCCAGGATAGGTGGATCCCTACAGCAAAGTGGTTAGCTTTGGCTTCAAGTATCATCGTTCTAACTCGGGGTAAACGGTAAGGTTAGGCTGGAGGAATATCTGAATTCTGGGATCAAAAAGATCAGGATTGAAATACCAGCTGTGTGACCTAGGTTAGTCACCTCTCTGTCCTCTGGGGTGAAAGAAGAAACAGCCCAAAGGGGCTGAGACATAAGCGTGGCAGGCAGGAGTGGGTACACCGTTTGCTGGTGTCCCACTCTCTCCTCGGTTTCCAGGAGCCCTCGGGGCAGAGTCCTTTTTCCAAACGAGCGACCTTACGGATTCCTGAAGCAACAAGCAGACTGTGGGAGGAGGCTGGTAGGAATCCCTAATTCGGCGGGTGTGACGTCAAGATGCACACGTGACTTCCTAGACACGCACACGCACTCACGCAGGAACCAGGGCAGCATCAGCCTGCCGCCTTCTTCCTGGAAGGAAACAGCAACTTTCCTGGAGAAGACACTAGAATTTCCCCGCAGGTCCATCCTAAGAGCCCTGAGGCCACTCAGGACCCATCAGCATCCTCAAGGGAACACAGCATTGGGGACTTCTGCAGGGAGGCCTGGGCGGAGACTGTTAAGGACATCCCCGGAAGGAGACCCGCACCCGCCCTGCACTGCCACCGAGACTGCCAATCAGAGCTTCAGCCAATGGGAGCTGCGGACGGCTGTCATAGGAACCGGACCAAAGGGACTCTTCGGATTTGTGTCTGCCTGTGCCCAGCCCCTAGGTATCTCATCGCCCAGTTCGCAGTGTGCTTTGCAACCACAACCCAGGAGGGTTGAGACGCATGCTCAGAAGGATGAGAACCTTGCCCTGCCCACACCTAGACCGTGCCTCTCAGCCACGTGACATCGCCTCAGCTTCTCACCCCTCCCTGGTCCTACTAAGTGAGCTTGAGGTCAGAGGGGATGGGTCAGCAGTGTGCTCTTCAGCACTTGTTAGCCATAAATAGTGTACTTGGTCCCCTGTCCAGATGGCAACAATTGAACCCCCTCCTTGTGCCCGACTGGGCGCTGTTACTGGGCCCTGCGTTAAGAGCTTGCACCCTTGCATCCACTGGGCTTGGAGGAGGGAAGATGAAGCCCAGGCAAGCAAGCTTTCCATGGCTCTTCAGAGGCGCCCAGTAGGTGTCATCACGGAGCATTGAGTGCACCTGGCTTGAAGTCAGCCTCTGTCCTTGTGATGTTTTGAGTATTTTCTGTACAGGCATCTTCCATCCCTGGGAGATTAGGATTTCCTGCAGTAGCAGACCAAAATTGAGATGTTCAGGTCCCTACATGAAGTGGTGCAGTGTTTAACATATAATCTACACATCCTCCCATGTACTTCAGACAATCTCAAGGTCGCTTACAGTGAATGCAGTAATGCTCATAGCGGCGGCGGCAGTAGGAAGCAAACCCCAGACAGTGTACATGCTAAGTCAGCTTTCTACCCCTGAGTTACACCCCCAAAACCTCAAATATTGGGGATGCAGAGGTGACCCAGTAGTTAAGAGCACTGGCTGCTCTTCCAGAGAACCCAGTTTTGATTTCCAAGTACCCACATGGCAGCTCACAACTGTCTATAGCTGCAGTCCCAGGGGATCCAATGGCCTGCTCCGACCTCGTTAGGCACCACAGACAACCTGCAGGCAAACATATATAAAATGATCTAAAAACATCTTCAGATATTTTTGATCTGGGCATGGTTAAACTCGAGGCTATGGGGCCCAGATACAGAGGGACAATTCCACTGACTGTCCTATGAAATACAAGGAATGTTATGCTTCCTTTTCACCCAAATCTGAGATTTTGACATGATTTCAATTTGAGCCAACAAAACATTAGTAATAGGATATTATTAATACCAAATTATTAATAGTGTTGTTTCTCAAAGACTGTCTTTGGAAATAAGAGCAGTGAGTCAAGAGTTGGGTGATGTAGTTACCATTCAGATGGCCACGGTCCTGACAACAGCTGTCTTGCTGACAGAGTCTGCCACATCCGCCTTACGTTCTCCCAGGTGATTTAAACAATGACTGAAGGGCCCCAGCAAGTCCAGCTGCTTCTGCATGTGCCCTCAAGGAGAAAAGACTGTGGCCAGACATGTATAAACAGCTAAAGGGTAGAACGCTTTGTTCTGGCCCATGGTCTCAGGATTCTGTCCATGGTCAGCTAACTCCATTGCTTTTAGGTGTGTGGATAGGCAGACCATCATAGTTAGGGACACAGCAGAGCAAAGCTAAGAACTCACAGCATCCAGGAAGAAGTGGGGCCTAGGGACAAAATACACCCTTCAAGGCATGTTCTGCATGAGACACTTCCTCCGCTGAAGCCCCGCCTCCCACAGTTTCCACCAAGTCCCAAGAGTCCATTAAATTATAATTAATCCACTGGTGTGTCCAAGCCCTGGCTATCCCTCACCTCCCGGAAGCCCCGCCTGCAACATGGCATCAGAGACCAAACCTTCAACCTTGGGGGTGGGGGGGCAGGGTGGCAGGGTGCTTTTTCATAGAATCTTCCTATCGAAAACATTCTCTTTTTTTCAAAATTTTTTCTATATTTTCTAGTTATATGCAAATATATAAGATCTTATAAAACAAAAACACCGGTAGGTGATGATGAGATAGAGAAGCTCTCAAAGTCCTGTGATAAAGATGACAACGTGTCTGTCCTCTGGGAGAAAGATGGGCTGCATTGGGGCGAGTAGAGAATGGAACGCAAATGGCCTTTTATCCAGTGTGATGGTTTGTATATGCTCTGCCCAGGGAGTGGCACTATTAGAAGGTGTGGCCCTGTTGGAGTGGGTGTGTCACTGTGGTGTGGGCTTTAAGACCTTCATCCTAGCTACTTGGAAGTCAATCTTCTGTTAGCACCCTTCAGATGAAAATGTAGAACTCTCAGCTCCTCCTGTACCATGCCTTCCTGGATGCTGCCATGTTCCCGACTTGATGATCATGAACTGAACCTCTGAATCTATAAGCCAGCTCCAATTAATTGCTGTCCTTATAAGGGTTGCCTTGGTCATGATATCTGTTCACAGCAGTAAAACCCTAACTAAAACATCCGCTAATAGCTATTTCTTAAGAGCACAACATTTTTATTTGAGGAAGAAAAAAAAACCGCTGGGTGGTATTGTGGACTCAGATTTCCAACATGGGTCATTGTGATATTTCAGCCTCCTGTTCTTCCAGAATAGTGCCATAGCATCTTACAAAATGGTACCTGCTTCCTGCTGTCTTTGAAAGATGCCACTAGAATTGTGGACTTGCAGAAGCCAGTTTGCTCCTTGTTAATGATCATACTTAAATAAGCATAGTGTCTTGGGGTTCTGTTGCTGCAGTGAAACACCATGAACAAAAAGCAAGTCAGGGAGGAAAGGGTTTATTCGGCTTACACTTCTACATTATAGCCCATCATTTTAAAAAGTCAGGACAGTAACTTAAACAGGGCAGGAGCTGAAGGCAGGAGCTGATGCAGAGGACATGGAGGGGTGCTGCTTACCAGCTTGCTCCCTCTAGCTTATTCAGTCTCTTTTCTTACAGAACCCAGGACCACCAGCCCAGGGGTGGCCCACCCATAATGGTCTGGGCCCTTCTGCATTGGTCACTGTAGTGATTTGAATAGGTATGGCCCCATAGACACATAAGTTTGAATGCTTGGCCCATAGGGAGTGGCACTATTAGGAGATATGGCCTTGTTGGGGTAGGTGTGACCTTGTTGAAGGAAGTGTGTCACTGTGGGGGTGTGCTTTGAGGTCTCTTGTGCTCAAGCTATGCCCAGTGTGGCTCACAGTTTCCCATTGCTGCCTTAAGAACAAGATGTAGAACTCTCAGCTCCTTTTCCAGCACCATGCCTGTCCAGATGCTGACATGTTTCCCACCATGATGATAGTAAACTGACCGCTGGAACTGTAAGCCAGCCCCAATTAAATGTTTTCCATTATAAGAGTTGCTGTGATCATGGTGTCTCTTTACAGCAAAGAAATCCTAAGGCAATCACTAATTAAGAAAATGTTCTACTGTCTTGCCCACAGCCTGATCTTACGAAGGCATTTTCTTAATTGAGGCTCCCTCCTCTCAGATGACTATCGCTTGTGTCAAGTTGACAGGAGCTACCCAGCACACATAGGAAGTAATGGGTTTCGGTGTGGTGTTTCTGTACATGCTTTGTTGTTTCTGTTCATGCTGACCCTGGCTTCCCTCGTTCCCTGCTCACCTCACAGTGGCCTCTTCCTCCCCAGTAACCCCTTCTGGTTTCATGTCATGTGAGTTCTAGAATCCTCTGCCCACCACCGTTTAAGAACTTTTTTCCTCCTTTTGTGACCTGTATGCATATATGCATATCCTCTCTCTCTCTCTCTCTCTCTCTCTCTCTCTCTCTCTTTCTCTCTCTCTCTCTCCCTTCCTCCCTCCTTCCTTGAAAGAACCACAATAATTAAGTGGGATTGTGTGAAACTCTTCACAGCAAAGTGTAGAGAGTCAGCCCACAGAGTGGGAGAAAACCTTTGCCAGATATACTTCTGACACGTGATTAACATAAAGAACCTTAAAAACTAAACACATAAGCCAACCTTCCAGCCAGTAAACAAGCTAATGAACTTATAGAGAGTTTCAGAACTCTCTATAAGTCAAAACTGGTTTCAGGTTTTCATCTCACTCCCGTCAGAATGGCTAAAATCACAGGAAACAATGCCATCAGATGCTGCAGAAGCTTCGGAAAAAGAGGCCTGGTACAGAGTGAGTGAAGAGTAGACTGGTGCACCTGCATGGAATCAGGGTGACGCTTCCTCAAAAAGCTAAAAATAGAACTACCACATGACCCACTGCCACCCCTGGGCATACACCCAGAGGACACGTGCCCTGTCTCAGAGACACTTGCACAACCAAGTTTATCGCTGCTCTAGTCACAAGTAAGGAAGTAGAGCCAGCCAGGGTGTTTTAGTTACAACACCGTGAAAAAAGCAACTCCAGAGGGAAAGGGTTTCCACTCCCCACAGTTCAGCTGAAGGGGAACCCATAGGCAGGGAGCCACAGTGACAGAAACTTGGGGCATCTGGTCACAAGGCACCCACAGTCAGGAACCAGAAGAAGGAATGTTTGGTATTGTTCTCGATTTAATACAGTGCAAGACCCTCTGCACAGGAAATGGTCTCACCCACAATTAAGATGAGGGCTTTGCTCACATCAACGAGCATAATCAATAATCTCACAGGTGTACACAAAGTCCCATCACCCAGGTGACAAGAGTCCATCAGCTGACAAGCCAGGGATGGTGCTTTCTCTTGATCTGTTCCTGTCTTTATCTCGCTCTTTCTCCTCTCCTCTCCCACCCACTTCCCTGCTGAACCCCAGCCCTATGCCTTGCCTTTCCCAAAAGACAGCAGGGCACTTTCAGAGGCACAGCCAGTGGACTCTGGGCCGGAGTTCCCAAAAGATCCCGGCCCAACCTCCTAAAGTACCAGAGCCCTCACCAGGGTGCCAGGCTGGTGCTAAAGCCTCTAACTTCTGAGCCTTTGGCAGACACCTGAGAGTCAAACCATAACACACCAGGGAGGCAGGAGTGCTTTGAATGAAATAGAAGAGAGGACACCAGCTTTGAAAACTGCAGCATTTGAGCGTGACAGGGTGGTTGCCCAGCATGGTCCCCCTTCCCCAGAATCCAGAATCATTGCTGGTCTTTCTTTCCCATCTCATCTGCTCCAGATGTTTGCAACAGTTACAGTTCAGCTGTCCACAAACGCCCGTCAGCTGTGCACTAAACAGGGCTGAGAGTGCTCCAAACAAGGTCACAGCACATGGCTTCAGCTGCTGCGAAGATGCATGGGAGCTCTGGGAGCAGCGGAGCTTTAGAACACATGTCCACAGATCAGTCCTGGGGCCGCGCCTCTCTATATAAGGCTGTGCAGCTGAGAACACATTCAAGCCTACAGAGTCATCGGCAGGATTTGACATTGCTATCTTTAGAAGCAGCACGCGCCGTTTGAATCCACCTGTGGTTATCTTTTGGCATCACCCTGGCCTTATAAAGACACACACATGGCCACGCCACTCAGACCAAAGGAATTCAGACACATTGCCTGAGAGCTCTGAAAATAATACTCCCATTTAGGGACTATGGGGGGCGGGGGAGTCAGAGCTCAGTTCCACTTGCTAAGATGCTGCACAAAAAAATCAAGGAGTTATGTACGATAACAAATGCAGATTCCCTACATTCCTCCACCCAGAAATCTAACCCCCTGTGGTTCATCAGAAGAGGGGCTGGAATTCTGTACTTCACAGGCTTCTGCAGCTGTGAGTGCTGGTGGAACACAGAACACACTTTAATGCCCTCAAACGTTAGTGTCTGAAGATGCTGCCTTGAAGCTGAGAGAACATAGGGCCAAATGTACAAGCCAGCCGTCTGAAGGCTCCTAAGGAAGGGAAGTAGATGGGATGCTTGGGCGGCAAGGTTAAATCATGACGGGTCGTTATTTTAGCTCTTATTGCCAACACGCCTATCAAAAGTCCCTGGATCAGACAGCTGCCGTACCAGCTGTTACTCAGGTCAGAGCATTGCTCAACCCTCATCAGAGAAGCTTCCTCTTGTAGCAGATGGTGACTAACACACCCTGGGCAGTGTGCAGAGAGTGAGAGACCCAGCACTCCGCCCTAACTGGGATATCTTCACCAAACCCTCTCCTCAAAGCCCAGGGATCTACGCAGAAGAAGAGACAAAAAGAGTCTAAGAGTGAGAGGCTGACTCCCAAGAAACAGCATCTTCCAGACACAACAGAAGCGATGCGCATGTGAACTCAAGACAGCACAGATTGCAGAAGCCCTGTACAGGGTCAAACCAGACTGACTCCCAGCACTAAGAGGGGAAGTGAGCCGAAAGCCCCATCCCTGACCAAGAAGCTCTTGCCAGTGATAGGTGCTCAGAAGGCATCCTCAAAGGAGTGACACTGGCTGCATCAAACACACTCCAGGGCAGGCCCTGTGCCTAGGAGTACTTGGCCAACGCAAAACAGACTTCCATGTTTTGTGCGTTTAGTTTCGTTGTTTTGGTATTTTTGCACTATTTTTTCTTTTTACTTTTTTTTTTTTTTTGTATGTTGTTTTACTTAAATGAAGTTATTTTTAGAGAAAGAGAAAACATGCGGTTGGTTGGTTGGTTGGTTGGGAGGTGGGGAGGATTTGGGAGAAGCTGGGGGAGAGGAAAGAATATAATCAAAATATATTGTATAAAAATTTTAATAATTGTTTTTAATCCCTGAGATCAGTAGTTCTCACCCTTTCCAATGCTACATCCCTTTAATACAGTCCCTTGCGTTGTGGTGACCCCAATCATAAAGTTATTTTCATTGCTACTTTATAACTGTAATTTTGCTACTGTTATGAATCAGAAAGTAAATATCTGTTTTCTGATGGTCTTGGAGACCCCTATGAAAGGGTCATTCAACCCCAAAGGTGACCCATAGATTGAGAACCATGACCTAGATCAAATGCCCCTTCCCCTTCTCCTCTAGATGCAAAACAGCAGATATCTGCAACAAAACTAGAAGTGAGGGAACTATAGATTTCTAATGCTAAGTGACCATCCACTGCACAGAGGGGTTCCCCACCCTTCACTGCCCTTCACTCTTTGACTCTTGGCCTCTCTGCCGTCTGCAGGAAATGGAAATCCCTGTATGTGTCCTTGAGTTTACAGCTTACAGCAGCAGCACCCTGTGTCGCTAACCCTCCATCTCTCTGGTCCTCCAGGCTCTGATGCATCCATCCATTTAAGCACACACATGCCCAGCAGGCACCTGCATGCCTGACAGAAGAAAGAGCAGATCACATGCCTGTGCCCAGCAGCCCTCTGGAAGATTGTCTGTACCAAGTACAGCCGAAACTAGAAAGCTACATCCTTGGGTTTAAATCCCACAAAACGTTAGGTCAAAAACTTAGGTGGGACTCCCACCTTAGGGTTCCAGAGCCCTGCATTTGACAAACACCTTCCTAATTCATCACGACTGGTTCTCAACCACAGGACAAGGACTACAGCCCAGGGCACCAGGCTGGAATGACTTTTTTTTTTTTTCCCATAACAAAAGGCAGAGTCATGATTGATATGGAGTTTGTTTGCGGCTGCAAATTAATGTGTCAGCGGCAACACCTACCTGTGTAATGTTAAATCCCATTAGCCACTCACCAGAGCCTATTTCCTGAAAAAAAGTCAGAATCCACTAACGGAGCCTGCCCTGGAGAATCTGGATGTGTGGTTGCCGTAGTAATTGATGCCTTCTAGAACAAACTCATGCTTGGCTAATTACAGCTTTCTATTTTTAAACTCATCTCTGTTCTTCTCCCCAACCCAACACTTCTCCAGGATACCAGCAATAAAATACTGTTACTGCTACCAGCACAGCCTGTGCTGGCTCAGAATAGCTTGGTTGCAGCCTACCCTAGCACACAAAGACTCCGTGGGTGTCTTTGAAGGACCCCCAAAGCTATAAAAACAATGGTTCAGAGTTCTGGAATTATGTCCCGCTTATGAACTCCCAGGGTTAAGGGTAAAGCTTACCCTGGTTGGCCTGTAGCTTCCCAGAGCCCTGGCCCAGGCTATCATGCTGCTTGCTTCCTGGTAGCTCTGTGGGGATAGGTCATGAGATCTGTAAGTCAGCTCTCTAGAGCTTGCTTGCTGCAGAGATAGCCCACAGCCCAGGAAGAAGCTTCCAACAGCCGCCCAGGCATTGGGCTGAAAGCAGTCCCCCAACTCTACCTAAAGGCTGTCCCTCCCTGCACAGGAAAGAGAGGTTCTAGTAGACAACCTCTCCAACAAGAACTGCTCTCTGTGTCAGGCAAGTCCAGCATCGTCACTCACTGGCTTCCTGACCTCGGGACTTAAGTAACAGAATTGTCCTCTTTAACAGTTCCGGGGGACTTTGAGTCTGACTTTGACATTATCAGCAGTGGTGTGCCTTCAAAGGCACCAGAACTGCCTTCCAGGCCAAGTTATTGCCAAAGTTTTAGCTCCTGGATTGGAACTGCACCCCGATGTTTGCCTCCTCTCCACACAAGCTCTTCTCGGCAAGGCTAGTCTCATTTCTACAAAGCCACCAAGTATACTGGATTAGGACATGCCCCACCCTGTTACTGTCTATTGCTATACAAGTGGTCTCACGTGGGCCATGTGGTCTACCTCATGCTGCATAGAGTACACTGTGTGTGCCTCCAGTGTGTCTCAGGATCTATTAAGCAAGGTGTCTTGAAAGGACCAAGGGAGTCGGAGCAGGTGACATCAAGGCTCCCTGCCCATGAGATCACTCTACCATGAAGTCCAAGCAGCCCCAGACTGCAGCCCCACTGAGCCCCTCACCCTGAGCACACACCAAATGTGGCCTGGGGACCATCCACAAGTTTCCGTTTTTCTTTACGGCAGATGGAGGTATGCAGAGGGAAAGCAGAGAAACCCAGGTTCAGAGCCTCCTTCAAAGACACCAGGGAGCTTTTGTTTACATGACAGGTGGCACTCAATCTTTGCTATATTGAAACTGAGAAACTGTTTGAATTAAGACAAAAAAAAAAACAAAAACAAAAAACAGTGCCCATGTGCACGACATGGCTTATGAAACTACATTTTCCAGAAGAAAAGCCTCAAGCTTGGCACTCTGTAGCTGGCCTGTGCCTCTGTCACAAGTCAGGGAGTCTCCGAAAAATGTTCAGGAGGAAAGAAAATTGAACAGCCCTAGGATTATTACGAATAAAGCCTCTGACACCACAGATGCCCTAAAAGAAGCTTGAGGGCCCCCAGGAGTCCCTGACACCATGGCCACAGACTCATCAGTATGTCCTTAGGCAGGGGTCAGACCAACTGCAGTGCCACACCAGGAGTGGCAATGTTTAGAGGGACTGTGGGCTTGTCACAGGAGGGCAGAGTGCACCATGAGAGGACACTAATCAGGGTCTACCCTAGTCAGAGAGAAGCTAATAGTCAGAAGTGAGGTGAAGGCCTCAAACCTGAGCAGAGAGAAGACAAATTCCTGTCAAATTAAGGGCTTTGAATCCTCAACCCCCTGACTTCAGTTTACATGGAATTGGTGACAGGTCCCATAACCTCAGGACTAGGGGATGGGAGGTAGACAGAGGATCACTGAAGCTCACTGGCTCTGGGTTCAGGGAGCGGCTTTGTCCTAAACAGCGAAGGGGAGGTGACAGAGAGAAGATAAGAGTTCACACTGCTCTTGCACAAGGCCCAACTAAGTTCCCAGCACCCACGTCAGAGGGCTCACAACTGAAGTGGAACCTTCTGGTTTCTCTGGAAAGTCTGTTATGTCAAATGAGGTTTTGCTGGGGCACACAGGTGAAAGGGTGCTTTGCTGGAGCAGACACGTGAAAGCACACTTGATGGTGATATAACTATGACCCCACACACAGTGGGAACACGAGCCTTGGTTAGCTTTGGTCCACCTCGCTATTCTTTGCCAACGACACGTATGTATTGGTTTGCCTTACATTGTGTTATTGAGCTTCACGTGTGGTGATGCCATAGAGAGAAACTCACCATAGAACTGCTATAAGGTTCCTGCCGCTTCTTCTTGCTGCTTCTGCAGCCTCTGGCCAGTTGGTGAGCCTCATGGTTTCCTCTGGATTGAACTGCCCTTGCTGGTTCGTGTGTGGTGTCTGCTGAGAGGACTAGACTGCAGCTGCTGATTCGTATTTGGTGTTTGCTACTGGACTGAACTGCTGATATTCTGACAACGAAGACTGGACTCACACCCAAAGAACTATTTATAAACAGGTCTACTGCTTCTGGTCTGGGTCCGAGCACTGAGCAGATCCCGGGTAGCAGCTCTGCACCCAATCTCACAAACCCCAGAGGAAGTGGGCCTCCCAGGAGCTCTAACCCGGGCAGTATCTTAGGTAAGGAGACAGCAACACCTACCCCAAACAGGGAGTAATTGGGACCCACTGGGACCGAGGAATTCACTCCTGGCCCAGAGCACTGGTTCCTTCTGGTCTGGGCCTGAGCACTGAGCGGATCTTGGGCCCCAGTTCTAACCCCAGTAGTAACACCCACCCCACACAGTTCTGAAACAACCAAGATAATAGGAAAGACAAGCTTTAGTCAGAGACAGGGCAGGTAGCACTAAGGAGATTCAGATGGCGAAAGGCAAGCACAAGAACACAAGCATCAGCAACCCAGAGTACTTGGCATCATTAGAACCTACTTCTCCCACACTAGAAAGTCCTGAACACCCCATATCACCAGGAAAGCAAGATTCAGATTTAAAATCACTTCTAATGATGATGATAGAGGACTTTAAGAAGGACATAAATAACACTCTCAAAGAATTTGAGGAGAACACAGGTAAACAGATAGAATCCCTTAAAGAGGAAACACAAAAATCCCTTAAAGAATTACAAGAGAACACAACCAAACAGGTGAAGGAATTGAACAAATCCATCCAGGACATAAAAATGTAAGTAGAAACAATAAAGAAATCACAAACGGAGACTACCCTGGAGATAGAAAACCTAGGAAAAAAAATCAGGGGTCATAGATGCAAGCATCACCAACAGAATACAAGAGATAGAAGAGAGAATCTTAGGTGCAGAAGATACCATAGAAAATATTGACACAACTGTCAAAGAAAACACAAAATGCAAAAAGTTCTTAACACAAAACATCCAGGAAATCCAGGACACAATGAGAAGACCAAACCTAAGGATAATAGATATAGATGAGAGTGAATATTCACAATTTAAAGGGCCAATAAATATCTTCAACAAAATTATAGAAGAAAACTTTCCTAACCTAAAGAATGAGATACCCATAAACATACAAGAAGCCTACAGAACTTCAAATAGACTAGACCAGAAAAGAAATACCTCCCATCACATAATAATCAAAACACCAAATGCACAAAACGAAGAAAGAATATTACATGCCAAGTAACATATAAAGGCAGACCTATCAGAATTACACCAGACTTTTCACCAGATACTATAAAAGCGAGAAGATCCTGGATAGATGTCATACAGATTCTAAGAGAACACAAATGCCAGCCCAGGCTACTATACTCAGCAAAACTCTCAATTACCATAGATGGAGAAACCAAGATATTCCATGACAAAACCAAATTTACACAATATCTTTCCACAAACCCAGCATTACAAAGGATATTAGCAGGAAAGCTTCAATACAAGGAGGGAAATTATACCCTAGAAAGAGCAAGAAAGTAATCCTCTTCCAAAAAATCCAAAAGAAGATAGTCGCACAAAGATAATTCCACCTCTAATAACAAAAATAACAGGAAGCAACAATCACTGTTCCTTAATATCTCTTAACATCACTGGACTCAATTCCCCAATAAAAAGACAAAGGCTAACGAACAGGATACGTAAACAGGACCCAGCATTTTGCTGCATAAGGAATTCCACCTCAGTGACAAAGACAGACACTACCTTAGAGTAAAAGGCTGGAAAACATTTTTTCAAGCCAATGGTCCTAACAAACAAGCTGGAGTAGCCATTCTAAAACCTCCAGCCCGAGAACACAAAGGGAGGGACTCATGGCTCCACCTGTATTGGTAGTTGAGGGTGGCCTTGTCAGGCATCAGTGGAAGTGGAGGACCTTGGTGCCTGAAAGTTTGGATTCCCTAGTGTTGGGGAATTCAAGAGCAGGGAGGCAGAGGATGGTGGGAGCACACCCTCATAGAAACTCCCAGAATTATATGGATTAGACATGACAGAGTCAGGCCACCAGAAGACTAGATTCCAGAATTCAAACAAAAATTATCTTGATATTAAATTTTGTTTTGAGAATTGTATATTGCAGAATACACAGCCTTGGTGTATCTATTCATTCAAGCAGCTGAGCAGACCTGCTCAAACCTCTGATGTCCTGGAATCTCAACTGGATGCAGTGAAGACACAGATGTCAGAGCTTATCAATTTACCCTTCCCCCGCCCTCTTCTAATATCTCAATGCCCGTAACCAGCTTGAAGAAGTTAATGAAGAGCCGGCACTCCTATTCCCTGGGCTTGGGGATGAGGAGGTTAATACTGGGCTGTCTTTCTAGGGAAAAATAGTGGTTTTGTTGAACAGGGAGGAATAGCTAGGTTTATTGCATAGCATAACCTATTGGTAGAAATGTGTATAATTGTTATTAAGCTGAAGTTATTATTTATTAAATGGTAAAAATTTTACTTTGATTCAAAATTTAAGGATTTTCATTGGTATGAGTTTCTTATTGATATAAAAGTGAGATTAATCTGTTACTCAAAAGCATTGTGCCTATATAACACATTTAGGAATACAAGGCTGACCCAGTCCTTCTTTAACTCTTAACTGATTTGACATGGTTAGCCTGTGAGTTAAGGGCCTACAGTAAATTCATGGCTCTGAGTTTATTGTTAGGGTGGTTTTTTTTTTATATTTTATTTAGAACTAGCTGAGAGGGGTTAACAGACAACAGTCCAGATTGCCTTACATAGATAGTTGGTTTTCAAAACGTCAGAAGTCCACAGAATTGACATTACAAACATTTCTGTATTAAGATTCATTTTGATTAGAGACCTGTCTGCTCCTGACAGCTTCCTGTCTTGGATTCTAAGAAGAAATTGAGCATCTTTGGAGTTACTCCAGTTGTGGTGAGACAGCCATTCGGCAAGAATTGCCTCTTTTCATCTATAGACAAATTACTGTCCAGAAAAGGACACATTTTCAGAAGAGTCTACTATTATATCTGCCAAGACAGAGTAATCAGCCCTTAATAATTCTGCATCACTAGCTCTGTCAGATGATCCTGGGCCAGAAGGCTGAAGATTGGATGCTCCAACGTTTTGTAGTATAGAGACTGTCCAGGTGTTCAGCGGTCTCTATAAATTAGCTAAGTTTTAGAAGCTATGCTTTGTGCTTCCCATAATTTCAGTTAATTCAGTCATTCTGGATTTCTGACGGGGTTGAAGACTTATAGTCTCATAGCCAATCCTGGCTATTTACTTTGAGAGAAAAGATTTGAGAGGATGGTTTTCAGCTGACATTCATTCTAAAGCCAAGAAAAAAGCCAGGTTCAGAACTAAGTCTTTTAGTTAGGAGAAATGACAGAGGTTCTGGTCAGTCAACAAAATGTTGGACTGGGTATTAGGTCTATCTTATACCTTACTGATAAAATTGGTATAGTTATGCTCTAATTGTATTTTGAGAGAAAAGTTTTATTCTAACTGGAAGGGTGATATGTAGGAGGAGCTAAGGTGGGAGAAGTAAGGAGAGAAAGAGGAGGAGGAAGGAGAGGAGGAGGAGGAGGAGGAGAGGAGGAGCTAGGAGACAAGAGAGGAGGGGAACATGGAAGCAGATGTTCAAGTGTCTCTGCCAGTCAAAGATAGTTGGATATCTAGGTTGGGTATTGGGTTGCACTTCTGATTGTATGGGAATCTTGTTATTGAGCATTACCAAACTTATAAAGCCTTTGATTAACATTTAAAAAAAAGTTACTAATAAAAAAGAAAGGATGAAGAGAAGGGTGATGGAATAGATGTGACAGGAAATCAGATGAGGAAACTAGCTGGAGGAAGAAAGGGAAAGGGCAGAGGGAAACAAATCAGAACACTAATGACACATGTACGAGGATGCTGTAATAAAACCCAGTACTTTGTATGTTAACTTAAAATACTAATAAAGGAAAAAAAAAGCAAGAAGGAGGAAGGGGGATAGGATAGGGGGTTTCTGGGGGAGGGATGGGGAAAGGGGATGACATCTGAAATGTAAATAAATAAAATATCCAATAAAAATGTTTAAAAAATTAAAAAACAAAAATAAAAAAACACAGGTCTACTTCCCCATGTCTAATAACTTTTCTTTTCCACTTCCTCTGGTGGGTGAATGGCTGGGGGGGGGGGGGGCGGTGAACACTCATTATTAAAGTAGGTTGGAAAAACTTTATGCCTATACACAACTGCTTGTAACTCCAGGTCCAGGATCTCCAAACACCCCCTCATGGCCTCCAGGAACACTGCACTCAAATGCATATACCTACACACACACACACACACACACACACACACACACTAAAAATTTACATCAAAATTAAAAACACTTAAAAAGTGAATAGAGAGAAATAACAGAAATGAGAAAACCCTTTATCATTTTTCAGTTCTGTTGTTTCTACGTCAGTCCCAAGATTCTTGGCATGAAGCAATGGTCACCTTCTTAGCAGGCACTAAGAGGCAGTGGACATCAGCACAGCCTCCAGGCCCAGCAGAACTCTCCTGGGGCAACACTTCCTTTGATTAACATTTTTTAAAAAGGGAGGCTGGGGCTCTTGCTTCCAGCCCTCGCTCAGGCTCCGCTCCGCTGCCTTTTCCTCTGGTGTCCACAGCTTGTCCCCCTTCCTCCCACTGACTTCAGGGATCGGGATCAGCTTCTCAGAGCAGGAAAGCCCTGGCTGGGAAAGACCAGACCAACACTACTCTCTTTAGGGGAATGTGTTATGTCTGGAAATTTTATCAAAAAAGCAATGGACATCCTTAGAGTCTACTTTTAACTTTTAATTCTATATAAAATGTTTGTGTTGGGAGTGTTTTAATAAAGGAGGGATAATCTGAAACTGCCAGGAAGACCCAGGGCTTGGCGGAGCAGAGATGTCTCAATGATTCCTGAACCTCCTCCTCCCAGAGCCCTTGAAAGATGTGAGTTAGAGGCCTCTCCTCCCTCCTGGAAACGTTAAATTATGCGAATAGCCTGGCAACGAACTTCTAACTGCTTGGCCCATTAATCAGGCCAAGCCATTAATTCCCTGCCTCGTTGCCCCGTGGAGAATCCTTCTGGAAGACTGTCAGGCTGGAGTAGCTGTGAAGCTCCAGCAGGGGAGAGCCATCTCGGGTCAGCAAGCGGACCCAGGAGAGCAGTCCAGGCCCTACGGTACTTGCTCTGTATGCAGTGTGATCGTGGACAAACCTCTGCACCGCTCTTGACTCTTCATTAATAAACTGGATGGTGTGGGAGACTGGAGAGGTGACTCCGTGGTTAAGAGCACAGAGTGGCAGCTCCTTCGGAGGACCTGAGTACAAGTCCTAGCCTCACAAATGTTTGTGACTCTAGTTCCAGGGAATCCGATGCCCAATTCTGACTGCTGGCATCAAGGCATGTGGTGCAGACATATGTACAAAACACTATACTCATAAAATAAAATAATTAAGTTTTTTTAAAAAAAAAAACCCAGATGGTTTGGAAAGCTAGTAAAATGAAGTATGTGGACTACAAGGTGATGTTAAAAGTTTGGGATAACAGAAATGGATCAACTTGGACCATAAGCCAGTGTCACCCCAAAAACCTTCTCACTGCCATTATCCTGGTTTTCTGGGAGAAGGCCCCGCCCTTCCCACATATGTAACCAGTCACTGGACCAGGGTGCGACAGCATCAGAATGTCCCAAGATCCAACGGGCCTGAAACTTACTGTGAACCAAACCTATTTCTGCTTTTTCTCTGAAAAGCAAAATCAAGCGGGGCGCACGCGCAAAGGACACTGGCTAGCTGCAGAGACTGCGTCCTGCGCCGGCCGGTCCGAAGTGTGTCCACCAGGGGGCGCTGTGGCCGCCGCTGCGTTCCTCACAGGGCGCGGCTCCCTGGGCTGCGGCAGGAGACTCAGATCAGGTACGTAGGGTGTGTGTGCCGAGGCTCAGGGTACCGGGCAGGTGTCAAGCCCCGAGTGTAGCCGGTTTCCAGGGGAAGGTTGTCATACTTGCAGAATTCGCATATGCTATGCTAAGGCTTCAGTCTGAAACCGCATGGACTCCTGATCTAGCCAAAGGTTCGCACTGGGATGGTTCTGCTGCCGTTCCTCACACTGCTACACCTAGGTTTGCCCAAAGGAAAGTATCTCTAAGGCAAGTCCTCAGACAGATGGGATCAATAGAGATGACCCACGTAGCTATCCTGAACCAAAAGAGGGCATCCATTCTAACTTTAACGAAAAAAACATGACATGAGATTTTTTTTTTTTTTAAATTTTGGTAATTTCACAGTGGTACCTGTATGTTGATAATTCTACAGTGATAAATGTAAGTTATTTGATAGCTGGGGTGTGGCTCAGTGGTAGGGCACATGACTAGCACGTGTAAGACTCTAGGTTCAATCCCTAATACCAGTGATGATGATGATGATGATGGTGATGATGGTGGTGATGGTGGTGGTGATGATGATGATGTAAAATTACAATGCATAGATGACCGTTTAACTTGTCTTGAGAGCAGTGTGCCACTTTTTGCCAAGTTTATATTTGTGCATGCCTATCACTGTAAGAACTGTGGCCTCCACATTCCTTTCTGTTTGTTTTTTGAGACAGAGTCTTACTGTGTAGCCTTCGCTCACTAGTAGACCAGGCTGGCCTTGAACTCAGATATCTGCCTACCTCTGCCTCCAAGTGCTAAATTAAAGGCATACACTACACATCCTTAACATCATCTGCTGTTACGTCTCTAGTCCTAGCCGTCTTCCAAGGACATAGTCACAATACACACACCACACACCCCACACACACATGCACACAGAGCTAATATACAAATGAAATCAATACAGCAGAGGTAGGTAGTGGCACACTTGGGAGGTGGATGCAGAAAGACCTGGAGTTCAAAGCCAGCCTAGGTTCATGAGACCCTGCCTCAAGTTCTTTTTTTAAGGGAGAGAGAGGAGCTGGCATGTAGATTACTAGGTAACTGTGCTTGCTTAGCACAGAGAGAGCCCTTGGTTAAGTCATGGCATGGCACACAACTGGGTGTGATAGTGCATGCCTATAAGCCCAGCACTGGGGAAGACAGGAAAATCAAGAGTTCAAGGTCACCCTCAGCTACAAACAAATTCACAACCAGCCTGGAAGGTCCTGGAAAAGTAAATGAATAATAAACAAAATTTAAACTTTCAGCAATATCACATTGTGGTTTAAATCTGTGTACTGACAATTCCGAACACTGAGTTGTCATGAGGGATCCCTGCCAGAGAACACACAGACAGGCTTAAAGCCAGTCTTTAGTCTCATCAGCTCATGGCTGCACCACATCATGTAGCCCCAAGCCTTCCTGTTCGTAGTTTTTTATGCACAAAAACCCACATCTTGGATTGACATACTTCAATTAGCAAGAACAGTTAACAATGAGCAGAGCCATAGAAGCCAAGAAAGCAAGGTTGGTACATTTAGGAATTCCCTAGAACTGTGGCCTGGGATGGATTGGGTCTTTGTTCCTGTTTTGGCAGGAGTTGGGGTGTACATGGCGGGCTCTTAGGTTATGTTGGCTCTAATGTGGCCTCAGTTGTGCTAAGGTCTGGAGTCTGTGGCAGAGTTTGTTGGACACTGACATGGCTCCATTTGGAACCTGTGCATTGACTTGTTCTTTCCCTGTACCTGGGCTACTTTCTTATTTCAGAGCTTTTTCTGGAAGTTGTTTCACTTATGTTCTTCTATACATGTTACACTTCTGTGCAGAGGATCCAGTTCAAGCAGGCTATATCCAGGTGGGAGACAACCTTGAGGTCCCGTCCTGGGGTCCCCTGTCCTGTGGGCACCTAGTTGCTTCACTGGCGCCAGTTGCAACCGCCATGTCTCCCTGCTTTCCCAACCGTCTCTGCAGCACTTCCCAAGCCCAGAGCCAGCAGATGTATTTCCAAGTCCCAACTCTATGAGATGACTGTCCCTCCATTCTCTACCAACACACGCATCTCAGTGCTCCGTGTGTGTTCACAGAAAATCTCAAACTCGGACGGTGTCACTGTGACAACTCTGTTCTGCTTCCAAAATAGTTTTGGATATTCTTAAAACATCTCTCAAAACTGCATTTCTATAAAAACTTTACCGTCACCTTGACAAACTCACCAGAAAAGCTGCCTGGAATTTTGATTGAAATTGTGATGACTCTTTAGATCAATTTGTAGAGAAAAGGGAAAAAAAAAAAAAAACCTGATGACCATTCCAAGCAACATGAATATCATACCACTCTACCTAGGCCAACCCTAATTTCATTTATTTTTGCTTATAGTGTTCATGTGTACATACACACAAATACCACATGTAGAAGTCAGAGGACAGGTTGCTTTAATAGAGAGGAGAGAGAGAGAGAGAGAGAGAGAGAGAGAGAGAGAGAGAGAGAGAGAGAAATGGAGAGCTATAGTTTTGTTTTGTTTTTTTTTAAATCTATTGAAAATTCAACTTCACAAGTAAAGCCAGGAATGCCAAGTGAGCAAGCCTGGCTCTGTTAGGTTTTGACTTTACTAAGTTGATAAGTTTACTCCAGTAACAACATTCAAATTTCCTTAGTAATAGAAAGTTGTGTGTGTGTGTATACATATATAATTATAATATATTATAATTTATAATTATATATAATATTTTTATATATAATTATAATATATATATTATCTTTACAAATATGCTATCTTTTCCAGATGTTTTTTTTTTTGGTTTTTCAAGACAGGGTTTCTCTGTATAGTCCTGTATGTCCTGGCTTCTGGACTCAGCTTGACCTCGAACTCAGAAATCTGCCTGCCTCTGCTTCCCATGTGCTGGGACTAAAGGCGTGCGCCACCACTGCCCAGCATTCCAGAGTATTTCAATACAGAACTGGAGAGATGATTAATATCATGTGCGTGCGTGCGGCACACAAGCGTGAACACACACAGACACTCATAAATAAAAAAGTGTTTAAGTGCAAACAATTCATAGAAGTTTGAAAATTCTGAGTACTTACATGACCCACAGTGGGGCAAAGGTCTATTTTAGCAAGAGAGAAAAGTCAGCAGTCGTGACAGAAAGAATTGACATCTAAGTATGTAAAAGTGTAAAATACCTATAGATGAAAGATACTGAGGAGAGCCTGGAACATGGCTCTGGTTTAGAGGGCATGCCTCGCACGCATGAAGCCAAGGGCTGGTCCCCAGCACTGCATCAATGGGGATGGTGGCTTGTGCCTATAAGCCCAGCACCGGGAAGGGAGAAGCAAGAAGGTCTGTAGTTCCAGGTCTTACGCTACACAGTGAGTTTGCAGCCAGCCTGGGACACACGAGCTGGAGAGACAATGCCTAAAACCCCTCAGTGATGTGCTTCCCTTCAGTGATGCTCTCCCCCCACCTAGGCTGGGTTAGAGGTTGGGGAGGGATGGACTGCTCTTCCCTTGTTCCCAGGTTCTGAGAAACAGAGTGCCACAGCAATCATCACTTATCATTCACGGCGAGGGAAGGGTGACTCCAAAGACAGAGAGTCCAGAGAACAGAGCTGTGGTGACCTCTGCTCCTGCCGTCATGCAAAGCCACACTGAACAGGGCTGATGTGGTACCAACAGGGCTGCAGCAATGACAGGGTCATGAATAAGTGTGGCTTCCAGCATACCCTGACATTACCCCGTTGGGTGGCAAGTACGCGTTGTATCCCAGGTCCAGAGACTCTGGAAAGCTGTGATCAGTGCTCTCCATAGGGAACTGTCAGAGATGAAAGTGGAGATATAGACTGTCTGGTGTCATGCAGACTGGGAAGGAAGCTCAGTCAGGAGAGTGCTTGCCCGTGTGTCAAGCCTTGAGTTTGATCCCTAGCAGGGCATAAAGCAGGCAAGGCAGCGTAAGCCTCAGCACTCAGGAGTTGGAGGCACAAAGATCAGAAGTTCAAGGCCATCCTTAGCTATCTAGTATTCATTAGAGAGTTCAGAGTCAGTACGGGCTGTGTCACACTCTCAGCAAGACAATTACGTGTGAGGGACGGAAGTTGCTGGAAAAGCAAGTGGCCAAGGCTTGTGACTAGTGACCTATGAGGAATTATCTTAGAGCAGTGGTTTTCAACCTTCCAAATGCTGTGACCCTTTGATACAGCTCCTCACGTTGTGCTGACCCAACCATACAATTATTTCATTGCTACTTCATGGCTGTACTGTTGCTGCTGCTATAAACAGTAATGTAAATACCTGACGTTCAGGGTGTCTGACGTGTGACCCCTGTGAAAGGGTCATTCGATCCCAAAGGGCTTCGACCCACATGTTGAGAACCACTGTCTTAGACACTGATTCTGCAGCCCCAGTCAAGCCTTCACTGACAGGAGTGACTACAACCCCAACCTGAGAGACTCCAGCAAGATTGCCACCTCCCACTGCTCCCGAATTCCTAACCCCCCAAACTGAAATCATCAGAAATGTTTGGTGTTCAAGATACTAACCACAGGGTCACTTGTTCCACAGCAGCTGGCTCAGGCGATCTCCCACGCAATGGTTACCCCTTACTGAGTCACTGCTTACTTCCCCGTGGGGAGGAGGTCAACCAAGTCAAAAACCATGAGGTGCATCAAAAGTAGGTGCCTTGCCAGGTATGGTGGCACACACTTCTAATCCCAGCACAAGGAGCCCAGGCACGTGGATCTCCGCAAGTTCGAGGCCAGCCAGAACTGTACGATGAGATCCTGTTTCAAAATAATAGAATCAGGGCAAGTACCTCCCTCCTGCTTCACACCAAGAGCAGCACATCACTTTTGGTACTCTAGTCGAAAATGTGTAACTGAAGTACGTATGTAAGAAAGCATGGGGGAAGGAGACAAAAACGAATGGGAATTCTATAAAGTAAAAGGCCAGGGGGCTGGAGACATGGCTCAGGGGTTAAGAGCACTAATTGCTCTTCCAGAGGTCCTGAGTTCAATTCCCAGCAACCACATGGGGGCTCACAACCATCTGTAATGGGATCTGATGCCCTCTTTGGGTGTGTCTGAAGACAGGGACAGTGTGCTCACATACATAAAATAAACAAATAAATAAATAAGGCTAGAATTGGGAAAGGTAACAACAGAGGACTGTCCAGATTAAAAGATAAGAGATGGGAGAGCCCAGGGCATCATGGGGGCTCTGATGAGCAGCACCAGAGGGACAGAGAAAGTTTCGGCATGGGCATGCGTACATTAGCTACAGAGCTGCTACGCTTCTGGTCTTATTGAATTCCATAAGTACACTGGGACTCCACCACACGTCCACACCACAGGAAACCAGGCGAGAACACATGAGGACCTCTCACACTGTCTTTGCCACTTTGTTTAGTTAGGATATTTTTGTAATGAAAATTAATATTCAGAAATAGAAGTACTGTGCTCTCATCAAAAACCTAACTAATTCATAATCAGCAACTTTAAGGAAAAAAACCTAAAAGAGGTGCTTTGAACAGAATGAAAACAATCTTAGTGGAGAACCTAGACAGGCAGAAAGCAACAATGAGTAGGAAGAGGGCAGAGCTGGCCAGATGGCTCAGAGGGTAAAGAAGCATGCCAGCAAGTCCGCTTCAATGCTCAGAACCCACGTGGCAGAAGCAGAGAACACATTCTCATATCCCCCCCCCCTCTCTCTCACACACACACACACACACACACACACGAATAAATTGAAACAGGGGTAGGAGGATTGAGCTACCTGAACTACACAGTAACAACTGGTCACAAATACATACAGAGAAAAATGTTGAGGGAAAAGGAGGAAGAGGTGAAAAACGGATGAGGGAAGAGACAGAAAGGTAGGTAGGTAGATAGATAGATAGATAGATAGATAGATAGATAGATAGATAGATAGATAGACAGATGATAGGTAGGTAGACAAATATATGCATACATATATACATAGATATACAATACACATACACACACATACATACATACATTTTCAGATAGCATAGGCTGGAGCCAAGGGCTGGGATTATAGATATATGCTACCACACTCCACCAAAAGAGGCAAGTCCCACCTATGACTGACTGTATAAACAGCAATGATATATGGGCTAAAACATCTGAAATTAAACCCTGCCAGCAATGGCGTGTAAGCTGAGTGGGTTTGGAGTTGGTGAGGCAGATCATGCAAGAGTCTAAATAACAATGCTCTCTGATGAAAAATGTCCCCTCATGGTCACCATAGTAACTGCTAAAAGAAAGCAGGATGTTGTACAGTTTCTAAATTAATGGGGAAATACAACAGTTGGGAAACACCCAACAATTCATAAAGAGTAAGCAGCACAGAGATCGAAGCGCTCGGAAGGAAGGGGTCACGTCCTTCCAGGGGTCAGAGGTCAGCACTTAGAGTAAGTCTACGTGGATAGATCCTATTTTTGAAAAGGACTTTCAAGAAACCACATAACACAAAAAGTGACCTAATTTTCAGAAGGAGGAGAGAACGAACATGAATAGATATTCCCAAGAATGAGCATAGACTAGCAGCCAACTGGTACGTGGAAAGAATACAGTACCAGCCAGGCACTGCGACAACCCACTTTAAACGCAGCACTGGGAAGCCGAGGCTGGAGGATCTGAGTTTGAGACCAGCCCAGTCTATGTACTGAGGCCCAGCTTCACACACAAAAAGAGCATACTACCTCCAGTCACCAAATCAAAACTACAATGAGGCAGCACATGGCCCAGTGGGTGCAGCTACTGCCAATGAAACTGAAGGTAAGTACCCAGGAGGCAATGAGAGGAGGGACCCTGGAACCCGATGAATAGCACAGTTGATACACACTTCAGAGGACTGCGGAAAGAATGACACACAGTCCAGCCGTTCGGGACCAGGTACGTTTTTTGAAGAAAACAAGATGAATATGTTAAAGACATAGTTTTATTTATCACATGGCAAAAGCTTTGATACAGAATCAACCTAATGTCTACCAACAGATGAGTGGATTTAGGCAAGTGCGTGCGTGTGCGTGTGGTGTTGTGTGCGGTGTGTCGTGTGTGCGTGTCGTGTGTGTTGGCGTGTATGTGGTGTGTGTGTGTTTTGGAATACCACTCTGCCATTTTTAAAAAAGATCTTGTCATGTCTAGCAATGCAGAGAAATGTGGAAGACGATCACACTAAGAGAAATAAGTCAATCACAGAAGACAAGCATTACATGATCTCATCATACATGAGGTCTAAGGAGGCTGATATCATAGAGAGTGATGACTGACAGTCATCTGGGGCTTCAGTGTTTGTTAAGACTGGGCAAGGGTACTCAGCACTGTGAAGTTAGGTTGAGAGACTGAGTCCAAGGTGTAACCTCCAGTATAAAGACGGTAGGAAACCGCCAGTCCATCGTGGTTTTGGAAAATGGGTAAAGTAATTACTCTGGGTTCTTTCCAGAGCAGTAACTGAGTTGAACGTGTTGTTCACCAAGAGGTCACATGGCTAAGCTCTGCCCTCATCTGCTCTGCTTTGGAGAACACCTATTGATCATGAGTGGCGTGGTAGCAGTTGTCCAAGGTTCTCCTAGAACATTGGAGATTGCTTTTGTCTGTATCTCTCAAACCAATAAAACTACCCGCTCTTGGGTTGGTTAGCTGGGTCAGCAGCTAAGCGCCCTGGCCACTGAGCTTAACAACCTGAGTTCAATTCCCAGAACTCGAAAGGTAGAAGAAACAGCTCTCAAATATTATCCTCTGACCTCAGCGCACACGAACTCAGCTAATCAACAGATGTTTAAAACAACAGAGAGAATGACAGCTCTCCACTTAGTCCTGTGTGGGTATCCAGTGGGTAAACCGGTGACCACAGGCAACTGAATAGAAAGACCCCTTCACAGCCCGCTGATGCTTTGTGTGTTCCGTGAAGAGCTGTGACATTTGAGGACACGTGTGCAGAGCACTGAGGTCTTTGGCTTGCCTGCCTCTGGCCACCCATGCACACCTCAGACCCCCCTGCTTCTGGCTCGTGAACACCACTGTGATGGTTCTATATGAAGCCATCTCTCCAAGGCTCATGTGTTGAGGCTTGGTTGCCAAGGCAGTGGCATTCAGAGGCTTTAGGAAGGTGACTGGGTCCTGTCATCTGCAGTGGATTAATTCTCAAACAAGTTCACTGCACGTTTCAGATTTGTCAGCCAAGGATGAGTGTAAACTCAGGAAGTGCTGGAGAAGAAAGGATAAATATTCAGTGGATATTTTATATCTTATATGCCATTTTATTTTATGGGAATAGCATTGTTTACTGGGGGTGGGAGAAGGCTCAGTGGACAGGTGATTGAAAACAATGGGAGGACTCAGTATGAAGCAGGATGAGAAACCAATGGCTTTCATGCACCCAAATCACAGCCAAGAAGAAGGCAGCAGGCGTGAAGGGGGTTCCCCCTTACAGTACAAATGGAACCAAACCCCAGCGTCAACTTACAAGGTAAATCTTTAAACAAGAACAATTCTAAACATTCCTGAGACACTGAAGTTGACTTAACAGATACAGAGTCAGGAGGTGTCTTAGTTAGGGTTTTACTGCTGTGAACAGATACCATGACCAAGGCAACTCTTAAAAGGACAACATTTAATTGAGGCTGGCTTAGAGGTTCAGAGATTCAGCCCATTATCATCATGGCAGCATCCAGGGAAGTGTGGTGCAGGAGAAGCTGAGAGTTCTGCATCTTCATCTGAAGGCTGCTAGAAGACTGGCTTCCAGGCAGCTAGGACCAGGGTTTTATAACCCACACCCAGTGACACACCTACCCCAACAAGGCCACACCCTCTAATAGTGCCACTCCCTGGGCTGAGCATATACAAACCATAACAGGAGGCCAAGACCCATTATGGACTACCCTTCTGAAATGATGGAAAGGCGCGCCCAGTGAACCGGGGAAACTCTCACGAGAAGTGGCTTATGGAGCACTGGGCAGTCATGTACTAAACCCATCCCAGTCTCTACAGTTGACACAGTCACTGTAGTTTAGAAATGATCTACAGACAACACAACCCACTAGGAAGCCCAGAAGACTTCAGTATGACAGAGCTCACTATAGACATGCTGTCTTTCACTGCCAGGAGGAATATGGGGTTTTTTAATAATCAGTACTGAAACAACCTGCCAGTTACTAGGAGCAGGTCCGTGCCTCACAATTTACAGTAGGGTAAAATCCAAAAGGATCAAAGGTTTAAATGTAAAAACTAAATCCTGGTAGAGTCAGTCTTCAGTTCCTTTCAGCTTGGTTCTGGCGCCCCAACCTGAGGACACAGGCTTCTCACAGGAGTCAGGTAAACACACTCAGGATGTCTCTTCTCTCTTGACTGCCCATCTGTATGGTTCCAGTGCCAATTCCTTTGTAGTCTGCTACAGTGGAAGGCTTAAAGACCTTAGGCAAGTTCCCAGTCTCCCAGTCTCCCAGCCTCCATCCAAGGATGAGGTTCCAGCTCGGCCGACAAGTCAATCAGAACTTTATTTGGCTGCTCTTTCACTTAACATTTTTTAGATTTATTCATTTTATTTTGTGTGTTTGCTTGCACATATGTCTGTGTACTGCATACTCGATGACCTTTGGAGGTCAGAGGGAATCAGATTCCCTATAACTGGAGTTACAGATGGTTGTGAACCACCATGCGGGTGCTGGGAACTGAACCTGGGCTCTCTGCAAGAGCAGTAAGTTCTCTCAGTTGCTGAGAAATCTTTCCAGCCCCTTGAACTGAAAATGTGCATCATCATCAAAGACTGTCCCTTGAGATGGCAGCTGACATGTCTCTGACTCTATCATACCTCGACATGATCAATTCCATCTGGAAGCCACGTGAGTGTTCTGGATTTGGCGAGCACTGCACTGGAAGCACTTCAGCAATGGCCATCTTTAACAGAGCATCTCCCACTACTCACAAGATACCCTCAAGGCTGAATGGAATGGGTCTCAGGAGGGGCTAGGTGCTAGAGCATAGTAAGTGTGGAAAGTTCACTGAAGGGGCGACTCTGTCTACCCAGGCTGCCATGGTGCGATACTCCCACAGTGCTCTAAGTAAGGCCAATTAACTCACTGGTTCAGTAAGCTGGACTCAGGTGGAATTTTGGTCTGTCATGGTGCCCTACCTGAGGTGAATAGACATTCTTCAAGTCTCTCCAGGAACAATTCATGTAGCTGGGGTTAAATAAAAATGCTGTGTTGTAGCATCACACGTGAGTGAGCACTTGGGTGCCATTGAGCTACGCCTGCATCACTGCTGGTCCAGTGATGGCACACAATCTCTGCAGCAACCAATCAGCCACCACCACAGCACCAACATGACCACAAGACAATGTGCACATGAGGGTGTCTAAACTCCAACAGCACTTTGCTCAGACTGTAAGGATTAAAGTTAGTTTGTTTCAATGTTATTTCAGCCATTTAGAAATGTAAAACCCACTCCTACTTTGGTGGGCCATACAAAAGCAGAATGTTGTGTTGTAATTTGCTGAGGCTTAAATCTTTTGCCAGAGGCAGGAAACTGATGCCAGTTCACCCCAGTCATTCAGAACTCTCCTGCTCTGAAACGACTCACACCACAAGGATATGAGAAGACAAAACAGAACAAAGCCTCTGATGGTCGTTAGTGTAGTTAGTCAACGTCCCTCAGTTTCACCTTCGTCTAGAATCCAGTGCCCCCTAATTCTTTACTCCAGAGTTGTGGTCCTTAGCACTCTTGATACCGGCCTATGTGAGAACTCATGAGCACAAGGAACACTGGAAGGCTGGTGTGCGTGTAGGCAGGAGGGGCTGTGGACGCCGGCAGAGATGTCGCACCAAGAGATGTAGCAATGGTCTCAGGCTGCTGCCGGACTCATACCCAACACAACAATGTGTCAAGTGGACCCAGTGGAATTATGGGCTGTGGAAGGAAGAGAATGATTCAGAAAGAAGGGGATGCACAAGATTTTAAAAAGCCGTGTGGGGTCTTCGGAAGCTTCTGGAGGCTCTTTTCATGTCACAGGGAAGCAAAGACGGCATGAGACAAACCTGTCCAACAGTCCTACTTCCACAGCAGACTAGTCCAAACCCTGCACATCATTCTTAGCCCCTATGGGAGAGCCTGTGTCAATGGACACTGTTGTTGCTGTAAATCTCCCACCAAATAAGACCAGTCAAGGAAAACACAACTCAATAAATTACATGCCTTGATTGGGCAGATTTACCATTACACTACTCTAATCCCTGGCTATGAGATCCCTTATAACTTGCGGTTTATCCAGGCCACCTGCTTGATCTTCCAACTCTGGCTCCTCCATCGTCGGCTTCCTACTCCTTCACCTTCCTCCGTTGACTACCTTCTTCTGTCGACTTCCTTCTATATCGAATTCCTTACTCTCTCCTCCCCCTAAGCCTTTTTTGTCGCCTCCCCTTCTACTGCCCAATCACTGGCCAGCCTTTATTTTACAAGTTTAATTGGACAGAAGGTTCACAAGACATTACCTGTGTACAGATTCACTCATCTGCAGCCCCTCCCAGGAAAGTGGAGCTAGGATCAAAATACAAGGCTGGGGCTATCCACAACACACTGTCATCCTCATCCATGACTCTGCTGGTGGTCTCTCCAGCCAGAAGGAACACACACACCTGAAGGCTTTGGTGTGTAGACTTCATAGTGAGTCTTCGTGGAGATTGGAAAGAAGCCTAGACTAGAAGGCGGAGACATTCCCTTGTCAGTTGGGTCATCCTCAACATGAATTCTTAGCTTTCCACAAATCTATAGAGGTCTTGACCAGTTTCTTGAACCACTAATGTATATGGGCCAGAGAGACAGCTTGGCAGGTAAAGGCCCTTCCACCAAGCCTAACAACCCAAGTTCAATTCCTGGAACTCACCAGGGTCCTCTGACCTCACAAGGCATGGTACATGTGCCCTTGCTCACATGCACACATAAACATTTTAAACTTTAAAGTGAAAGGAAACATTTAACAGTGACTTCAACCTGCACTGAGGAGGCCGGTCCTGCCCTTCGCCAGCCTCACTGCTCACACCTTCTGGCCTTTGCCTTGTTTCCTGTAGATCACAAAAGGCTTTGCCACAGGCACATCGGAGAGCAACTGGGTTCTCTCTCCCTAGCTTAGTCAAACAATTAGGTTCAGTTTCCTTCTCTTGTTTTTCAATCTCTACAGGAGAACTAAGGCACATAAGCTCAGCTGGTACTAAGATACATCTGAGCTTACAGCTGCCTTTGACATTACTTCTGGCAGATCTTAGATACCCTAATGCTTAGACATTAAGGGACTCTGTTTTTCTACGAAGCTCCTTCTCTGAATAAGCATCCACTCCCAGCCACTAACTACTTGGCACCAGCTAAGCCTGTTCGCCACTCGTGCTGTAAAGAGGCTTTCTCGACTCCCACTTGGGAGCAGAAGCTCAGTTCTCCCCAGCCGGGCTTCTCATCAGTGGTGTTTTAACTTTCCTGTAAGTCTAGTTCTCCTCCAGCCTGGAGCCTTCCTCATTGGTTCGTTGTACCTTCTGGTATAGTCTGTAAGCTGGGTCTGTCTTAAGATGGGGTTTCTCCCTGGGACTTCTTCCAATTTTATGATTCTGTTAGCAGCCTAAGCCCTCCTGCCTTCTCCACTTTGTGTCTTCTGCAGTTAAGTGGGTTAGATGTTTCAAGTTCGTTCCCTTTGAATCTTGCCAGGAAAGGAGAGCTTTCTGGTCTTGCTGCTTGGATTCCATTTCAAGAGGCAAGTGGGAAACCTAACATAGCCAAGATCCAACTGGGAGTGAGGCTGGAGTTTGTAGCTGGGAGTTCTTGTGAAAGCCGCACATCCCTACACAGGGCCCCTCCCTGCGCTCCCCCACCCCACCACTACTAGCATGACCCAACATTTTGAGTTCCTCCAGTCTCTGTAAATGTTAAGGCCACTGTGATTGCATGAGTGGCAGGAGAAGCCTATTCTTTCAGTACCCAAGCCCCCATGAGGAAACATGCTGAAAAACATGTACCGTAACCAGGTGAGAACTGGTGAACTCAATGGAAGCCTCAGCACAGCCATCACCAGCACTGCACCCTGCTGGTGGCACTGGCACTCACTGGGCTAGGTTCACACCACAAGTCATCTCCAGGGTGCAGACGTGTGCAAACCTACCTGAGGAGCCACAGCCGTTACTGGGCACAGGTCTAAGTGCCTTCTAGGTAGAAAGTTGTCCATGTGGTTCTGCCCCCTGGAGGTGGTTCACCCATCTTAACCCCACCATCCGGACAGTGTGGTCTTGATGCACCCAGGCTGCTGTAAGCTGTATACTCACAGCACAGACTCTCACCCTTACAATACTTAACAGAAAAAATATGTTGAAATAACATGGGAGTGACCCTGTGGCAAGCTAAATGGGACATGGAACAGACACATCTGCAAAGCAAACTCCTCAGAAAGGACAGTGACAGCAGCTGGTCTTGCTGCTTTTAAATCCCCAAAGCTTCCCTGATGTCACTGTCTGATCATAGCTTAAAAATCTAAGGGGCTGAGATGGCATGGTGGGGGGAGGGGAGTGAGGTGCTTATTGTGCAAATGTGAGGGCAAGACTCCCAACCCAGACACCCTGTGAATACCAGGTGCAGGTGCCTGTCATCCTACTGCTGGGGGGTGGGGTGAGAGGGTGGGAAGGATAGAGACAGCTGGATCCCTGGGCTGGCTGGCCAGCTGGTCTAACTGAAAAGCCAGTCCCATGTTCAGAGAAAGGCACTGTCTCAAAAATACGGTGATCAGCAATAGAGGGAAATACGCTGTCAACCTCTGACATGAACACCTGCACACAAATGTGTGTGCATACACATATACCTCACTCACACACATGCCATTTTTTTTCTGTGATTAAATCAGACCTGTTTCTCTGAAGGCTGCAGTGAGGGGGCGGTAAAGGATCTCTGGACACAGAAATCCCAGGGTCTAATAACATTGCTAGTTAAAAAACAAACAAACAAACAAAATGCCTCACATGAACATGGCAGGCGACTCTTGTTATGCAGGCATGAGGCTGAAGAAGGGATCTCTGCCAGGAGTCACTGGAGCTAATGAGCACTAGCTAGGATTTGAACCTATCCACGACCACAGCTAAAACCTGTAACTACAACATAAACCTTCAGCCCAGTCCCTGGGAAGAGTAAAGTCCACTGGCTTCAATAGGCCAGAGGACTGAGATACAAGAAAGCAAATCCCAGATCATTACTGGGAAATACACTGAACACATGCCTCCTTGTGGGACATCTGACCACTACTGATACGATGCCACACCCCAGCCACCTACCTCCATAGTGGAAGATAACATAACACTGCTTTGTGTGCTGTATAGACCTGAATGGTTGCCTTGCTTCCAATACTGTGATGCAAGCATAAGACAGTCTGTGTGTGTAAACAGTAAAAAGCCTCTTTAGGATGCTCTTGATTGGCTGCATGCCTCTCCTTGCCTTCTAGTCACGTTTGGCTGCAGGCTCAGAACCTTAGCCACGATTTTCTAAAAAGATGACCTGACCCTATTCCAACTTCATGAACCCAACACTGGGTGGGGCTTGTGTGACTCATCAAAGATCCCCGACTAGTTTTAAAACCAGCAGATACATTTGTAAGTTTGGTAAGATCACAAGTTGATCAAAACCACCCTTTCCCCACAAAGTAAGAATGGTACCCCAGGATGCCCGACTGCTTCTTTTGCCAGCAATGCCTACACTGTATCCCTAGGCTACTTCCCTGCATATACTTTGCCCTTAAACACAAAGCCATTTCACATGACTAATTCATTTCTAAAGGAGTTCATCAACCCATCTTACCCCACCTCCACAGAGGAACTACTCTACAATGGCTAGTGACTGTGTCCTAAAAAGCCAACACTTCCAGTAGCTGGAAATGGTTCAGTGATTAAGTACTAGTTGTTCTCCCAGAAGTCCTGAGTTCAGTTCCCAGCACCCAAAGTGGCTCACAACCATCCTTAATGGGATCCGATGCCCTCTTCTCTGCTTTGTACAAAGCCAACACTTCCAACCTTGGGCAGGCTCCACTCTCATTGGCCTCTCCTTTCTCATGGGCCAAGGCAGGGTACCCACAGACCATACCTGCTGGGCTACCGCCCACTCCCCAAGTCACCAGACTGCCTGTGGTGCTCAGCCTCTTTATTCTACTGGCCTCAGACAAAGAATTAGAGGATAAAAACCCAAAGGAAACAATCTTAAAAAATTTAATTGGAACAGTTATCAAGTCAACTACTGTTTTCCAGACAGGGTGTAGGTAGCAAGGTCTGCTTGGTGTTTTTGGAATGCCCCAACCTGAAAGATCCCAGAGCTTTTTCCTAGGACACTTGGCAAGCCGGTTGCCACTCCCACCTCCAGGCCCCTCACCTCCCATATTCAGAACCCTGCTCCTTCATGGCAGCCCTATCATGGTGATTTCTGTATCTTCATTGTGAGTTTGTGCCATCTTTGTCCCACACTCAAATGTGAAGGTGTTTTATTAGCTAGCATGACTCCTTTCTAAGCACTGTTCATGGAGAACCAAAGCCAGTCTAGCCAGAGGAGGTAAGAGAGCTGGGTCAAAGACCTGTGTGTAGCCCTCCCATCAGGACAGGGCTGGGGACTCAGGTGAGAACTTAGCAGAGGAAGCATCTACAACAGAAGCTCTATACATGAAGAATGTAGGCCAGCGGTTCTCAACTTCCCTAATGCTGTGACCCTTTAATACAGTTCCTCATGTTGTGGTGACCTCCAGCCAGAACATTATTTTTGTTGTTACTTCTTAACTGTAAGTTTGCTGTTATGGATCATAAAGATCTGTGTTTTCCAGTGGTCTTAGGTGACCCATGAAAGGTCATTCAACCCCTAAAGGGGCCCAGGTTGAGGGCCGCTGATCTAGACAGTTACTTTGTGCTTACATCAGTATTCAGCTGGAGAAAGCTTTGTGTCAAGATTAAAGAGGAGAGCATGTTTGAAAGTGACCAAGGGCTTGTGCTCAGCCAAGGTTACTGGTGCTACAAACCCAATCCTGACCCAGAGCAGCCTGGCTCCTTACCTTTCCTGCCGACAGCTGCTGACACCTAGGACCTGGCAAAACAGAGTGTGGCGAGAAGACAAGCAGGAACAGTGGCCTGAGTCTGTGCAGCATGTGTGCACTCTGCCAAGGCACTAGATGGCTTGCATGCACTCGGGAGACGGGCTGCATGAAGCGCTCCACTCGGGTGTGGACATGGCTGCCTTGCAGACACCCCAGACCATGAGAGCTCTCCTCTCCATCCAGCAATGCCACGCACAGCTTCCACCTCAGGCTTTCCTTACAGAACACTGAGGCCTGGGTATGTTTGGAATGAACCATTTGATCTACTTACTGCACATGGTCTCCAGGACAAAAACAGACATAAGAGGGGAACTTGCCTGAATTCTCAAGGCAGGTATAATAAAAGCAGGCCACTCAAACAAAGCTGGGGACCAATTTAAAGTGCAGTGCTTCCTGCCTGTCTCTTATGCGTCCCTCACTGTAAGAACGTGACATTTAACAACAAGTGGGAACCAAGGACAGTGACAAAGTTCTGAGGCCTTAGATTACTGCAGCTTCGTTTAAAAAGGAAAAAAAAGTAGTTCTACTATTTATTAGGTAGAAATAAGTCTTAGGTATGTTGTCCAGTATCACAAAATATGCTTGTTACCTAACTGAAAAAGAATCCTGTAGCCTACGACACAAGGCAGTGCTCTGTTCTGGCGCACAAGCTCTGCAAGCTGTGTCCAGAATCCCATTAGCTTCTTTCCACCCTAAGTTTCTTACCTTCTGAAGGCCACTCAACAGACCCTGTGCAGGCTAGCACAGAGAAGGCTGTGGGTTAGAAACTGCCTCAGTGCGGCAGTGGATCCAGGCTCCAAACAGGAAAGTAACTACTGTGCCCCCCGAGAGCAGATTTAGGGAGACAGCATTCAGTTCTGTCCTTCACCCCCACAGGCCGGAGCCTCTGGAGTAGCACAGGGTCCCCACATGCTCTCAACACAGAGACAGTACCACACGGGAGCAGCAACTGAACATGATAAACACTCAGGTAAAGAATCCATTTTAAAAACCAAATCATCTGTTAAACCTCCAATTTTTACTTTCAAAGACACTTGAAGCCACAGTCTCTCTCTGTCTCACAAGTCTTTCCCTTTACACAGGTGACTGGATTGTACCTGCTTTACCTACAAGACCTGGACCTGCTTCACTGCACAGGAAGATTGTTTTTTTTTACTGTTTACATTTTTTTTCTTAAGTTAATTTTTAAAAAGCATAGTAAAGACTCTGAGGACAAATTATTCAACTGTTTATCATACATAAGACCGCATGACTATAATACAAAGGGGGTCTTTTTCATTTAACGTTACAATATACACAGCAAGTCCGGACTAGGTCTTACAATCTGAACACAGGTATTTAACCTCTCCATGCTGTTTATGTTTACAATGCACAGAAGTCCTGTAACCAAACTGTGTGGGAAAGCACACAAACTGGACTGTAACGTAACACAGTATGCAGAAGCACTGGATTGTGTGGTTTTCTTTATGTAAATATCGGTTTAAAAACTGCTTTCTTTTTTTGGTGCTTGCTAAATGTGGCAACCAGCACAGAAAGAAAAGGAGAATGACCTGAACCCCATGGTGTGGGGCCTGAGCCCCACAGCCTCCGACGCTGACCCCTCCCAACAGTGCTGTGCTCAAGGGGAGGCCTCTGACGTAAACGCTCATGAACTGCCAAGTTCAAAACAATCCACAGGCTTGACATTTCATTACAAAATAAATATGGATTTCCTGATTAACACCCATAGTGTCTGTGTTTATAGAAACGGGGCTCTCAAGTCTCCACTCACACTCACAGAGCTTAGGCCTTTCTTTCTCAAAGTTTACATATAAAAAACCTGCTTTTGCTCAGAAAAAAAAAAAAAAAAATTGACCTAGTCAGCCACATGGAGTTAACCAATAAAAAGTAACATGGTGTTCTGCTGAGTTGCTTCCAACAGGGTTATCGGCAGAGGTAGATTACTGCTTCTTTCTAGGCTTCTTTTGCTCCTGGACAGGGAAGTTACTATATCTTCATTCTCCCAATTCAACTGCTTGAGAGTATAACACCCTAAAATTGCTCAATTTAAATGGGAACACAAATTTAGCCACTGCCCAACTGTGTTACATGAAGGCAGCGTCATCTCCAGACGAGGCACCTGTTAGTGCCAGCCTGCTCACTTCAGATCACGCTCAAAGCTCTGCCTTCCTCCTGTTCCTACTGTGGACCTGTCGGTTCAATCAAGGTCTCAAGTTCAAGTTTACAAGGAAGTTAATCAGGAATACAAGATCAACTGCTGGCTCCACAGCTTCTGGATCCAGTGTCCCTGTCCCTTCAGAAGCCTGGACACATTTAGAATGTGGCAGGTGTTGTAATCTTGAATTAGATGTCAATCTATTCTGTCCAGTACACAGATTGCTGTAAATGTATTGGCTATGGATTCAACAACAGTTCCAGTTTTGTTTAAGCAATAGTACAGCCATAATTTTCAACTGACATTTAAAAATGGTCTAGTTACACCTTGTGTCAAAGTGCAGAACTGCTACATTATTGGTTACAGACATCTATGTGCTATAAAAACAGCTTTGGTACAATAAATTATCAAAAAAGAAAATAAATTTTTGTAAAATTCACAGCATAATTGTGAGGCAAAAAAGCAGTCACATAAAATTCTGCATTTTAAAATGTTCAGGGTGAACAGAAGACGTCTTTGTGCAGAAGAAATGGTGGAGACACCACGTGCCGAGAAAAAGCCAAAGAAAAGGTAAAAGCAGGAAGGGACACAGCTGTAGCTATTTCCGTCAAAGCAAACCACTACCTCTGTGGCCTTCAACCAATAAGGGAGTCAGCTTTATGACACACGCAAAGTGACCTTGCAATACCTTACAATTAGTGGGTCACAAAAGTCTATTTTAAAAGAAAGGCCTCTTGAATTACCCATTCTCTGTGTTTTCAGCATTAAGGACTGTCTGCAAACGCATGTCCACAAGTGATTGCATCTGAAATGGTGGGCTCTTCTAACTCCGAGTCCAAATCCATAAGGCCAAAGGTTATCCCAAGGACCACCACTCAGACCTCCCAGGACTGGCCACAACCGACCTGCTGATTGCTTCTCAGTGCGCCTTGGTAAGGAGACCAGTCACGTTCCATCCTATCTTCCTGTGGTCTCTCCAACAGGAGACCCACAGGATCCCATGCAATGGCTGCTTTGCTCCTCAGTAGGTTCAGATAGGAGAGTCCTGATCCCCGCCACTTAGCATGCTTAATGTGCCTTACAAATGTCAACACAATCGTCCCTTTCACACAGCTGAAGATGATGCTTGTGTGTGCTGGAGGCCCCTCTTCCTTACAGTACTGCATTTCCGTGCCCAAGTGTGTAGAGGACATAAAAACCCAAATTTCCCACCCCACCCCTAACCCAAAACGAAACAAAACAAAACAGGGATAAAAAGGGAAAAAATAAAAATGAAAAAACCAAAACACCCTTATGGGGCCCTTTATGCAAATTATGTGCAGTGCCTTTTTATTTTAAAATTAGTTGGCAAATGACCAAGACCAACAGCTGAACATTAACTTTTGTTGGATAGAAAGACAAAACCCACTGTGACTGGGAGATGGAAGTCAAATGGGGGAGGCAGAAAGAGGACACTCTGAGCTCTCCGTGAAGATGGATGGACATGGCTCTTAAAAACTTCATTGTCCCTTTGCAATCTTTTCAAGTTAAAAAAAAAGTCAGCTTTGCCCTCTTGTAGCGGTTCAGTGTGTTATCTCCTTCTGATTCAAGCAGCTTTGCACTTTTGTTTTTGGGAAAAAAACACCACTTCTATAAAAACACACAAGAAACAAACTCAAGTTTCAATGTAGTCACGAGCTAGCTACAGGACTCTGTTGCACACAAACTCCTGTCATGGGAGACTCTTCTCTATCAGCCCCTTGCCTCATCGTCAGATGTCCTTCAGTCATGTAATGTGCAGGACCTGTATTAGCAGAAAATTGGTATGTTGGATGTCCAGCTATGCCAGTCTCTTGGCGGGGATTGGAGTAGACGGTCAAGTTAACGTCCATAGCTCCATTCTGTCCAAAGTCCAAGGCGTTAGCAGCCACTGGGCGGTTCTGATAGGCCTGATTGCCTTGATTACCAGTAGAGGAGGAAGATGTCGAGGAAGAAGTTGTTGAGGAAGACAGGGATGTCATGGAGTGGTGACTGTGGCCAACCTCCATAGAATCCTGGGTAGAGGAGCTATTTGTTGGAGAGTTGTAGACCCTTGGCCTGGTCCGGTTGCCCAAGGCTTGCTGTCCATGGTGGTGGTGGTGGTGATGGTGGTGGTGGTGGTGATGGGAACTGTTTCCATGGTGATGATGCAATGCATTCTGCTGAGGGGCTACATGAAAGGTTGTTTCTTGAACAGGATGAGTTTCAACAGTGACTTGTGTAGGAGCTTCAGTGCCTGACCAGCCCAGAGGAGCCGGAAACTGCTGGCGCACCTGTGGGAACATCGTGAAAGGGTTATCAGCACTGTTTCCAAGCTTAACCCATGCCTGAGAATGCACACCAATGCCCACTTACTCATGGGTAAGCCCTTGTGTCTGCCCTGCCCTTCTCTAACCCATTGGGAGGAGCAGTATATCCTTCCAGATCAACAGGCTCCCAGCCAAAATCCTTCAGTGTATCCTAGGCACATAAAGCAATCCTAAATCCTGACACCATCGCTCAATCTTCCACTGCTATATTTCTCCATCATTTCTTTACTTATGTGAGCTCCAATCAGCCCAGGTTGTCTTCCCGCCCCTTGACCTGGACATAAACTTCTAGGCATCTGCACTCATTCTTTCTTTCTGCCAAGAATGCTTTCGTTTCTAATCTTGCTTGGACATTCTTATGCTGTCCTGAGTGCCTATGGCAGAGGCTGCTGCTGCGCAGCCCTTGCTGCTTTTCCAACTCCCCACTCCCTACTCATGTTCACTGCAGTGTACATGAGCACACCACATGCTCCAGCCTCCTTTGTACTCCCCTGGCCACCAGCAGGACCATGGATGGAATGAGCCTGTCTAAGTCTCACTAAGTCTGTCTGCTGGACACCATGTCATGGCAACTGGGCACAACTGACAAACCAATAACTTCAACGCTTATTTCACAGTTGCACTCACAGAGAGGGAAAACTCGCGCACTCTCTCTCTGATGCCTCACTCAGATAGTGTGTGCTTTTAGTTCAGTTCACTCAGTGTGCCTCAATCTAGCACAAGTCCTTCTCAGTCACACAGCTCTGCACTGCGGGGCTGACTGTGCTGAGGTCTAGCACAGAACTTTACCAACCCATGCAGGCAATACCTACCTCAGAGGGATACCCCAAGTCTTTCTTTGGTACTGAAGCATCACTTGTCATTTTAATCTGTGTTTTAGTGTGTTTACTGTGTCACTGTGAGCTCTGAAAAGGCAAAGGCTGTCTCTCCCACCAGAGTTTAGCACAAATTGTTAAAGTACATATTCAATAAAAATTGTATGGAAATGAAATTCCTGAAAATCCAGTAGGGAAAACAAAACTGGCAGACAATTGCATAAAAGAAAATGCAGGCTGACCAACCATTCTCAATCTACTATGAAATACTTTAAAATTATGGCATGTTACAACTTCAGATTAGCGATACTCAACTGGTAAAAGGTGAACAACTACACCAAAAACTGAAAGAACTGAAATCAAAACCCTTATGGATCCAACATGCGTGTCTCAGATGAGAAATATTTGATACTGTGAACCACACTGCAGGATGGAAGGACTCTGCTACTGTGAGGCAGGGCCAACTCCTCCTGCATGCCTATAACCCCAGGCAGAGAAAAGAGATCCACATGGTAGAATACGGAGACCTAACTGCACCTGAGTGTCTCTGACAAACCTGAGTAGACTGCACGATACTCTTGCGATGAACCCATCATCACATGGTTAATTATAATATCTTAAATTACGACAGTCACGGACAATCACAGTGGTTGCACAGAAAGCAATCAGACAGTGAGGATGCCTCCCTCCTAAGTGACTGACAGGCAGGCGGTGTATATGGTAGAGACACAGCTGGACACAGGACAGAGCACAGTGGGAGGAGAGCTCACCCTGTTACTCAGAAGCACACACAATTTTACAAAGATACAACGGTTCTTTCCTTCTTTGGTATTTTCAGGCCATAGTGAATATCAACAATGAAATCAAACACAGATAAAGGAACTCTAAAGCATACAGTTTCTTACTTTCTTCCTTTATTCCTTGGAGGGAAAAGCAGGGGTATGTGCACTTACACGCTGCTGGAAACTAATCTAGCTGGGGCACGGTGTGCTCCAGGCAAATGCTCTATTACTATATTCCAAGTTGGCAATGACTTTAATACTCAACGTTCTGAGTTGTCAAATCACGCAGAAGACAGTCTAGTAATCATGACCATTAACTCCTGTTCTCACTCTGACTCAGTAATTTTAATTCCAACTGTTTCCAGGAATTTAGAAGACAATGTGTGCACATATGACTGGTGTGTGTAAAGGTTTTTACTATGACATAATAGTGAAACTGACTGTAGGTAAGAGAAATACCCATAAGTAAGCTAAGAGTGAAAGCTCTCACAGAATAGTTAAGCAATGGAATACTGCAAAACAGTACAAAATAAAGCTTTGTTTTGATATAGGAAGAATACCAAATCCATGCCAAATGAAGAAAGACCTAGATATGAAACTGGGTGTGTGTCTGTGTGACAGTGCTTATAGAGAGGCTAGAGTATATATCTAGGGAAGTAGTTTGAATGTGTGTAAATATTGTGTCTGCATATAAAATATTACCTAATTAATACACATTAGCTGATAATATATAATTAGATTTACTTTTCCATAAAGAACATCTTTTCAAAGACATCAAAGCTACAAATACTAGTTTGTATTACACTTGCTGACATGAAGAGGGCTTCTCACAAACCTCTGTGTGTGTTTCTTTCTTAATACATGACTGTATCACTGCATCAATTGGCTCTGCAGGTAAAGGCATTTGCCAATAACCCTAACAGTCAGAATTTAACTGTCCAGCCCCTCTCTGCCCCAGTAGACATGGAGCTGAGTCCCAGAAGTTGTCCTCTGACTTCCACAGGCATGCTATGGTTCGCATGCACACTCAATATAAATGAACTAAAACTTTTTTTTTTTTTTTTTTGGTTTTTTGAGACAGGGTTTCTCTGCGTAGCCCTGGCTGTCCTGGAACTCACTCTGTAGACCAGGCTGGCCTCAAACTCAGAAATCTGCCTGCCTCTGCCTCCCAAGTGCTGGGATTAAAGGCGTGCGTCACACACTGCCTGGCACGATTTTAACACAAAAAGGAAAAAAAAATATGCTGGGCACAATGAAGCATGTCTGTAACTCCAACTATCTGGAGGCAGGAGAACGATGATCATGAGCCAGAAATGTCAGCTGAGGCTGTCCAACAGCCACCTAAAGTAAACAGGCAGATCAATGACTTCTGTAAGGTAGGTGGGAATATACAGGTATGTTACTCTGGGAACATCTATGTTATGTTTGCAGTACATAGACCGCATACATACATGAAAGAGAGGAACAATGGATGGTCAAAACAGTTTACTAAGTGTGAAGTATGCCACTATGCCAAAGCAGGAAGAAAGAGGAGACCCAGCATGGCACATCCCACAGAGTGGAAGATCTCAGTTTGAGCATCCTGAGTGCAGAGGATAAAGAAAGGCCTGGGCAGAGGCAGAACACAAAGACACTGTGTCCCAAGAGGTTCCACATGTTAGTTCAGGTACAAGGGAAACAAGGGCTATGTAAAGCAGGGGAAACAAACTAGACTGAAGTAGCAAAGTTCACGTGTCTGCAGAGGTTCCTCAGACTGATAAGCACTTAGACAGGGCACAGGAAAGAGCAGTCGGTGTCCTTCACAGGAAGACAGGACACACATGGCTCAAGCAGTGGGAAGGCATAAAACCAGAATTCACCCTTCACTAACCCAAAGACTAACTCCCTGGCCCTGAATTTATGACAGTAAATAAGTGAGTTTAGGGCCATTGTTACAAAGCAACAGGTTAACAGTAAAGAGTCTTCTTACTGCTCAGATATGCAGAAGGGTATTTACAGTAAGCCCAGCACAACCCAGGGGGGTCAGAAGTGTAGTCAGAGGTAAGCAGGAAGGAAGTTATGGTGACTGCAAAAAAAAAAAAAAAAAAAAAAAAAAAAAAACTCAAAAAAGCGGGTGTGGCGAGCTCTTAATCCAGCACTATGCAGAACGGCGATTTCAGTTAGCCCAGCACCAGGGGGTCTACAGAGTGAGTCAGGTAAGCAGGTAACAGGAATGTCTAAAAATGGTGACTGCAATGACTAGCAACAAAGAGTGGGACCAAGCAGGAAGTATGCAAGGTCATCTCAAGGCATGGTGGGTAGGAACACTGCCCAAAAGAAAGACAGCTAAGGGAGAGGAACAAAGAAATGGAGAACCAGTCACAAGCTACCAAAGAAAGCAGAGGTAACTCAATGTATGTAGATTAAGTTAGCACTGCCAAATACTGCCAGGCCATGACAAGGGAAAGTATGGGAGTCCTCTGGACCATCAATGAGAACTGTGGTTGACACAGGGACTGTGCCTGGGGCCAGGGCTTGAGTGCACTGAGCTGCAGAGCTGCTGAAGACAGTGTGGTGAGGGAGACAAGTACCAGAGGCAGATTTGCTGTATACTAGCAAGATTGAAGGCTCAGTGCTGCTCAACAGAAGAAGCCAGAGCCCATGAAGAAGGGAGGAGATGAGGGCCTGGCTTCAACAAGAAGCCCAATGAGAGCAGAGACAGGTGAGCTGTGAGAACATGGACAGAACAGTGCCTGTCTGAAGACTGCACACAGACAGCAGGAGAGTCAGGAAGAGAGGCCAAGGCCTCTCTACCCAAGAGTACACAAGTTGGAAGCATTTCACAGACAGCAGGAAGGAAAAAGGATTCTCTGAGGAATGTTACCTATAGCCTTTGGTGAATATGAACACTGAGGACAGACGGTATGACAGTTTCTCCAGCAGAACCAAGTGGCCCAGTCACAACAAAGGAATGACCACCAATCTAGCTCAGGTTTTCCTTACCTACCAGATAACTGACTGGCCCTCTTGAACAAAGAGTCAAAATGTAGCACACAGTGCAGAGGGACATTATCTCATTAAGGTCTTGTGTTCTTGTCTGAACAATAACACACCTCCATCATGTGTTTAACTACTTGGTCCCCAACTGGCAACCAGTGGCAGGGGTAAAGGCTCTACTGGAGGAGGCTGGCCTATGGGGTAGGCCTTGAGGCTCTATAGTGAAGAGCAGCCCCCTTTCTGTTTCTTAAATGCAGAGGCCTCCTGACCCTGCAGCCCTGCTTCCCCTGACTGCTGCCATGTCTTCCCAGACATACTGCCTGACTTCCTTTTGAACTATTAGCCTGAGTATACCCTGTCGTCCTTACACTGCTTCTGTCTGGGTATTTACCACAGCAATGAAACATAGCTAAGATGGCATCACCACATTTCTACCCTACCAGATGCTCTACACTAACTTTAAAAATTACTTTAATGTTACAAGTTTAAAAAGCAAATACTTTCAAGTTTAAAATCCCAACACAAACTGCTTCAGAACCAGGATGAGGAATGCTGGAGGCCATCGAAGTAACAACAGGGTCCAGAATGCACAGCTCACAGAGAACTAGTGCACCCAGAGGTCTCGGCACCTACTGAGAGGCAGGGAGCAAACTACTGACACTCGGAAACTGCTGTAGCAAATGAAAAATAAACCTGGGGTGGATGTCTGGAAGGATGGTGGTGTGTGTACCCAACCATACTCTCATTTCTAACAAGGAGTGGAGTTTTATTTCCTAAGCAGTGAAGACACTTCATGCCTTTAGAAAAAAAGGACACAGCCAACACAGCTAAAGCTAGCAAGGCCATGGCAGGAGAACTGAGAACACTCACCTGGGGACTGTGTGTCTCACAGTCCATGGCCTGGACAGCAGCAGCGAAGTGTCCACCGCTGTGCCGATGCTGGTGCGTCGGATCCGACCTGGCTCTCCCACTGTTGCTCGTTCCCGAGGATCCACCTTTATCAGGACACAGAAGAACTTGTAAGTTTAAAGCTAATTCTGCTCAGGTTAGTATTCTGAGACGCCCACAGCATGGGTGAACAGAGGATTCACAAGCAGTGCTAGGAGCTATGTGTGGATCTCCAGTTTCCATATAAAAACCTGGGCTGACTGGACCCCAGGACTTGGGGAGAGAGTGTCAATCCTAAGACCTCACTGGCCAGGCAGCCTGGATACAACTGCAGGCCTCTGGTGCAGTGGGACTCTTATTTCCAAGTAATAGGGAAGACAGTGAAAGGAAGACACACAGTGTCATGCCCCACACATGACCTTAGGTTTGCACATATGCACACTTAGGTGCATGTACTATATAGCACATATACAGACACACAAAACTTTCAAGCTATGATATTAACTTGAAATATACCACAATATTGGAGTCTTAGGTGGTCTTTCCACATCAACTGCTAATATAGCCAGGTTCCTCAGTCAAATAAAGACTGAAGGATGTGGAAAAAATAACCCCATTTAAAACCATTTAAAATTTTGGCTATAAGTAGCTTTGTTTCTAACTGTCAGGCAGACAATGGAAATCTAACAGTTAAATTTGCTACAGACGGGGCAGTGTATAGAGGGGACTGAATTCAGAGCCACACACATGCTAAGAACAGACTAAAGTAAAATAATTCCTTGCTACCCATTTACCAAATTGAAAACATTAGTTTATAATAAATATTCTAAAAGAATCCCACACTGGAGCTGGGCAGTGGGAACACATGCCTTAAATTCCAGCACTCCGAAGGCAGAGGCAGGAGGATATCTGTGAGTTTGAGGTCAGACTGATCTACAAAGGAAGGGGTGGGTGGGTGGGTGTGTCCAGGATAGCTACACAGAGAAACCTCGAGTCAAAAAGACAAAAATGAGGAGAAAAAGAAGCCTCCCGGCCCATAAGCAAACCGAAAGCACACCCCATGGCCGACCTGAGCTGGAGGAGGTGCTGGAGGTCGTGCCTGAAGACTGAGACTGCTCCATCGCAGGGCTGGTGGACACACTGTTACTCGTGTTGGTGCCTTCGTCAGCCGTTTTCTTGAAAAAACTGTGCTGCAGGGCATAATAAGGTTGAATCCGCGTTTTGGGGTCATAATCAAGCATCCTTAAAATGAGGTCTTTGAACTTCAAGTAGTCAGCGACAGTATGACCTGATTCCCCAGCACGCCGCCCGCCAGGTCCTCCTGTTTCTACTCCAAGAATATTATGAAGTTTACGGGTTCCTGGTGGTTTGTACTCCTGTTAGAGAAGAGAGAACAAAAATTGTCTCTGAGTTTGGTAGAAGATGTAACATTTACATGACTTACTCAAAAGTACAAGGCTTTGTGAAGAAAGACAATTACTGTAATTCCCCCACCCACTCTGCACATACACTTAAGCATGTGTTTAAGAAGTCCAATGCAGTTTTGAGAGCAAAAAAATGATTCTGAAGATCAGTGTAGCTCAGCAGCAAGCAGATGCTGGCCCAGCCTGAAACTGGGTTGGTATAGTTTCACCCAGGAACATGATTCTTATTTTCAAGGTTGTGAAACAAGCAAGCAAGCAAGTAAACAAAGATAAGAGTGAGACATAGAAAATCTTCAAATATAAAACAATTACTATAACAGCTTCTACAGAGCACAGCAGAATGGATTCTGACTTGCTTCACTCCGTAAATAATTTTGTTTTGAGATAGGGTCTTACTGCGTAGTCTTGGCTGACTGGGAACTCACTACACATAGAACAGGCTGGCTTCAAACTCTAGAGGTCTGCCTGCCTCTGCCTCCCAAGTGCTGCAACAGGAATTAAAGGTGTCCACCACAATGCCAGGTTTGCTGTGCACCGGAGAACATGCTGCATCGCCTCCCTAATGGTGGCTCATTAAAGCTGTCCATGCCACTCAAAGTAAAGGGGTTGGTCCACCCAAACCTGCTCAGACAGAGGGAAAAGTCAGCTACTCCTTTTCTTTTACAAAATCGTTCATCAGCTGCTTAACTACAGGATGGGATTTATTGATACTCATTAGTAACTGGGAACAATATCATCCTTCTTCCAGTCTCAACAGCACTACCAGAGTTTTGGTGACAGTTGTTTAAAGTCAAGAAGCAGGACAAACCACAGCTATGCATGTTCAGCAGATGTTCTTCCACCGTTCCACTGACCACATCCCCAGCCCCAAATGGCTACTACCAGGTTAGAAGAGCCCTGTGCGGGGAAAAGGGGTCACCATGCCAGACCCAAGGAAGGAGAACTCAGCCTAGTTCTGACCACACAGAAACAGCCACACCAAGGCAGCAAAGGAGCTGGAGGAAAATGTCTGGGTTATCTGTGGGAGGCAGGCAATGTGTACAGAGCTCCAGAGCCTCCTTCGGTCAGGAACAACAATGCTTGAAGGGGGCCTCCTCAGATGTTAAAAACCTGAGGCAAACACTAAACGCCCAGATTCAGACCTTTCTGGCCTGACAGTACGAGAGGCGTGTCAGCTTCTCATGGAAAATGACACAGTCATTCTCAAATACAGAAAGATTGGAATTTTCTTATTTTATTTTATTTTATTTTTTAGATTACAGAAACAAATAACAGAGTCCATAATTTAGCAGGGGAAAATGAGTTATCAATCCATACTAATAAATGGCCCAGGCAGTGGGACCGGCAAGCAGGTATTTTTAAACTAACAAATAAATGTGTAAGTTAAACAGTTTAATAAAAAGCAGGCAACATGTGTGAATAAATGGAATTTCAGAAAAGGAAAAACTGTAAAAAAATAAGGACAGATACAAATTCTTCAATGAAAATCCTAAGCGGAGAGCCTGCTTTCCATTTGTGTGTTGTCAACAAGCTCTAGTGTCATCTTTCCCCTCTCTTTAGACAGCATCTCTCGCTGCCTAGAACTCAACAAGCAGGTCACATGGTGGCCTGCAAGCCCTAGGGTGTCCCCATCTCCCCTCCCCAGCACTGGGGTGACAAATGTACATCATCCCATTTAGGTGGATTTTAAGGACTGGCCTATGTTTTTTGTGGTCACAAAGGAGAAGCACGTAACTAACACATACTTCTCTCGCCTGCTGAATACTTCCAACAGCAGAACAGATTCAGAACGCTGGGGAGCCAAGGTTAACAAAAAAATAATAGTGACCAAAACAGAGAGCAAAAATAGTATCCAAATTCAAAACATAAAAGCAAGACAAGTGCCACTGCACTCTCCACTGAAGCTCTGAGGATCTCAGGGCAACAGTGAGCATGGTAGAACCAGCCACGTAACGGTAAACTAGAAGACTGATCGATCAGAATACGTATTTGATAACATCTGAGGACTACAAAAGACATCAGTCCACAAGCCCAAGAATTTCAATACCCTGAGAATAAATATAAAAGAAAAATTAAACAAACAAAAAAAAAGTGCATAATAAGCACGTATAACGATAAACTGTTTAATCACCCTGAAGGAAAAGGAAAACGCATGGTAAGTAAACAGTGCTAAGAACAAACACTGACTTTCCTCACACTGCAACAGAGGAGCCAGACCATCTTTCTGGGGCATGCTAATCTAGAACTTTAGAGCCACAGAAGACAGTTTAAAAACAGACAGTAATTAGCAGTATCTTCAGGCAGCAGATGCTCCAGTCATAAGCATAAACTACACACTGAAAAGGAGAAGGAGCTGGGCACAGGTGAGACAGGGATGCAGGATGGAGAGGGCCCCCGCACTCAGTGTGCCTACCGTGTTTCCCTTTCCTTGAGGTAAACAGGCCATGTGTTCTGAGGATTCTAACACATGCAGACGTGATGCTTACACACAAAGCACTTGAGAGCTAGAAGCGAGCAAGTTACAACATACAAGTGATAGAACAGTATCTAAGGGCAATTGACATAAAAATGCATATTGTGAAACAACACTAGACGTTATACACACAACTGAGAAGTCGGCTGAGGAAATAAGTCTCCAGAGTACTCAACTGCTCTAAACACAGCAAGACAGAGAAACAGACAAACTTAACCATCAACAAAGACAAACCTCAAACCCACTGCTCTGAATGAAATAAATATTCACTGTAAAGGAAGAGCAGATTTTAAAGCATGTCCTACCTATATGTTGCATACAAGTCACACTTGAAGAGAAAGGTTTAAAGTTGAGGTTTATGTGTGTAACATACACCTTATGAAAATGGTCAGGACGGACAACCTGCCATGGCACAGCACTAACACACTTATGGACATCTCGTGACAATTCAAGGTCAATTCATCAGAAATCACAACAAAATCACTAACAAAGCTTTAACAACCAGGACACAACTAAAGATAACCTTGATATAACTATGGCTTCAAAGTGATGGAAGCATGCACTGGTCCATGATGGGTCCCTAGCTGTTGGTTCAGCCTGCGGAGGTGAAGAACCTTTAGGAGGCAGGCCCAGCTCTATGCCTACTTCTGCTTCCTGCTTAGCAAGTGCATGAGCAAGCAGCCTCACACTCTGGCAGGCAGTGAATCACGTCTACCTGAAGAGCTGAGGGAGTGCTCCTAGACTGTGAGCTGAGTTGATAACTTGCTACTAAGTTGCTTCCTACCAGGCATTAGTGACAAGAAAAGTAACCAGTATACCACTGAAGGTCAAAATGTCCCTCAGATACTGACAGAAACAAACAGAAAAAGACACGCACCACGCACGCACGCACGCACGCACGCACCTCTAGAACACTACAACAAAGTTCCATTGTTATCTGATACACATGAAAGAATCACCAAGACAAATTCCATTCTAGACTATAAAACCAGACTCTACACATTTTAAATGAATGATATCACATTCAAAAAACACAGTGCTATTTAGTTAAAGAAGAATTAAGATATCTAGAAAATTCTCAAATATTTTGAAATAATGGAACAAGATTCAAGATAATTGTTAAAGAAAACAATTATAAGCTACATCAGGAACATTTCTGAATACTACTCTTACCAGACCAGCAAGTTTAACTTAATGCTATAGGAAACAGCAGGACCAAGTGTGCTTTATCACAGGTTAGGATAAATATTCCAAGCCTACTGCAAAAAAAAAAAAAAAACCCACTTATATAACGAGGGGTTGGGGTGGGGGGTCATATGATCATCATCTGTAGATGCAGGAAGGGCCATGGCAAGGTATGTATCATCTCTAGCAGGACTTGATACTCAAGTAGAGGTTGTTTTTCAAATTTTACATACAGAAGACCAAGAATGTGTGACACTAACACTTGCCACTAGGTATAGACAGAGCAATAGGAATCCAAGCTTGCAAACACAGGCAGACGGTGAATTAGTTTAATAAAAAAGTATGAAATCAGATCAACAAGTGATGTTCAACACTGCCCATTACTTCACATTACTCGAAGCTCAAAAATGAATTCTAGGTGAATCACAACAAAGTTAGGAGAAAACATGAAAGCAAATCTTTACATACTTGGGAATTAAAGTGGGGAGAGGAGGAAGTCCCACAGGTTTGACTATCTACTATTAATGATATCTTACTAATATTACAAGTCCTCTGGCACCCAGAGACCATGTTTTCCTGGACAGGAAAAGTACTGACAAGTAGCAGTCAACATTAAGTAAGGCACCTCTCAAAACATCAGAAACACTGAAAAAGCTGTTTTTCAATAATGATAAACACACATAGGTCCTGGCAATTCTCAGACAATGCCACTAGAAAAAAGACGTGTGGTATTCTTTCTAGCCTTAATCAATTAATCCCTAATTACATTTAAACAAAAAAGTTCACTGACAGATAATAAATTACAGTATAGTCAATGAAATACCATGAAGCAATAAAACAAATTAAGTCCTTGGATACCAAACAATATGAAATCTAAATGCTGTTTTATTAAATAAATGTGATACTTAGTCTTCACTGTCAACTAGTCAAGACTTACCCATCACCATGGACCTATACTAGTTAGCTGAGGAGGGAAAACTGAGCGTGGGCAGCAATATCACACAAGGATGGGGTCCCAGAAGGAAAAACAAGGAGCTCCTGGGACTGCAGCAGTCAGTCTCTGCTCCCTGACTGCAAGGACAGGGGGCAGCCACCTCTTTGTCCTCCTGCAGCACCTTCCCAACCACAGTGCACTGCATCTACAAACTGCAAACCATGAACCCCTTCTCTTCTGTAAGCTGCTGTTGTCAGGTGCTTTGTTGCAGTGAAAAGATCAACACTTGAAAGTAGTAACAGCAGAGATTATAGTATTCATGAAGTGGAGCTGGTAATCACATCCAGAATGGAAAGTAGACCAACAGAACAGAGTCAGAAAGGAAGGCCGAGCTTGGTGGAAATACTCTGTATCTTGCGTTAAGTAGTGGGTGCAAAGTGAACACATATGACTGAGTACTTGGTCAAGTGGTAGATTTAGCAGGAATGGCCTTGCTGGACAAAGTACATCATTGAGGCCAGGCTTCAAGGTTAAAGCCACAGACCATTCCCAGTTGTGCTCCCCTCCCCGCAACCCAGCCACCATTGTCTGCCACCTGCTGCCATGCATTTTTCCAGCCATTATTGACAACATTCCTCTGGAACCTTAAACCCAAACTAACCTTCCTTTTATAAGCTGCTTTGGTCATGGTGTTTTTATCACAATAAAAAAGAACTAATACATATTTCATTAAAACTTTGAATATGAGGGCTGGAGAGATGGCTCAGCAGTTAAGAGCACTGACTGTTCTTTCAGAGGTGCTGAGTTCAATTCCCAGCAACCACATGGTGCCTCACAACCATCTGTAATGGGATCTGATGCCCTCTTCTAGTGTGTCTGAAGAGTGACAGTGTACTCATGTACATTAAATAAATAAATATTTTAAAAAGCTTTGAATATGGGCTTCTGAAATATGAAAAGTTAAAAACTTCTAAGAAAATAAACTACACAGTCAGTGACAGTGTCTGCATTTTTTCTTTCTTTCTTTTTTTTGGAATCTCTGCCCATACAGTATGATCAGCTGACTGCAGATTTATTTTTGCTGCAAATTTTAGTTTTGCAAAAAGAGAAATAAGTCAGTCACTAAGCTCAACTATGGGAAATCTCACTGAACATACAGTTAATTAATGGGTAGTAAGTATATTGTTAAGATTTGATTTAAAAAGACCTACTAAATTCTGAAATGCCTCCAATAACCAATAAACAGTAATAATTATAGTTTGATTTGGTTTCACTCTGGAAAGAAAGAGCTGTGGAAAACTGAGTGAATGAATGTTCATTTAAAAGGAGGGAGCGCTTACACTTAAAGACAAAGTGGAAGCCAACTGCTCTACAGAACAGACTGTAAAGAAGCTCTCACTCCTCAATGCTAATTCAGACTGGCAGGATCCACCTGGAACACTAATAAAGAAACCTGAGGATTTCCCACTGAGTTCTTGTTCAACAGGAAAATGGACTGTGACTGATAACTATGTGCATGTGTGAAAGAGAGACTCAGGGTGTAAGGTACCTTTCATCCCTCAACAGACTACTATCTGCCTGAACTTGGAGAAGCCCGTATGCCTCATTTCAATACTGACTCAGAAGGTGCCACAGCCTGTACATAGGACTGTAGCATTGCAGGTATAATTAGAAACTGGAAACTGTGTGGTCTACAATTACAGGGAGTAAGGTAAAATGCAAGACGTTACAAAGCAGGTATAAAGGAGATAATAACTATGCACAAGTCTCTGAGCAGTTGGGTTGTAGTTCACTTGGAAGATCTTGACTAGCATCCTCAGTTACACAGCAAGTTTAAAACCAGCCTGGGCTACACAAGACTCTGTTACAAAACAAAACAAACAAATGAAAAGATCAAAGCAAAGAAAGTAGGATTAAAGAGATGTCTTGATGGGTAAAAAGTACTTGCTGCTTTTTGGAGAGAATCAGAGTTTGGTTTCCAGCATGTACACTGGTTAACATTTTACTCCAGCTGCCAGGGGATCTGATGCCCTTTTGTGGTCTCTTCAGGCATGCACATATGCATATACAGACATTCTATTTATATAAATAAAAATAAATCTTTAAAAAAAAAAAAAAAGAAAAGCAGGGCTAGAGAGATGGCTCAATGGTTAAGAGCACTGGCTGTTCTTTCAGAGGTCCTGAGTTCAATTCCCAGCAACCACATGATGGCTCACAACCGTCTGTAATGGGATCCAGTGGCCTCTCTGGTGTGTCTGAGGACAGCTACAGTGTACTCACATACGTAAAATAAAAATAAATCTTAAAAAAAAAGTTAAGAAAAGCAAAACAAGAACCTTTAGATATTAAAAGACTCTACAACTAAGTAAATGTGAATTAAAGCAAAGAAACAGCACCCCTAGTTCCCTGAAACGGCACCTAGTGGCAGCATCACTAAAACACAGGATAAAATAACTAAAGGGAAAAAATCCTCTTAAATATTGAAAATGCAGAACCTATAACCATAAGGTAACAAATGTTACCAACTCCAATTATGTTATCTGTACATTCTTTTTATTTAATAAAGCCCAAACTAGCGAAGTCTGGAATACAGACAAAATCATAGCAATTTATTAGTTCCTAAATAAAAATGGCTTGAAAAGTCGATCTGTCCATTAGAACCTCTGTTACTGGCATGGCAGGAATCTGAATCACAAAGACTCATCATATGAATCCTAAAAAGTATATGGCTGCTTAAACTTTAACATTATACTGATACAATTAACTCTTCATAGCTATGTTATCCCTACAGCTGAGCTTACTGATTACCGATCAGTACTGAAATGAAGTATACAGGTTCATCAGCTGTCTCAAACACGCAATAGTATTCTGCTTGTTTTACTGAAACCCACGACCTGACCATTAAGCAAACACTGACCATGGCACAGTGAGCTCAATCTGAAACTTCTGAACAAATACTTTCTACAATTGTTAACTATAATACAGTTGTTAAGAAAATTCAAAGGAGCTATAAATGAACAGCTCTGATGACAGAAAAAATAGAGAGAAAGGGTGGGGTGGGGAAAGGAAAAAAGGAAGGAAGCCCTCCAAGAATAAGTGCACCCCATTTTACCCGTTTTCCATCTTTGGTCTTCTTTAAGCTCCAAGTGCCATGGGCAACTTCTCAAAGAACTTCTTGCTTATCGGTGCTTGGTCAAGAATATGAGCAGGTGGATGCCCAAGACTTCACTATTTATCATCTGATCGACCTGTATTAAAAACAAAAACAAACCTGTAATGTTCCACTGTACATTCATCCACTTCTGCTTGTCAATTCTTTCCTAGATTAGTGCACATATCTGTGTAAGGTTCTGTTGTGGTACTGAGCGATGAAATGTGACGCTAGGTGATCACTGTGGACACTATGGACACTGAGGATGGATACACTGTGGACCTGAGGTGGATACACTGTGGACCTTATGACCTGAGGGTGGATACACTGTGGACGCTGAGGGTGGATAACTGTGGACACTAGGACCTGAGATGGATACACTGTGGATGCTGAGGGTGGATACACTGTGGACAACTACTGGACACTGAGGATGGATACACTGTGGACGCTGAGGGTGGATACACTGTGGACTATTAACTGGACACTGAGGATGGATACACTGTGGACGCTGAGGTGGATACACTGTGGACACTATGGACACTGAGGATGGATACACTGTGGACGCTGAGGGTGGATACACTGTGGACACTATGGACATGAGGTGGATACACTGTGGACACTATGGACACTGAGGGTGGGTACACGTGGACACTATGGACACTGAGGGTGGATACACTGTGGAGCTGAGGGTGGATACACTGTGGACACTATGGACACTGAGGTGGATACACTGTGGACGCTGAGGGTGGATACACTGTGGACCACTATGGACACTGAGGATGGATACACTGTGGATGCTGAGGGTGGATACACTGTGGACACTATGGACACTGAGGATGGATACACTGTGGACGCTGAGGGTGGATACACTGTGGACACTATGGACACTGAGGATGGATACACTGTGGATGCTGAGGGTGGTACACTGTGGATGCTGAGGGTGGGTACACTGTGGACACTATGGACACTGAGGATGGATACACTGTGGACGCTGAGGGTGGACTTACACTTGGACACTGAGGGTGGATACACTGTGACGGATGGATACACTGTGGATGCTGAGGGTGGATACACTGTGGATGCTGAGGGTGGGTACACTGTGGACACTATGGACACTGAGGGTGGATACACTGTGGACACTATGGACTGAGGATGGATACACTGTGGACGAGTGCATGGGATGTGGTGGATACACTGTGGACACTATGGACACTGAGGATGGATACACTGTGGATGCTGAGGGTGGATACACTGTGGACGCTGAGGGGGGGTACACTGTGGACACTATGGACACTGAGGATGGATACACTGTGGACGCTGAGGGTGGGTACACTGTGGACACTATGGACACTGAGGTGGATACACTGTGGACGCTGAGGGTGGTACACTGTGGATGCTGAGGGTGGATACACTGTGGACACTATGGACACTGAGGATGGATACACTGTGGACTGAGGTGGTACACTGTGGCTAGGGCACTGAGGGTGGATAGTACACTGGTGGTACATGGGGAGAGGATGGATACACTGTGGAGCTGAGGGTGGATACACTGTGGACACTATGGACACTGAGGTGGATACACTGTGGATGCTGAGGGGTGGATACACTATGGACATGAGGATGGATACACTGTGGATGCTGAGGATGGATACACTGTGGACCTGAGGGTGGTACACTGTGGACACTGAGGATGGATACACTGTGGACACTGAGGGTGGATACACTGTGGACACTGAGGATGGATACACTGTGGACGCTGAGGGTGGTACACTGTGGACACTATGGACACTGAGGGTGGATACACTGTGGAATCTGATGGTGTGGATACACTTGGAGCTGAGGGTGGTACACTGTGGACACTATGGACACTGAGGATGGATACACTGTGGACGCTGAGGGTGGATAACTGTGGACACTGTGACACTGAGGTGGATACACTGTGGAGCTGAGGGTGGATACACTGTGGACACTATGGACACTGAGGATGGATACACTGTGGACGCTGAGGGTGGTACACTGTGGACATATGGACACTGAGGTGGATACACTGTGGAGCTGAGGGTGGTACACTGTGGACATATGGACACTGAGTGATACACTGGACGCTGAGGTGGTACACTGTGGACACTATGGACACTGAGGATGGATACACTGTGGACGCTGAGGGTGGATACATGTGGCACTATGGACACTGAGGGTGGATACATGTGGACGCTGAGGGTGGTAACGTGGAGCTGAGGGTGGATACACTGGGATGCTGAGTGGACACTGAGATGATACACTGTGGCACGCTGAGGGTGGATACACTGTGACTGGACCTGAGGGTGGGTACACTGGGACTGGGACAGTGACACTGTGGACGCTGAGGATGGATACACTGTGGACGACTGAGGGTGGATACACTGTGGACCTGAGGGTGTGGACACTGGTGGACACTATGGACACTGAGGATGGATACACTGTGGACGCTGAGGTGGACATGGACACTTGGACGTGAGGGTGGATACACTGTGGACGCTGAGGGTGGGTCACTGTGGATGCTGAGGTGGTACACGTGGACACATGACGGGATGGATACACTGTGGACACTGGGATGGATACACTGTGGATGCTGAGGGTGGGTACACTGTGGACACTATGGACACTGAGGATGGACACTACGAGGTGGTATGGACATGAGGGGGGAAATTACACTGTGGACACTATGGACACTGGCTGAGGTGGATACACTGTGGATAGCTGAGGGTGGGTACACGTGGATGTGAGGATGGAACTGTGGAGCTAGGTGGATACACTGTGGATCGCTGAGGGTGGATACCTGTGGACACTATGGACACTGAGGATGGATACACTGTGGATGCTGAGGGTGATACACTGTGGACACTGGTGGATACACTGTGGATGATGGACACTGTGGACGCTGAGGTGGATACACATGTGGACAGTAGGACACTGAGGATGGGATACACTGTGGACATGGAGATGGTGATACACTGTGGATGCTGAGGGTGGATACACTGTGGACACTATGGACACTGAGGTGGATACACTGTGGATGCTGAGGGTGGATACACTGTGGACAGATGGACACTGAGGATGATACACTGTGGATGCTGAGGGTGGATACACTGTGGACACTATGGACACTGAGGATGGATACACTGTGGATGCTGAGGGTGGTACACTGTGGACGTGAGGTGGATACACTGTGGACACTTGCATGAGGATGGATACACTGTGGACACTATGATGGGATGGATACACTGTGGATGCTGAGGGTGGTACACTGTGGACACTATGGACACTGAGGATGGATACACTGTGGACGCTGAGGATGGATACACTGTGGATGCTGAGGGTGGGTACACTGTGGAACATGGACGATGGATACACTGTGGAGCTGAGGGTGGATACACTGTGGACACTAGAAGAGGATGGATACACTGTGGATGCTGAGGGTGGTACACTGTGGACTAGGGTGGATACACTGTGGATGCTGAGGGATGGATACACTGTGGACACTATGGACACTGAGGATGGATACACTTGGACCTGAGGGTGGATACACTGTGGACACTATGGACACTGAGGGTGGGTACACTGTGGACCTATGACACTGAGGTGGGATACACTTGGACACTGAGATGTACCTGGATGCTGAGGGTGGGTACACTGTGGACAGTGAGGATACACTAAAACCAACAGATTTAATACATTTTTTGCCCTCATATTTTGCACACTCAACAGAAGGGAAGGTAGATAATCAACAAATAAGAATACAAATCTACAGGTTACCTCCGGACCTCAAATACAATGGAAAACACTGAGATAGAGTGGAAGGAAATTTTAAGTGTCAGTTTTTGAAAATTTAAATAACCAATAAAAAATGTCTTACTAACTTACAGACATTAGTTAAATTACAATTTAAGTAAAAACTATGCAATCATGTAACAGTACAACTACCATAAGGCTAGAAATCATGCTTACTGACAGAATACAGCAGGGTAAGAGGAAGAGCCTGTTTTGGAAGAGGCTAACTACAAACATAGTCAAGCCTCCTCAAAGAACTGTTCTGGGCCCAGCCCAGCCCCCACCCTATGGATGCACAAATCCACGGGTCCTCCAATCTCATATAAAATTACTATCTGCATACAATTTGTGTACATTCTCTCACACTTTACATCTTCTCTGGGTTTCTTATAATTACAAATACTAGAAAAAGTCATTACATCGTACTGTTAGAAAATCCTTACACGCCTGGTGGTGGTGTCGCACGCCTTTAAAAGAAAATCCTTACACAGGGAAAGGGCCAGAAACATGTTCAGGACAGGTAAAATTCCCACTGTGCTAGACTTGATTTACACCAGTAACAGTTACAGTGATTCAATTAACCTAAAGCCTATATTTCAACATTAATACATAACTAATCTCAAGTGTAATAAAACTCAAATTTAGATATTTGTACTCTATTGTCTCACAGATAAATTCTAAAAATGAAAAGATTTGCCTGGAATAGTTTTTGACCAATCACTTCTCTACCTATACATATACAATTCTGTAAACAAATATTTTCAGTTAAAGTAAAAGATGAAGAACCTAAAGGAGGCAGAGAGACCACCAAAACTGAGTCTACATGCATGAAATATGAGAATGGGCGGGGAGGCTGTACGGGTGGCACAAAGGCTCCATGGAAAGCTGACTTGAGAGCAGTCTACAGTGCCATCTGGGAGCCAGCACCTCAATACAGGAAGAACAAGTGTAAAAGGCAAGGCAAGGTTGGTGTTTCAAGGAGCCACAAAAAGAAAAGACTGATGAGTCAGAGCAAAGGGAACAGAGGAGACAAGGCACTGCAGAAACCCCTGCAGAGGGAAGAGGAGAATGTCAAACACAAAAGAGGATTTTTGGCTCTGACAATGAGAAAATTGGGAACCCACTGGATTCTCAGATCCCAAGGAAGTTACCAACTGTTTAAGATACAATTACTTAAATTCAAATAAAAACAAATATGGAAGCTGCTTCCAACTGGTTCATGAGCTGTAGAGAAGAGAACGGCATCTGGAGGCAATGTGTATCTGCTCAGTTATTTGAAAGGCTGAGTTTGAGGACCACTTGAGCCCCAGAGTTGAGGGTCAGCTTGGGTAACATGACAGGATCTCAACTTAACAAAAATAAGGACATCCAGAGTTAAGTCATTTGGCTTTTCTTTTTCTCACTTATAACTCAAAATTTAGATTAAGATCTTCAACAATCAACTTTTCCATGAAAAGCAAACAGTTCTACAAATAAGTAATTTAAACATAAGCAAGAGCTTAGCTGCCAGCAAGGGTAATAGTTACCTTTACTCTTTCAAAAATCCTCTAGCCTCTGTTTCTCACCTCCAGAATCTCTAAAGAACACAAAGAAGCCTGCAGATGTGCAGTTTCTGTAACCTACAACTCCACAATCCTAGTGTATCTCAAACAACTCAGGCAGCATCTAGGTGCACTGCTCTTGAAGGACTAAATCCCAGCATCCAGGTTTCAATCAGGGTTCACACCACTGGTCAGGGTGGCCTTATTTCTTCACCACATAGTTGCTTTCTATTATTGTACTTCAACCTGCAAAATGTCTATGAAATGCCACTTTCTGGTTAATTTACTGTTTTCCTTTAGTAACATATTAAGTATCTTAATTACTAGTTCAGAACTCTAAACCTACCATTACATAACTGACAATGAAGAAAAATTAAAAGAATATAAAATAAGATCAACTGACCTCAGACAAATGATCAAGCTCTTAAGAAAACGCCTTCCTATATGGACAACTTAGAGATGAAACTGTCACGACAGAGCACAAATGTGAGTCAACCCTTTACCTACCTCATTGGCACCACTGAACAGAGGCTCTCCAGTGTGCATTTCAACCAAGATACATCCAAGGGACCACATATCGATAGCAAGGTCATAAGGCATTCCCAGTAGCACCTCTGGAGACCGATAAAAGCGACTCTGAATATACTGGTATATCTGAAACATATTTCAAAGTAGTATTAATTTGATATGTCTTGTTTATAGTTATATTCAATACTGGATTTAAAAAACTACTCACAGCAACAGAAAAGTTCAACATCACACCATAAACATGGTCAAACAACTAAACATTTCAAAGGAATAACTAAACAAAAAGTTGGTTGAGAATTCAGACCCTTTCATGTAGTCCAGTCAGTAATCAGGAGAAACAGTGAGGCAAGCCATTACCCTGCATGCTCTGGGCCATAGCTCAGCAGCAGAGAGCAGCATAGGTGAGGACTTGGGTTTGATTCCTAGCAAAGACTGAGACTACAAACACACCAGTCTGAAACATTTTGGACATAAGAGTGTTCAAACTACACTGTTTCTGAGAGTTTCTAGGTGAAGGAAGTCACCCACCTGACTACTTTTTAGTCAAGCAGGTTTTAAACCAAATCCCTGAGGGGCCCCCTCTCCATGCACACACTTCTCATCCTGAGGACCCTCTGTCCCCAAGCACACACTTCTCTTCCTGCCACCTTCTGACTCTGAGCCAGTACAGTACATCCATGGATCTCGGAAACAGTCCACAGGTAACACCAATACACATTAGCAGTTAAAAATCTAATGGCTGAAAAGGATAAGTTATCTCAGTTTGTCTAGACAGAGATAATAGTGTTTGATGTTAAGACTGAACATATGATTTGGTTTAAATTGATGGAAAAAATTGCTAACTGAGAAATCTACTGCAAGTGCTGTCATAGTGGGCATGTGTCTCCACACACAATGTGTCTACTCGTACAACTGGGAACAACGCTAGGCTTTTCAGCAGCATCTGAACTGCACATTTTGCCTTCTAATTCAATTTACAAAATTATCTCCATAATTATATGACTTTGCTATTGTAAGATAATTTGCAGAAATGACAAACGCTAAGTCTGCTAACTAAACTGACTACACACCTTCACTATAAATCAGCCTGCTCTCCTAAAAACCTAGATACAAGTTGAACAAGATAGGAGCTTCACAAGCTTGGAAAGCAAAACATGTGGATGTCAATATAAAAATAGTAACATTACAATGTCAGATTAAGACAATTCCAACACTTTTATGTAAATAAAAAAGGTATTAAGAATGAATAAAGTCCTAACAGGAGTATCCTTGATATTATTCAAGAGAAAACTTATGGCTTCTGCCTGCACATACAACATGTCATTGGTACAAACTATAGCAGGAAGATTCTGCTTTCCTGAACCAGACAAATTAAATCACAATAGACATGTCTGTTTTTAACAGTGTGAAGAAAACCAGTTCTGATGTGTCAAATCTATATCAATTCTAACTTAGTGGGGGAAGGTAAGACTTAAACTTATTTATCAAAACAAATAGGTACACTGCCTATGCTGTTTCTACACAGTACCATGATAACCAAAAACACATGTGTGTGGTACTCCTCGGTGTTTAAGGAGCATTTATCTTGGTGACTTAAGAAGTAACTTATAGTCAAGATCCTAGTTTAAGTTAAAATTACTCAAATTTTATATTAAAAGCTCCATTTGGAAGCTATAAATCACCTAATATTTAATTCTTTTATCTCTTATTCTTTCTTAAAAAAAATTTTTAGCAATAAACATAATTTTAAATATCCACTGAAAAAAAATCATCTTCCAGTTCAAGTATTGATATCTGGATTTAAACAGACATCAGCAGGATGTGAAGCATATGCTACATGTTCAAGATAAATAACCATCCTCTAATTGCCTCCAAACTGTAAAAACATTATTCACAACATTTTAAATAGCTATGCTGTTCTACCTAATCTACTGTTAAGTCACAAAGCCTAAAGTAATACTTACCCTCTGCCCCAACTGACAAGAGCTGCCAAAATCAACAATCTTGATTGCACTTCGTTTGGGGTTACACAGAAGGATGTTCTCGGGCTTTAAGTCACAGTGAATGATACTCAGCTCTGGAGTCGCAAGAAAAAGCAATGCTGTGCACATCTGTTGTGCAAACTTTCGTGTTAGGTTCAAAGAGACCCTCGGAAGTTGGTGTTCCTCAACAAATCATAGAGATTATAGGACAGCATTTCAAACACTAAACAAAGATGGTTTCGAAACATAAAGTGGCGTTTCAAATGCACTGAAAGAGAAAAGAAAATTTCACTTAAGTTACACACACTGGTAAGACAAGAGTTAGCATATACTTGGGTTCTCCTTCCCCAGTACTTCACCATCCAGTGCAGAGTAGAAAGCGGATTAGTCTAGAGATGAGACCCTAACAGTAACAGCCTGTTCTTCTGTTGATTAAGAAGATCTAAACTGCCAGGCAGTGGTGGCGCACACCTTTAATCCCAGCACTTGGGAGGCAGAGGCAGGTGGATTTCTGAGTTCAAGGCCAGCCTGGTCTACAGAGTGAGTTCCAGGACAGCCAGGGCTACATAGAGAAACCCTGTCTCAGAAAACATAAAATAACAAACAAACACCCATAAGGTAACAAAGTACCAGCTCATAAACCACCTCAGCTAAGACTGGTTTATGACACCACTGCATCTAACAGACCTCCCCACTAGCTTTGAAGAATGTATGTTTACCAGTATTTTCACCAATAACTTGCTACTGCCTACATATAGCCGTATATTTTTGTGTTTTAGAAAAACATAGCAAGTATCTGGAAATCAAGCAGACTTGGTGAAGACTGTGTTCTTCGGAATCCATAACCTATGTATTTATTATGTTCAGTGAATTGAGAAAAAAAAATCTTCTATAAGACTAATAAAAGTTTTGGAAAGCCTATGAAGGACAGGTGAGCTGCAGGAAAGCGGTAATTGCTGCTGCCCTCTCTGAGGTCAGTAATAAACCAAAGACTATGTTCAAACACATCAGTGAGCACCAGATAAAGTCACTCAGAAGACACAGCATTCTCATACACAGCAGCAAGTGCCTGTAAGTCTGCTTGATGTTAGGCCAATGATGTTAAGATGACTCTTCACTGTGGTCTCATGGTATCTCAAAAATAGCTTTCTCTATAGACCTTTCCAGAAAAATATGACAGTATTCAAACAGCCATTGTGTGAGGATCACGCATACACTAAGTCCTGGCACAGTCCCGGACAGCCTGCCTCGAGCAGCCCACATTCTGCAGCTGTTCTGATATTCATGACATAAGTGATCTTGAGTTGGGAGAAGCCACACCAGGAGCACTCTACGTGGCTCAAATACAAGTCTACACCATTCCTTGACACTGTAAAAGTAATAAAAATCATCTTTAAAAGTTGCCTAAGGGAATGTATTATCTGTTCTCTAGGTTTAAAACTAAACACAGTTCCTTCAACCTCCACAGACACAGGCTCTATAGGGGTTTTAATCTCCTGGTTAAGCAATAACCACAAAAGAAATGCTGACTGAAATCAAAACACCAACGTGATTCTGAAAGTCACTCAAGAAGCTGGGTAACTGAGGACATTCTTCCAATAACAGATCTGCCCCTTCACGTCACCCATTCATTTACTGAGAATCTGCAATGCACTAGCAGAAAATATTATCAAAGAAAATTCAAATGCAGATAGATCTGATCATCTTTTTGACTGGATACTAAAAAACTGGAGAGTTGGTAGAATCTTTCCCAGTAAATGAAATGCAACTTTTAACCAGACCACTGTCACTAAATATTCCAGAAAAGAAAATTATTCTTTGAAGAAGAGGGTGTAAGGGAAGGAAAGAGAAGAGTCACAGATGTCAACTCAGATGAGAAGGAACTGAGCTCCGACACCCATGGCACAGTGACCATAAACACAATCAAACACACAAACAATGAACCCTTACCCTGGCCTGAACATCAAGGAAGGCACACATATATTAAAATACAAATAAATGGCAGTTAAAAAAATGTAGTTTGTACAACTTTTTTTGCCACTTAAAATAAGTTACACTATATGGCAGGTGCTTTTTAAAACTTAAATCTCAAGGTCATCAGAATAAATTTTATCCACCAACTGCCTTATAATTAAATTGTACCATCAAAAAGAAACCTTAAATTTAGGGTACAGATCAAGCAACACAGCGATGTCTGAGGTTCTTCTGTTGCTGCTATCATCCAAACAGAACCCTCAGTTTTGTTCTGAGTCACTAAGAATTTCCAGTATGAACATGAACACACAAAATAGAAGGCACAAGCATAGGAAGACAAAGAATCGTGTCTAGAGACCACTATAAACTCAGGCATCCTTTGATGCCCTTTCAACAGAACTGGGCTTGCTCTGCACTGAATCAGACCTCCGTGTGATGAGGAAAGCTTTTCAGACACACCCAGTATTATCAGGACAGTCCCCACAGTTGTCAGAGAAGACACTGAGGAGCCAAAGAAGAGTGGCTCAAGCCCCCTTCCTGGAACAGAGATGTGAGATCTTACCAATGGTAGTGTGGTTTCTCTGAAGTTACAGTCAGATAGTTAGGGAGCAGGAAGCCAGTCCTCATGGCTTCTTTTAATTATGCCCATTATCTGAAACCCAAGTTTTACCTAGGATGCTGCACCTTCCATGAGAGCATTACTTATCAACTTCAATGCTACTACCCCTCTTTGTGCACACGCTCTGCACTCAACGCTAACAATACTCAGTAATTTATTACAGCAGCTAAACATTAAAATGGCCACAAAATTTGTAGTAAATTGGGCCCTTCAACATTTGCTGTGAAAACAATGTATTTGTGTGTAGTGCAGGTTTTTTTTTTTCATTTGCACTATTTGGAAGTATTTACAACAGTACAGTACTAAACTTCAGGGACAATGGAAGTCATTAGTTTAGGTATCACTATTATAAAAGGGAGCGATGAAATGATTTACATGATGAAATCGTCTATAACGTCAGCCCACAGGCAGTCCACATACTTCCCAACAACACCATCACCTATAAATAAGAAAGAACCCTTGTCATCAAAAACCTCTTTGGTGCCACTTCTCTGGGAAAAGAACTGTCTCCACTTTCCACCCTGACTGGTTGAATCTCTCCACCCTGTCCTTTCACATCTGACCCCACAGCCACTATAGTTGCTCGAAATCCTTCTCCTTGAGACTGTCTGAAAGCATGGTATTACCTGTGCCTACAGTTTCGTCAGCTCTGCTGTCAACCAATTCTCTGTCAGAGAGCAGAAGAAACTATCATTTTTAAATTTTTACTGTGTGTGTGTATGTATGTATGTATGAATATGTATGTATATATGTGGGGGGGGGGCAGGAAGGGGAGAGAGAGAGAGAGAGAGAAAGTGTGCAGGTGAGTGTGAAGGCTAGAAGACATCAAATTCCCCAGACTGAGTTACATGCAGTCTGTAAACTTGGTGGCAGTTTTTCTTCATGCACTGACATTGTAGATCTGATTTTAAAACCCTGACAACTGTGGGACAGGGGACACCGCTCAGCAGGTGACAGTGAGTGTTGTTCTCCCACAACACCCAAGGGTTTGATTTCAAGAACCTGTATCAGGCAACTTACACAACTCTGTAACTCCAGCTCAAGGGGCTGGATGCATTTGGCCTCTGCAGATACTTGTACACATGTATGTAAGTACACACACAGAAATAAATCTTTAAAAAGTATAAAAAATATAATTAGAAGGTGTTTTCTCTGTAAGTTCCCAACAGTCTTAATTCTTTGGCTGACTGTTTTGTTTCCGTGGGAAGACAGCATGACAATGGAATAAATACTGATAGGATTTATATAGGATTCTGCAGAAGCAGGAGCAGGAGCAGATCCCAGCTACAGTGCTCCAAGATCATTCACGATTACTACTGAAAGGAGTTTTTCTCTAATCTAAGGCTTGAGTCACCTTCCTGTGGGAAGGCCAGAGAGGAAAGCAACAGGGAAATAGGGTGAATATGCATACTCCCTATGCTACAGTGAGTCCAATACCTCACTAACAGTTTGGGGAGATCACAGTTCAGACACATTTTCTTACGGCATTCACTCATAGTGCACTAGCAAGTCACCAACAGTGGTTCCCTGGACAAAGACACATTAGAGCAAACAATGGGTATCTGTATGTTGTGACTTGGGAAACAACCAATCTCCCAGACACTGTTGTCTGTGGCTTCATACTGTAAAGCACCCACAGACCAAAACAGCTCATGGTCTCCAACAGACCCACTGTCTGGTAAAACAAATACATCCGGAGGAGCCGTTACCTATGTAGTACTTCATTTCCGTGTCATGTTTGTTCATGAGCTCAAGCAGACGCACTTCTATCTGGGCTTGATTCAGAAATGCTTTCTTGTTCTTGATGATTTTAATGGCGACCCATTCTTGCTCCACTCTGTCATACGCTTTCACAACCTACAAAACAAGACACGTCATCCTCAGTTTCACTATTAACAACTTTACACGTTTACATTCCTCCGCCAGCAAATCTACTTTACTCTCATGTTTCTAAGTAGCAGCTGCTTCTCTTTGACAGATCATCTACCACAAAGCAGCTAAATCCATTTTTTTTTAATTGAATGTCCTCTTGTATCCTCCTTGCAGTATTTCTAACTATCCACAGAATAGACAACTTTAACTAGATGGCAACTGTTTTCTTCCTTCAAAAACGAAATGACTGCTGATGAAGGCTGAGTTTAACCTTTACTTTTTCTTACTAAAAGTGAACATTATGTGTGTGCATGTAATAAGTGTGTGTGTGTGTGTGTGTGTGTGTGTGTGTGTGCATAAGTGTGTGCATAAGTGTATCTTTTTAAATAAAACAACTTACTCAACTATTGAGGTTTTTTTTTTAATTGTTATTATTGAGACAGGGTATCGCTGTATGACTGTGGATGGCCTAGAATTCAGTAGGTAGACCAGGCTGGCATCAAAGTCATATATCTTCCTGTCTCTGTCACTCCAGTTCTGGGTTTAAAGGCATGTACCGCCACTTCTAGCTCAACTATTCTTTTAATGTAGAAAAATTTTTATTAGTTGTAAGAATAAAAAAAAGTTTCTGATGCTTCTCAGAAAGCAAATAATTTTCTAATTTTAAATTAGATTCTCATACATAAAAACAACTGACATAAGAGAATTAGTTTATAAGAAAGTTACCTGTACAGTACTAGAAGGGAATGTCATAATTAGAAGATATTTTAAAACTCTTCTACCCAAATAGAGGTTAGATCTGACAAATGCATTACACAGCTGCAATACGGTAGGTAGTCTGAATAGGCAATGAGCTTAAATTAAATACATCTGACCACATTTCAAAAAGTCTGGAGGTGAAAGAACCTAGAAAGGCCACAAAGTGAAGACCGACAACCACTGTATCAGCAAAGAGGAGTCTGCTCCACAATCTCCATCACTCAGGGTCAAATATACTGGAAATATATATACATATATACAAATATACATGGTTGGAGTGAAAACTGACTCAATTCTGAAAATCGTTACCCTCTGCCTTTTATGCCAGAAGCTACACCTGTAAACATGTGACCAAGCAGTTCTGATATTCTTTTACTTTGGTAATAACTATACCCAGTTTAGCAAGAGCAGCAGGTGAGTAGCCAGTGCCCAAAGGTCTACTGAACATAGTTCTGGAAATTTTCAATGTGTAATCAGGACTAATAAACAAAGGCTAAAAGAAATAAGAAAAGTCCTTTATTTAACAGACCAAACAGAAAATTTAGATAAATTTGGTAGCATACATATGGTGATTGCCAGGTGAATGTAAACAGTACACATCTCAGCATAAGCAGGTAAACAGAGTCCAACACAAATGTGCCCACATTTTCAGTCTGTGCTCCTCTGCTCTGAGCAAGAGAGAGACAAGAAGGTTAAGGTGGAGACGGAAAAAAAAGGACCTGGGACTGACTGGGTTAGAGCAAGCAGCACAGCGATGTAGCTCCCATGGCAGAGGGAGCAGAGGATGGTTCTACTTAGAGCAAATGTGCAGATGCTGGAGTGCTTCTCAGAGTGGGGACATCACTCCTTCCATTTGCAGGGTTTCCCAACTCTCATTAAGAGGTAGGCCTCAAAAGTGCTTTGCTAGGGGCTTTTTTTTTTTAATAGAAAAGCGAAGACTTCTGACAGTCAAGAAACATTGATAAAGAGGGATTCCTAAAATACTATGAAAACTTTGACTCAGAAGAAAAAAGTGACAGTTTCTTCATGGTACAGAAAGGAGCAGATACACACGTGCCCTAAGGACCTGGTCTTGCTGCAAAATGCTGGAGGACTCAATGGTAAGGGCATAGCTGCTTCTGTGTTTTCAGCCCTCTTTTAAGTTTCGGTCTATGACTGCTAGAACCAACGATGTACTTTTGTCCTTAGCATGATTACATGTGACACATGAATATCACCTCACTCGCTGAAGAATATATTTTGCTTTCTCTCAAGGCTAGTAAGTAAGTAATCACATTCAGACCCATAGATGTGCAACTGTCTTTTTTTTTTTGAAGGTCAGCATACACCTTTAATCCTGGGTCTTCCCCAGACTCAACTTGCATAGTGCCCCGAACAAACTGCATACAGGACCTACCCAGGGAGGTTTTCCAAAGAATCTCTCCTGTTCAGGCAACAAAGGCTCCTGACCCCTAAAGTCCAGGGGTGATTCCTGAGCTCCACCTCCAGAGAGACATGATGTAGCCCACTGGACCCAAGAAGGGTCAGAAAGGTGGCCACAGACCTATAGTTGACTAGTAATTAACCATAGAGAATATGCCTGAGGTAGAGGGACCAGGAGAGCAAAGAGGCCAGGGTAAAAGAATATAGCCTGCTGGACTAGAGGGGCTGAAGGATCTAAGGGAACCGAGTGTCGAGAGGCCAGGCTGGAGACGCTGGTAGAGGCTGCTGGGCCACTGAGGTCCTTGACTGCTAGCTACAGTGGGACACCCACCTTTTGTAGAGGATGACTCCAGAAAGACTGAAAGCAGGAGCTTGTCCTGAAGAAAGGGCTTTTAGGATGCAGTGAAGGCAAGGAGGGAAGCCTGAGAGGCCCCGCAGGATGTGTCATAGATGCAGCAAGAGGAACATGGGAGTGGATGAAAACAGGAGGGAAACTCAGAAGAAACAAAGATGGGAGGCATACCGAGGGAGTGAGAGGTCAAAGGTTGCCCCAACCTTCTGGTTAGGGACAAAGTGGACAGTGGTACCATAACCATGATAAGGATCCTGGGGCAGAAACATATCTTGAGGGGCTGATTGTAGCTTTGGACATGGTCATAAGTGGCACATAGGACATCTAGCCCTCTGGCCTCTTAGATCCCTTTCTGGCTTTGCTGGTGGCTCCCGAGGCAGGTTTGGTTGGTGAAGGTCAGCACTAACCAGCACTGCTTGGGCCCAGCCAGCATAAGGTCCCCACAGATTTCGGAAAAAGTTTCCCAGTTCTTTGTTGGCCAGAGGGCTCGGGCCCTTAGCCTTCGATGTCTTAGGATGCCAGCTGTAGTCACGATGGGCAATCTGCCAGACATGGACATCCACAGGCACAGCCTGGGGTTGTCAAGGGCCATTAAGCAGATGCAGTCAGCCACCTTGGTGCCCACTCCAGGCAGGGTGCAGAAGGCCTTATGGGCCTCTTCATAAGGGGCCACTCGAAGCTGCTGCAGCCAAGCCGGTCCACCTTGCTCTTTGAGGATGGCTTTGGCACTGGCACATACATAGTGAGTCTCTACTTCTGGACCAGCCAGAGCATGAAGGTCTGGGAAGCCATGATAAGTGACATCATCAAGCTGAATGAGTTGAGGTCCAAAGGCCTGGCATAGCCGTTCCACCATGCCAGTGATGCGAGCAATGTTGTTGTTGGAGGAACAGATGAAAGAGAAAAGGCACTCAGTGGGGTCTTGTCTTAGCAGTCTCACACCTTGGAATTCCTGGGCTACTCTTTGGAAGTGGGAGTCTACAGACGCCCAATGACTGTATAGCTGGGGCCAGGCTGACATCTAGCTGAAAGTACTTGTGCAGGGCTTCCAGTCCTCTAGGGTGGGCCTGCTGACCTGGCCATTGTCTCCTCGGTACACAGTGCAGTAGAGCTGATCCTCGGTCTGAGTCAGTGTCCATACTTGATCTTCCAGCACGCCACTCCAGTGAGCAGGGCTTTGCTCCTTCCACCGGAAGGACTGTCCAGAAGCTAAAACCAGGTCCAGACGCAGCTCAGAGCATGGACACGGGATAGAGGCCCAGAGGGCCGGGCTGGAGGTTAGGGTGCGATGCCTCATGCTGCTAGGCAGACAGGATCAGAGTAACATTCGGATAGCAGTCCCCAGCCCATTATGGCACTGTCCAATCAGAACTCGACTTTCACACATCCTAAGGCCTCGCGCACAAGTGACCACACACACCCAGAGTGTAGCACATTGAATCCTAGATTCTGGATCTGGTGTGATTTTATTTTGTGTCGCTGTTGAATTTGAGTCTCCCTTTTCTTGTAGGAAAGCCTCCCACACGCTACCATACCCCTAAACTATCTACTCGGCTCTCACAACTGTCTTTTGAAACATGGTCTCGAGTACTGCAGTGGCCTCAAATTCACTGTGTAGTTGAGCATGAATGTAAGACTCTGATCTCGGGTTTGAGCCGCATGCCACACACCAGTTGTAGTTTGTTTCTGTTAGATAGCACAAGGGAGTTTCGTGAAATGCCACTTTGACCTCTACTTTACTGTATTCAGTAGGAAGTACATTTAGATCACATGTAATTACCTACACAATGACACTAACAATAACCCAGGCCTCTATCAACAGCTTAGTGATCAGGGAGGTGGGGCCAGGTGGCACTGGCTAGACAGGAAGCTTTACACAAGTGCAGGAAGTGGCAGCTGTCTGTCATCTAGCACTTAGGAAGCTGAAGAGGAAACAAGGCCTGTGTTGACTGCTTCCCAACAAAGACAAAGGAAGAATGAGCACCTCTAGGTGAGCAGAGAAGAGGAGAGGAGAACTGTGGATTCAGAGATGGGGCTGAGAATGAAGAGAAAGCCAGGTCCATGGCAGTTACCCATGCAGGGGAAGATCAATGCTGGTGCTCTGGAGATGGAAAGGAGACCTCGGAAGCCTGTCTGCTGGTACAAGCCTGGTGAAACCCAGAGCCCAGCCGCAGCCCCAGGAAGAGGCTGAGGAACTGACCTCTAAGAAAATGAACAGCTGAGCAGACATAGCCCAGACAAGAGAGGTAATGCTAGCTGCTAGCAATTCAAATCATCAGTTTGTCACTAGCTAAAAGTAAGTAGTCAGCAGCAAAAGAAACATTTATAAAAATAGACAGATTGCTGGAATTTTTATAGATGGAGAATTATGGTCATTTAGATATTTAAATATACATTGTTCACACAAACATATTAATATCAAGAGTGCTGCTAAGGATTTACTATCATGATCAAACAGAAATTTTTATGAATGAAATTCAGCATTCTCCATTAAATTACCTGTCCAAATGAACCTTTGCCTATTAAGGAGTCGATTTCATACCGATCCATCCACTTTTCTCCGTTTTTTACAATATAATCATAGTTATCATCATCATAACCATCATTGTAAACCTTCCGCTCCTTCTTATGACTTGAATCATCCCCCTGGCCCTGTTGGTGTCTTCGCTTCTTTTTTGCATAGTAAACCTGTAATGAATATACAAAGTTAACTATGACTTAAATCACTATTGAGGATGTATTTTACAAGTACACTCCCAACAAATCAGTATGAAATGGATGAACCATTCTTTTTAAATAAATAAAAAAAAAAATGCAAAACAAAATAAAGATCTTCAACAGTTGATATGCAAAAGTATAACCAATAGGGACATGTCTGATGAAATGCAGGGCTGTACTGTGAATACATTTATAAATAAGAGATACTAAGTGACTGATGTAATGTACTCCATTAACAAAGAATCAAAGTAACTCACACTTTTGCTAGTGTATGGCATAATTCGAATACAGTGAGATTACACAGATCTTAGAAATACAACAAGGAACCCCAAACAAAAGAAGCAATATTTGATTCCCTCAAACTTGAACTCAAAGTTCAAGGTCTTTCATGCCCTGTTCTCCAGGCAATGCTAATTTGATACTTAATCTTATAGCAAAAGATTTTAAAATCTAAGTTTTAAATGACAATAAATTGATGTTTTACTAAAATCATCCAATTTCTATGTCCAGAAGAACCTATGATGAATAAAACCCACACCTATTCTGTCATCATACTTCCCTGTCAATCCCTTAAGCCTTTGTGGTCAATTGCAAACCAAGTTTTTCTTATAGCTTAGTTATGAAAGCTAATGGGATGACAATAACATTCTAAGATAAAGTGTACCTTGATACACTGTGGCAAAACTGCTGATAAATAAGCTTCAACGAAGATGCTATTAACAACAGTTTTAACCCAGTTAAAACTGGGTTAACAATTCATCACATGTTACCAAACTGACATTGATACGCTGTGAGAAACAATGTCTCAGATATTTCCAGGTAATCACAAAGTATAATAAACAAACATGTACACATCTACCTCAGGACCATTCACTGAGGCTTTCTAACTTGATCCTGACACACTGCTGAAGCAGCAGCTGAATGGCACTGAACTGCTGCAGGGCTTCTACACACTAACGTCTTTCTAGCAAAGTGAAAGGCTCCAGTGGGGAGGCAGAGCATCTTCTATGCTTTTCTGGAAAAGTCTCACTTAACACTTAGTTAAAACACTAGAGTTGAGGCCAGAAGCAAATAGCAATGATGCAGATAAGATCCAAACACCACACCAGAAAATAATTTACTGGCAACAACCCAAGTTATAAAAGAAAGAATTCAATGTGCTCTCTTTTTTTTTGATATTTTTCAATATAATTTTTTTACTATCTTACCATGGAAAGACATGGATAAAAGAACACATACAGCCAAGCATGGTGGCTTATACCTGCAATCCCAGCATTCAGCAGGTTGAGGCAGGAGGACTGCTGTGAGTTCAAGATCAGCCCAGGCTACACAGTGAGATCCTGTCTTCAAAATAAGTAAATATTTTGTTTTTAGAAAAGTATAAAAGACATGACAGAATTTTTTATTAGATAAAATAAAGGACTTTAAATTTAAGCAAAATTATTTTTTTTGTAATTATTAGTCCCCATTTTTTCTTGCCCGAGGAAAAGCACTAGAAATAACTCAATGCAGTATATATGCCTTTGGAGAAGAGGAAGCTAGCCACAACTTTCTCATCTGCAGCCCTTGTTAATATAATTTTTATTGTTGTAATTATCTATAAATCATTAACTTATTAGAATTCATAATATTCATAAAAATTCAAATATTCAAAATTCAAAGCTCCTTCTAAAAGATACACTTACAATAGGTTATACATTCTCAAAGTTATTTCTTTTATCTGGATTCTAAGGAAAACAACTTCTGGAGCAAATAAATGAAATTAGAAGATAATATGCCTGCATATCTATGTTTGGACCATTTCCTCAAGCAGTTGAATTGTAGGTACATCCATAATCCTGGAGACATGTGATACTGACCCACATACCTTCTCTACGACAATTAATCCTATGAATAATTATTTGAATAATTATGAATCATATGAATAATATAATTCAATGATAATCATTAGAAATAAAACACATTTAGTTGTCTAAAGATCTACTGGAAATAAAGACACCATAGCAAGTCAATACTCTTACCTCATTAATATGCTTGTATGTTTTGATCAAATCCACAGAGAGTTTTCTCAGAGGAGCAGTTGCTGGATCACGGAAGGTTTGGGGCATCCGCCTCTGTAACATGACAATGTCAGGCATCACCTTAAATAGACAGAAAGACTAGCAGTTTAACTACACTGCAGTGTGTGACACCCCTACCAAAGCCTAGACAAGCTCCCACTACCATAACCCAGTAGTCAAATCCATTTTGCCATAACCTAGTCAAGCTCCTTCTACCAAAATCAATTAAAGTCTCTTCTAAGAAAACAAAAACAAACAAACAAAACAAAACAAAAAAACCACACACACATTTGGATTAAATATACATTCTCAAAGTTATTTCTTTTATCTGGATTCTAAAGGAAACAACTTCTGGAGCAAATAAATGAAATTAGAAGATAATATGCCTGCATATCTATGTTTGGACCATTTCCTCAAGCAGTTGAATTGTAGGTACATCTATAATCCTGGAGACATGTGATACTGACCCACATACCTTCTCTACAATTAGTCCTATGGCAATTTCTTTTTCTGAATTATTTCCAAAGCCTGCCTGTTTTCCAGTAGACAAATAAAAACACACCTAGCCACCGAACTAGCCTGCAACTTCTTAGCCCAGCCGACTCTAAAACTCCAGTTGTGGCGCTGAAGAAGTATGGGTCTAAGCTCCCAGGCAACGTTTCTAAGTACCTGCTCCTTTCTATAGGAAGAGGACCAAGTACACAAGGGCTGGCAAGGGATAGCCTCAGGTGACAGGTGTGGTCTACCTCCTTTCAACCAGTCCTAGCCTGGAGCTCATTAATTAGGATGTACTTAGTGGCCAGCCAACAAGCCCCAGGGAGCTCTGTGTCTCAGTCCACCCAGCACTGGGACAATCTCACTCCACCATTGCTATAAGAATGCCAGGACTAAACTTGCGCTTCAAGGCAAGTGGATAACTGACAGTCATTCTCCACTCCCTGCATGCTCTAAAGGGTGCTCCTTTGCCATCTAAAGGGTGATGTCAGTGAACTGAGTGACTCATCATCCTCCTTAAGAAGGAAACCGACAGGAGTTAACCACAGTGACTGTGACTACTCATCTGAACTACCTTCATAACTAACAAGACTTAAATTAACTTTCCAAACCTTTTATTTCTTAAAATATAAACAGGAAAAAAAATTCCAAAAAACTCATTCCTTGGAGACTTAATTTATTGAGTAGACAATACTAGTAATAAACACGTCAATTCTTTCATGTGAACTAATGTTATAAGCATGTAAAGTAATGAAAAAAGCTTTAATTAGCTTTAGTTAACAGGGTTTTTCCCTTTCTTCCCTGGAATAGTTTCTTTCCTGGAATAGTTTCACAAAACTAACTTATGCTTAAGAAGCTCTATCCTGAACTGATACAATGCAGCCACAATTTGAGTTCACACCCCCCCACTGAAATAGTCCATTACTACTATATGTAAATTATAGCAAAACCAATTCAATAAGAAAACAGTAAAACGATACTAACAGCAGATATTTACTGAAATCAATTTTAAGCATGCACACTTTGTAACAATCTTATAAGAAAATGTACTACTCCTGTTGCCATTTATACATGAGAATACAGAGTGCTGCCCCAATCAATGCTCTAGAGCAAGTGCAGCTGACCAAGGACAATGCCAATGCATGTGACACACAGAACTGGGAAACCTCCACAAAGCACTGCAAGCAGCTAGAGTGCTCAGAGTGCAAGAATTGGTTGTCCAATGCCAAATGCTCCGCCCCAAAGGCAGACAGACAGACAGACACACACACACACATCGCACAGACTGGGCAGATATGGTTAGAGATCTATCAAACATTAATGTCTAGTTCATTCACTTTATATCAGTCCTAATGGATGGAAATCCATACTATCGGAGAGCATTTTCTGCCTTTCTGTTATTCTCAGAACAAGCAATGAGATGGATGGAACAGCACTTACACCCACATCCAGGACACTAGTGTAGCTCAAAATGCCAAAGGATAGCATGCGGGCTGGACGAGTCTACAGCTCAAGGTCCAGTGGGAGGGACACTCATCTCTGCTCAGTTTTATTCTAATTTTCATTTTCAACTGCAACAATTTAGACTTATACCCAACATACTTATGAGAAAAATTAATGACTAGAAATAAATCTTACGTTAGTTCCTTTCAGAGTAATTGTTTAATAGGATTCACTTTGTGGTAAAATGATAAGAAGCATATGAATCACATTATGGAGTTTACAGAAGATGATAGCTAGAAGATATCTAAGAAGGCCTAGAATTAGGTCCCAATTTTGCATTCAAGAACCTATCAGACATGAGGTATCCATGAGTATTTAACCCTAGTCCTCAAACAGATCTTGAGCCCATTATATACCCCTTGGTGAGCCACACCACATCATTCTAAAGAACATAACTTCCTCAAAACACAGAAACTTCTGGACTTTGAAGGGAATACTGCAATTATTTCTTAATAAGCTTTTGTGTGTTTTTTGTAGTCCTGGCTGTTTTAAAACTCACTATGTAGACAAAGCTGGGCTCAGACTTAAAGATCTGCTTGCCTCTGCATCCCAAATGCTGGGACTGAAGGTGTGTGCAATACCACTTGCCTACACTTAATCACATAAATCTTTAAAAATATTTTATGGTTTAAATCAGAAATAATAAACAAAATTATCTTTTAAATGATTTTAAGATTTAAATTGAATATGAAAACAGATACTCTGCTAACTAAATTATAAAATAACATGATATATTGATAAAAATAATGCTAAAGGAATTTTTTTTCTGGCTCTCTGTAAATGGCAACTGATATAAATCCAAGAGTGCTGTATCTAAGCAGAAAGCACATGGGGCTAGACTCTGAAGCCCACCATCATGCACACACATCCAGAAGTCAAAAATGGAAATCCTGTCTCTTCAACTGTAAGTGTATTAAAAGCAATGTCTGTGTGGCATGCTGATTTGAAGCAAGTGGAAGAACAGCCCTGAGCACACTCTGGTTATTCAGTTGCTTTGACCTGTGTTTTGTGCTCACCTCACTCTCTGTCTCTCTGGCACAGGAGCAAAGGTGTTCTAAACATCAACACTCTGATGAACTTCAGCTCTCAAGCACGGACCTAATGGCTAAAGCAACTGACTACTTGAAACAAATTCTAAGCCCATCATAATGCTGCTGTTCACACTCGATGCTTTGCAAGTGCACTGCGAGAGGCCTCTGGCAAAGGACACCCATACCACAGACACTCAACCACAGGCAACGACTCATGACTACCACACACTGCTCAAGCAGAGAAAGCACATCTCCTGTAGCTCACACAGTGCAGGAGGCGCTTGCCATTCCTCACTTGTTAAAGCCATGACCAACCAAATCCTAAATCTGTTCAGAACAGCTGTGTTCCTTACTCAGCACAGCGAGAACACAAACTCTACCTCACAGCATAGCCAGTGAGAAGACTGCCCCAAAATAGTGATTATAGCAGGGCACAGTGAATTCAAGCATTTAAGACATACCCACAGGTATGTGTATAATGTGTTCATAGAGATTTCAGCATTCTTTCTGTACCCTCAATCTATGAAAAATTGGTAAATCTATAGTCTGAATATTAGAATAAATAGCATGCTTAATATTCACATATTCTCCTTTGAGTCTTAAGGACTTTTCTCTGTAATTTTACAAACAGAGATGTTGTTTTTAACATAAAATCAGTTCCTGTAAATTAGTAATGACTCTTACTTTCCTATGACTTTCCACAAATGCTTTTAAGTTTTTTTATTTTAAATATTCCTCTTTAAAATAATTTCCTCTTCTTTATTTCAGAATGAGAAGTTGTGATGTTCAGAGTATCTTTAATGAAATTAAGTACATATCAATGAAATTAAGTACAAGGGGTTAAGAGTCAGCAAACTTAATACAAACTACTGAGCACCATGTTTGTCTACAGAGACTTCTGCTTAGCATGTAAAACTGAAGCTGTTTTGACATTTTACTTGTCTAGTATTTTCAAAGGATAAGTTGTAATTCAACATCATTTCTGATAATAATGAAGTTCCTGGTTAGTTAGAGGTTGCTGAATCTGGTCAGAATATGGTAAGGCAGACACCTGCTGGTCACTTATGTTTGGCTGGCGACGGTCACTGTACTGATGTGAATGGGCATCTGTGCAGCCATCTGAAGGCCAGCAGCATGGAATGAGAACGACGGTGCGAGCCGGACAGATGAAGGTTTGCATGCTGAAGTCTCTCCTCCTGGGAACCCAAGGCAAGTTTAGATAATGCTCACGACCTGACATATGTGTCACTAGATGTACCTCAGCACTAAAATTAGTACTTTACGAGAGTCAATAATATTAAAAGCCTTAGTAGCAACCAGCAGGTATAGTCATTCAACATTAATAGCTATGTTATATATGTAAAATACAGATTAAAAAGAGTATACATTTCTTTTGAGAAAATTCTCTAAAAAGCTTTTAAACAAGCAGTAGCAAGTTAAATATTACTTTATTTACTGTTTTTCATTCTGTGGTTGTGTGTGTATGCACCCACAGTGTACCTGCAGAGGTCAGGTTCTCTCCTTTTACCATGTGAGTCTAGGGTTCATACTCAGATCATCAGATTTGGCACCACTGAGTCATCTCACCAATTCAAACGTAGTAACTTTAATACTTACTTTCACATATGAAATTCTCAACATTCAAAAACCTTAAGTCATACAGTATGAATTCTTGAGCAGGCCCTGCCCATTAACCAGGTCCTCACAAGCAAATCTAAAGGCACAGTGCTAGCAATCAGCACCACTGGCCACCCAAGAGTTGAGCAAAGAGGTAGATACTCAAATACCTAACTGAACTAGATTCAAGGATGCTAGGTTCCCCTACACTTTTCCAATATTGCCCTACTGAAACTTACACCTGGCAATCTGGGAAGGGAGGGAGGGAAGGAGCAGGAACAGAATAGTCAGTATTCACTGCTTAGGTAAGGTAGAAACCATGATTGTAATATCCACAGTAGAAAAGGAAGATGAAAACTAGAGACCACCGATGGAAAAAGGTTATACTTCCTTTAATAAAAAAAAAAAAAAAAAAAAAAAATCTTATCTCCAGCCAAACTTGTAATTAGAAAAGGCAGACTTAAAACCCAGGGCAATGAATTCTAGCCCTCAGATCCTTGTGTCTTCTCTAAACTTAACGTCCAACATTCAACAGACCAATGACCCACAACAGGACATTTTGCCTTGTGTTAGTTTCAAAGGCACTGTACAAGTGTGAATCTCAGATCTACCACATGGCTGTAAGGTTCTTGTACACCCAGTACTGTGATAACAGTAACTATCTGACCATCCTGGTCTACACAGCAAGTCTGCAAGTCAACCAAAGTTAAATGTTAAAATGAGCAAAATTAAATAAGCAAACAAGTAAGTGGAAAGTTGTTCTCCAACCAACACCAGTAGCAGATAATCCTAAAATAAGTAGTGTCTGACTATGCAGTATACTACAGGCTTTCAAAATACACTTACCTTCCCTGTTAGTTTTGCTTTAGTTCTTAAAGATACGGAGGAGGAGCCTGTGTGTGCACATGGTGCTTCCTGTTTAGAGATGCTGCATGGTAGGTGGTAAAGTACCTGATACTCTACTATCACCTGGCATGGGTCTATCAATGGATGCAGAATGACAAGGAACAGCTGGTCTTTCTCTTCTGGGATCTTAAAGCTCTTTACCACACTGTACACACAGGTACACTCGATGTGTTCATGATCTACTCACACTAAATCCTGTGTATAAACGTCAGGAATCAGTATGCTCACTTCCTCCCATGATGCCAAGAAATAGTTAAGGCCTCCATTCACTTCCCTTTCCTGCTGTAAGAGTTCAGGACAAACTGGTGCAGACACTCCACTCAATCTATGGAAATGGAGCCATTCACCATGTGTGTTCTTCCTAACATTTGTACCATACATTTACACTCAGTTGTCAATTTAAAAGTGGACACTGATCATCTTTTAGCAGACACAATATGATAATGAAAAACTAGGTTGAACCATACAAAATTTTTGGTATTTAGCTTCCTTTTGGCTCTAATGTAACAATTTTGTATGATTCAACCCAGTACCTATCTCCTATTACAAATGATCCTTAGCCCATTAAACTAACAAGCAACTATACTATTTTAGTCTGAGAGTATACAACAATATATACTAGCATATCAAATGATATAGTTACCTGATAAAGTTGTAATATTTAATTCTTCATTGTTATTCAAAGTTCATTTTAAATTACTTAAGAACATATATAAGATCCTATTTGTACCTCTGAAATCCTTCTGAACTGTTAACTGTTTTTACCACAAAAGTATGTTTTAACTTTCAAAAACCCACTAAGCTTTTGTTGCTAATTAACAGCTTGAAAACTAAGGGTCAGTCAATGTGTTCAAGGCAGAGCTCCAGTGACTATGGAGCAGATCCGTCATGAAAAGGAACACACTGTGCAGAACAGTCCATCAGAAGACTGTGGAGCTAGTATGTGATCTGACTCATCAAGGCAGACGCAGGAAAAGACCCAACCACAGAGCTTGCAGAAGATCTGAGTGAGTGTAAAAAGGAACAACCAGACACCTGCCTCTGACACTGACACGCCTAACCACTGTCTGATACACATCATTTACTTAGTGACGCTGAATGTCTCTACTACTAATGTGCAGATATAAGACTACTAACTGCAAAATGAACATAATTCAAATTAACTCAAATCAGAGCACACAAATATGGAAACTCTGAAACTAAGGTGTAACACAGAATGCTTAATAAACACCAGGAACAATCAAGTTTGCATAGAATATCCTACAAAATTAATGTTAACAAAACGTTAAGGAGGAAAAATGTCAGAGAGCAGCCAGCTGTGTTCTCAATAGCTAGAAACAAGGGTCTGGGTTTAAGTGAGTAATGAGTACAAGCCCACAGGTGAGTCTGTGCTAAGAACAAAGGTCTGGGAGTAAGCAGGTGATGACTATAAGCCCATGGGTGAGTCTGTTGATTATTTCTCCATCAAGTAGGCTGCATGGCACATGCCTTGCATTTAGTAAGCAATTTTTCAATGACTGAGTCTACCACAAGCTGAACACACACACACACACACACACACACACACACACACACACACACACACAATATAAGCTGAGAAGAGAAGGGAGAGAAGAAGGGTAAGGGTTAAGGGGTTACTCTACAAATGCAGCTCAAGGGTCAGAGTAAGGAGCTTCTAGGAAAGAGGATGTCAGATAGTCGAGTTGGCCCATTCTCCACAGGCCAGCACAGCTCAATGCCTAGCTAGATCTGTGGCTGTTGGTGTTAGGGAAATCTATATTAAGATTAAACTATACAGCAACTGTGGCTTTGCTGAATCTAATAGTAAGAATTATTTAATAAAAAGACATAGGAACTGACTTAGAGTGGTCAATATATGTTGTACATGAGTCACATCCATCACATATACGCATGCAGCTGTGCATGGGAACAACAACATCATTTCTGAGACCATCACAGAGCCTGTGTTTATTAGTATGAGACATTCATGAACCAAAGACCAAGTTCTCAGTAAAAGTGGGACATGACAAAGCCTACACCTCAGACTCCAACTTCTGACCACTTTCAAGTCCCTGGTGCCAGAGAAACTCATTCATCATGAATGGTGACAGAACTGACCAACAAACACCTAACTGGTTTTCAGACATGTTGGAGAAGTCTCTAATTATTGAAAAAAAGGAACTGATCTTGAGTCTCACAGTCACTCTGTCCTTCTACCTGCAGGAAGTTGCAGAGCAGTGTCAGACTCAAATAAGATATGGTAGCACTGCTGAGCTATGTGGCACAATCAAGAACTCAAGATGATGACTGTGGGTCATCATCCTAGATTCTCATCTTAGGCAAGCTACACCACAATGCAGAGTGCCGAACAGCTAGGCAAAAAGTCTGTAAGAGCTGTGAGCTAGGATCGTACAGACCAGTGTGACACTGTGTCTCAACTAGAATGAATTAACCAAGATAACCACAGACATCCAACAGAGGCCAGAACACCATGTTTTCGGTTTAGGCTTCACCTGGTTCTATCATAAAATAAAGGCTTGACCTTAACACAGACAGAAAAACAAATCTCAAAGGATGAAGACACAAATCCTATTCAACAAGGACAGCAAAATCTAGATGCTCAACAGCCCGGCACATACACTGTCACATTAATCCAAATCCACAGGCCTCAAAACACAGGAAACTGTAAGAGGTGTAAGCATCTATTAACAAGAAATAATGATAATATATAAAACCCACAGACACAGCTACTGTAAGTAAACAGTGTATCTTACTGGAGGACATGGAACCTATAAAAGGAATCACATGAAAACTCTACAAGCCGGGCGGTGGTGGCGCACGCCTTTAATCCCAGCACTTGGGAGGCAGAGGCAGGCGGATTTCTGAGTTCGAGGCAAATCTGGTCTACAGAGTGAGTTCCAGGACAGCCCGGGCTACATAGAGAAACCCTGTCTCGAAAAACCAAAAAAAAAAATTCTAGAAAGAAGAAATTCAATCATCTGATGTCATGTAGATCAGACACTAGAAGATCAATCAATATGATGATGATGATAACAGAACTCACAATAAAGTAAAAGAAGCCGGCGGTGTGCGCAGCTTTAATCCACTGGGCAGACAGTGATTCTGAGTCGAGGCACCTGCTACCAGTGAATCCAACAGCAGGGTAACAATCTCGAAAATAAAAAAAAAAAAAAATAAATAAATAAAAAAAAAAAGAAAAGAAAATAGTAAAGTAAATACAAAGCATATTCAAACCAAATTGTTGAAATAAACTATGAAGAAAACAAACCATTTAAAGTAGCCAGAGATTTTCCATAAACCACTGACTTATGAAAAACCATGCCCCATCAGGAGAAAGGAAATGATCAAGACAACCAAAGAAAGAGGCCTGCAGCAACACGTCTGTATCACTGGATAGTGAAAATATCCTCATAACAATGTCAGCAAAATAGTTTTCCAGTAAACAAAAGAATTTGTCAACATCAAATATGCACTAAAAAATGTTTAGGGAGGTTCACAGCAGGAAAATGACTGCAGACAGAAACTAAGTTCCACATGGAAAAATTAAGTACACCAGAAAAATACTTCTAAAGACAACTGTGTGAGCAAAAATAACATACTATGAAGCTCATTCCATCTACAAAAATAAAGTGCATGGCGGTCAAAGCCTAGGGATGAGCCGGGAGCACAGATGCCTAGAGTGCAGCTGAGCAGTGTGTGTAGTAAGCCCCAAAGCAACTGAGACAGACAGCTGCAAAGACAGGAGACAGACAACAATCTTGATATGTTGAAGCCAACATCCAAATGTCTGCATTTAATTTACTGCATATTTCACACATACTTAATTCTAAAACACTGTAGTATACTAAAAGCTAAACAACAGAAAAATTTATTTAGCCTCATGACTAAAGGAATTTTACCTCCCAATTGAAAAAGGGAAACTAGGTCCTTACTGCTGAAATTGGAAGCCAAGAACTTAATTTTTAATAGAGCAAAGAATATAAAAAATATTGAAATAGTTCCTGGATAGAGCTGCTGGGTATCATAAATTACTGTACTGTCAGAACTCATATGTGTAAACCTGTGTTTTCTCTAACATGCTAAAACTATTTTTAAATAGCAAAAATATAAATAAGGCAGGTAATACCAGCAGACATTTTATAGATGCTGATAGCATTGAGTACTCCAAGTGGAGAAATGAAATTTTTTCTAATGATAGGTATACTTCTAAAAACATGTGAGAAATAAAACTACGTAAAACTCTGCACCCACTAGGAATGAGAAAGCAGAGAGACGCGGGAATCAAAAACAGGCAGACAAAGAAACGCCTCGTCTCTGGGTAAACTCTGAGAGGAGAGTAAGCTTTGAAGAAGTTTCATCACTGCTGATGAATGATGAATGATTGATAGATAGATAGATAGACAGACAGACAGACAGACAGACAGACAGACAGACAGATAGATAGATAGATAGATAGATAGATAGATGGTACATAGATAATTGATAGATGGGGGAGAGATAGAGGTAGGTAAGTAGACAGACAGATAGGTAGTCTGATAAAACAGACACAGATAAAAGACAGTTTACCAGGTGGTGGTACACACATTCAGTCCTAGCAGAGGCAAGTGGATCTAAAGTGTAAGTTCCAGGATAAAACAAAGCTACACAGAAACTCTGTCTGGAAAACAAAACAAAACAAAACAAACAACAAACAAACAAACCCAAACATCTGACCGAACAGAATTCGCAAGCTTCTCTAACTGGTCTGAACTGGAGAGGCCTGACCAGCACAGGTGCAGCTCTTCTGTGCTGTTCTGCAAAGCAGCACCTCTCCAGTCTGTCTGCATGGTAGCTCAGGAATGAAGATAACCACAGGCACTCCTAAATGCCCACTGCCTAACAACTTCTCAGGTAGTACACAAAGACCATAGTGTGCTAAAATCTGCCACACCAGCATAAACCGGAAACTCCTTTGCATGATAACAAGTAAGACTGGCTGACAGTTCTTACAGTATTAATAAGACTTTTGGAAAACAATACTAGAAACAGTTCCCATTTAAAAACAAAAACCAAAACCAGCCAATTGGAATCATGGCCACTTAAATAATCATGCTTTAAGTTTGAGGTAAATGTAATAAAGAAAAATAGTTTTCTGTATAGCAGTGGTTTTATGATGCTTACTGTCTGAATGAGGTAAGCCTTGGGCTCCCAAGAAATTTATGAATACTTTTTTTCAAGTTTCCCTATTTCCCAACTAAGTGCTCACCCATCTTTTAGTGGCAAACAGCATGCTCATTTCTGGGAGAAAAAAAAAAGGGGGGGGAGGAAGAGGAGAAAATGTCTCCCTCTCCTAACCCAAGGATAAATAGGAAGTCATGTACATACTCTTAACTCTTATTCAGTTCTAGCTAAACAGTTGTTAAATAAACAAGATTTTTTTTTTTTTTTTTGGTTTTTCGAGACAGGGTTTCTCTGTGTAGCCCTGGCTGTCCTAGAACTCACTCTGTAGACCAGGCTGGCCTCGAACTCAGAAATCCACCTGCCTCTGCCTCCCAAGTGCTGGGATTAAAGGCGTGCACCGCCACCACCACCCAGCGATAAACAAGATATTTTAAGACGACAGTTAAGTACTTGTGTCTCTATACTGAATTATAGCTTAACACTTAAAATTACCCAATGAGGCAATCATTTGGCTTAATGATTCCAATTAAAACCTGTGCATTTACAGAATTTCCATCACAACCCATTCAAAAGACAAGGTCATTTCTCTAAACAAAGATATTTTAAAAGTTAATCATGAGTGGCCTCCTCTAATCCCAGCATTTGGGAGGTAGAGACAAGTGGATCTCTTTTAGTTTGAGGTCAGCCTGGTCTACACAGTCTGAGGCCAGCCAGGGACAAAGTGAGACACATCTTGATAAATAAAAAATAAAATAAACATAATAAACCAAATCAATTACATAATAATGCTTTTAATTTTCAGAATAAAAACCACTTACTAAAAATCTATTTGTGTGGTAAATGTCACTCTCTTCACGTTCGTTATGGAAAAGCAGTTAACACTGCATTTCAACTAATCTAGAAACGACTGCTGTCCATAGGCTGCATACTATCCTAAATATAGATACAATTAAAGTCAGTAACGTGGTCTTCCCTCTCATCACCAAACACCACTGAAAACCACACGAGAGGGAGGGGAAGCAAGTGGAACTCCTGATCTAAGTTATGTCTGTGACAACCAAGTGTCCTTTCCCTTTTAAGAGGTGCATTTCTACACACTAAGTCCTCTTGAAAACATCAGAATGGAAAACATGGGTTTCTGCAACACTTTACCACAGCTTTGTGCATAGCCATCAAGAATTAAAGCAAAGAATAAAACGTAAAAGCATTTACTAAACTCTAACTTTTACCAAACTGTGCCAAACTGAGCCAAAGAGCCAGAGAAGTCCTGTGTAAGGCTCAGCTGCAGCTCCATCTCTAGGGAAGAACTAAGTAGCAAGTCCCTTGGCAGCACCTCCTAGGAAGGCAGAGCAAGACTATTCACAGAGCCCTCTCAGTCTCTACCATGCCTTAAAACCACTGCTGGGAAAGTGCTTGAGAAATTCTACATACTCCTCAAAAGAGAAGATGGCTGGGTCTGCAAAGGAATGGAGGAGATACTGTGAGTTATGGCAAAGGAGAGAGAGAGAGAGAGAGACAGAACTGTTGACAGAGCATCTGCTCTAGACACAACCCATGTGGGTAACTGTGGCCGTAGGAGAAAGGAGATTTACAAAAGCATTCAAGCAAGACAGCATTCACAAGGTTCGGAAAGCACATTTTAAAAACAAAGATACGTAGTTATTTAATAGTCCCGAATCTCCTGATCAGCTCACAAAATGTCCTGTGAAGAACACAGAACTAGAAAGCGCTTCCCAACCTGCCTCAAGCTGCACCTGCAGCTGCCTTTCTTTTAAGCAGCGTCTTAAACACAGAACAGTTCAGGACTGGAAACACAAGATGGCTTAGGTATAGCTTAGTGGTAGAGCTGGACTTAGCATACACATGTGATCCTGATGTTCAGCCTACAATACAGGGCATGTTGGGAATAGGATTGGGGGCCAAAGAGTAAGGAGCAAGGATTGTCAAAGTGGGTTAGAGAGACCACATGTGGGAAGGTGCACAAGAACACCATGACACTCAAGTGTCTAGGGTCAGTGTGCCAACTTATTAGTTAGTAACTGGGTAACTTTGGGTAAGCCAACTAGATCCTTACCACCCTTTCCCATCTGAAGACTGAGCTAGTAAGTAATATCATTTAAACATCCCTGTTTCTAACTAAAATAACACAAATGATGTACAAAAGGGGCTATTGAGTAAGAAAACAGAGAATTCATGGTTTAATTCAACAACCTAAGCATGAGAGAGACCCTAAATTAAATGCCTATGTAAGGTCAGTGCAGAAAAGGAGAGGTGCAGAAAAGTAGATTGAGTCCACTAAAAAACCTGAGTACATCTGCAGGACACAATTCTGAGCCCAGGTTAACTAGAAAACAATGGTGATTAGTAGAAGTCAGAAAACAGAACTGAACTAGTGTTTCCCCAAATGTATCTTGACCTGAAGTTCAAAGACCACTTCCTGATATACATAGCAGTTTCCACATTTTCTAGTATAGAACAGTTAAACCTGTTAAAAAAAAAAAAAAAAAAAAAAAAAAAACACTAAGAAGATTTCAGTACCAAAATAAGGGGGACAGAGAGAGGGCTCAGGAGCTAGGGCATGCAGTGCTCTTGCAGAGGCCTGAATTCAGCTGCCAGCAACATAAGACAAAGGGATGTTTCCCATTAACTCTGTGGTCCTCACAACTGCCACTTACTGCAAAGCTTCTAACATTGGTCTTGAGTTTTCATTTACAATAACACCCGGAAATAGGAACTCCCTAATCTCAAAGATTTGTGAAGTCTTTGTATCACTTTTCTACAAATCCATTTGATCCATTTGGAAGCTTATGATTTTCATAAGCTTCCAGAACTACTTAGAGGAGGAAGAGAGAGGAGGAGGAAGAGGAAGAAGAGGAGGAGGAAGAGGAAAAGGAAGAGGAAAAGGAAGAGGAAGAGGAGGATATTGTGGGCCAGTGTTATTCTTAAAGAGAACTTGTTAGTCAAAACTGATTAATAGAAATTTACATCAATTACATGAGGGAACACACAAGACATAATTACTAAAGTGTACAAAGACTAAGGGATAATTTTGGAGAGATAATCTCACTTTTATTCAGATACATGTTATATAATCTCAAATATAAATTCTAAAAATCAGATTCAGTAAATTAATCTTTAAAACATAAAATACTTGTTTCCAGCTGAATGATAACTAAAATAAAAATACTGGCACACACCAAAAGCACCTTTTCTACTTCCCATGTTAAAAGGTAGTTTTTCTCCTAAATCGTTTAGGAAAACAGTATCCCTTTCAGGTAGAGTTCTGGGATTTTCACCAGGGATTTGGACCTGCTCTAACCACTAAGAATTCTGCCCCTTACTCAATTTTAAAACCTTCAATAACCCCCAACTACTTAAATACTGTACATGTCTCAGATATTCTCTAGGAATAGTTATAATTGGTTGGCTGAATAGCAGTGGCAGGTGGATCTGAGTTGGAGGCCAGCCTTGCCTACAGAGTGAGTTCAAGGACAGCCAGGGCAGTTATACAGAGAAACCCTGGTATGAAAAATCAACAGCAAAACCCAGTGACAACAAAAAACAATGTGTTTATGGCAACAGACTAGACTGTGGATTCTCTTGTAACAATATAACTGACGCATGTCCTCATCAGAAGGAACACAGCGACTGCAGACCCTGCCTGGACACTCCTCAGCCCTTTCTCCAGCTGTCAGTGCTGGCTCCTGGGAACTCCGGGGAGCATTTCACTACTACTAGAATAGAGCAAAACATTCAACTGCTTCACAGTGAAAGTGAACATCCCTGACTCACATGGAATCTTCACAGCAAATCTTATGAACAGATCATTCACTAAGCCCGAGCCAGACAGTTACTCAGCACTGCCCAATGCATTAGCTCTCAGTCTGTATGGCTATTCAGACCAAGATAAGTTACATATAGAAAACTTCACTAACTTCTTTTAACTTCATTACTTCATTAACATCTTAAATTGGATTAGACATCTAAATAATATAGTTTAGATATACTGGGTAAACTGTATTATTATTAAAATTAATTTGATTTTTTTTTTTTATTTTAAAAATGTGATTGCTTGCTACATGGACACAGCTGTACTAGGCAAGGGTCTATCATTCGTGAAGTAACTGTGAAGGCAGCGGTGAGCAAAGCCTCTGCCTCCAGACAGTCTGCATGTCCCTCTGTGTGAGTGAGAGGTATCTGAATGGAAGTCATCAGATCCCAAGGGCTGGCTGTCTCAAGAAACCCAAACAGGTACAGCATCAAGGACAAGGATGAGGTTGTTAGTATTTCCCTTCCAACATCTTCTCCACAATCTACACTAAAGACAAACAGGTCTTCCTCCAGTACAACTCAGTGCACTGGCAGCGCTGTCTGGGGCACTTGCTGTTACAGCAAAGCTTGCAAAGCAAACTCCAGCCTGAGCTGCAGAGCGCAGCATACTATATTTAACTGAGTCTCCTGGAGCTCAAAAGCAAGCAGGAAAGCTAAGTTTGACCCAGTTCTATAAATGGAATCTCCATCCATCCATCATCCATCTGAGTGAAGAATCTCTTTCAGTCTTTCCTTCCATCCAACACACAGATACACACACCCCCAGGTACATTCCAAGACTCTGGTCTGTAAGTCAGAAATCCAGCTTACTTCTATGGTCTCTGTCAAACCTTATCTGGTCCAGTGGGGCCCAAACTGCTTCTACCCAGGCTCCATGCCCTAGATGCTTCTCAGGATTGCTACCAAAACTGATGTTCTCAGAAGTCTCAAAATCTCACCACTTGGAGCCCCCAGAGCCTGCAGGCTAAGTGCTCATACCTCTCCCATCCCATTTCCACCATTCCTCTCTGTTCTGTCTCAACTACACTGACCTCGCTGTTCTGCAACAGCGTCTGGCAGGACACATCTAGAATGCACAGCCTACTCCCGTTTCTGCTCCAAAATTTTTTAACTCAAATTCTGAGACCTGTATCAAATGTCATCCTAAGAAAACTTCTCCTAGAATCTTACTAAATAACTTGCTATCACCCTTCCTTAAGACGCTGTTCTTAGCTCCCAGAGCAAGCATGCTACATACTAAAGTCATCATTATGGTCTTGAAATAGAATCAGAACCCTTGAAGGATGATCATAGTTATTTCTTTCTGCATTCTCGTAACTACAAAAGAGTAAAGCCTTAAAGGTGACAATGAGCTAATGAGTGAAAGAAAGATTAACTGTGGCTCCCTACCCAAGACGTGCCCACTCAGGCTGAATAGGGCACTCTTTGGGGAATCCTACACCTCCCTAGGCTAAATGATATAAACACTGCACACCAAATACACTGTACAACTTCTCTGTTCATATAGATTCCTATGCAAGGTTTGTCATACCCACTCTTGGGGGGACATAAATGACACTCAGGAACAGTCCATGAATGAGTAAATGTATTGACATCACTGTAATGGGAAGGTTGTGATGTAGAAAAGCTTGCAAAACGTATAGAAAAAGGTCGGAAGCTTCTGCAAGGGCATGCTCGTGGTGCCATTTGCTCCTCCCTGGAAATGATGCTTTATAGGAGACACTCCAGAGCCAATCCACGTCAGGCGCTTACAGCATCTTCACAGCCTCCAGGGTTCCAATCTACTCTGTGGCCTGATTTTTAACTTGTCCTTAAACTCATTTCCAGCTAAGGCACTGAATTTCTGTTGTATTCCTGAGACAGGACTATCATATATAAACTCAACAACTGGAAACCACTCCCCAAAGGGTAAATATGGTATTAGGGGAAGTAGTTTTAGAAACAATTTAAAAGGGGGGGGGGGCATGAAATAAAAGCGAATAAGAGAAGAGCTAATGTGTGTCATGACCTGTACTAGTTTTGTGTCATCTTGACACAAGTCAGTGTCATCTTGGAAAAGAAAAGCTTGACTGAGAAAGTGGCCCCGCTCTGTTGGCCTGTGGGCATTTTCTTGATTGGTGACTGAGCGGGAGGCTCGCCCCCGGGGAGCAAGCCCATGAACAGCACTCCTCCACAGCCTCCACTTCACTTCTTACCCTGACTTCTCTAAGTGACAAACTACAAGTTTTAAGAGGAAATAAAGCCTTTGCTTCCCAAACTGTGTTGGTCATAGAACTTTAACACAGTTAACAGATACCTTCATTAAGACACTGATGACATTTGTGGTGATTACATCCACCAAGATACCAGGAGAGACGTTCAAGCCTCTCTTACACTTAGCATGGCCATGGGCCAAAATCCAGCCAATAGAATGCCATACAAGTACAGGGTGGCAGACCAGTTCCTGCTTATAAAACCTTGCTTTGTGTTATTCTACACTCTTTCCATATTCAATGACTGACTTCCAAAACCCAATATGACCTATGAGTACGTTTTTTTTTTTTTTTTGGTGTAAGATGTCTACATTTTACTCTGAGCAACTGTGAAGCAGCAGTTATTTAATAGCCAATGGAACAGTAAGTATATGGATAACACTAGTTAGTTAACAGTGAGAAAACAGAAATATCAGTCTCAACACACTTCCCAGAGATGTTGGTCTGTGTTTGTTTGAAGACACCAGTTGAGGGGCACAACAGGTAAGAACCTAGACTGATCCAAAATCTCCAAGAAACATGCTACCAGAGCTGAGATGGCAGCTTGTGTCTTGGAGAAGTACACAAGCACACAGTGGGGAAGCAGTCGAGAACAAAATGGGCGCATATCTTCAAGTCAAACTGCATAATCTCAACTTACTGTCCCAGGCCTGCTTTGTTCAATATTTGAGTTCAAAGAAGACTACTGGGGTTAATCATAATAAGCTATGGTTTGCATCAAAAGAATATGGCGTGCGTCCATTATGTGTTTTAAGTATTTCCATTTTCATTACAATAGCAAGGTCAGGTTATAAAGATGCTTATTTATCCCAGAACTCAGTAAGGGGGCATTGGAAACACATTAGACACCCACAGCTACGTAATGTTAAACACTTACATTTTCCCAAGGTCTCTTGGGTGACTATGACAAGAATTTCTGTGAAGATATTGTACAATTTGAAATACCAACAATAAACAGTAGTGGCACACAAGTGTAGTGACAGCACTCTGTGGGGCAGGACAGGAGGATCATCAGTTTGATATCATTCTTAGTTACATAGTGATTTCCAAGCCAGCCTGGTTTACAAAATAGCAAGATACTTACTCTAGGGAGATGGATGGATGGATGGATAGATGGAGGGATGGATGGAGGGATGGATGGATGGATGGATGGATGGATGGATGGATGGATAAGGAAAGATATAAGAATGATATGCTTAAATATTGAATATTTTGAATAATTTAGAATATCAATTTTTTTAGCTGACAGGAGATTCTCTTAATACTACCTAAAATAATTTACATTAACATAACTAATAATCCTTGCTGCGTTTCTGGGAACCCAAGTAACTGAAGGGTTTAAAATGTGAAGGACTATGGCCTGAAATGAAGCATTAAATAGAATTATTGTTAGGATTCCAATCTAGAAGGTAAAACTCAGAGGAAAATCCCTGTCTCGACTTCTGTGAAGCAGGGGGCTTGAAGAGCAATTTTGTCTAGTTAACAAATACTTACATTAATTCATAATTTTAATACATAAAATCATGATGTACAAATTCGTATCTAGAAACAAAGATAGATTTGTTAGAGGCAAAGTAGATTTGTCAGTTAAGAGTCAAAGCTGGTTATGGACACATAGTGATGCTGTACCAAGAGATGGGAGCTGTCCACTGAAGTCTAGGTCTAAGCACATCACTTTCTGTGGCTCCTAAGAATAAGTTTAATTTTCTAGCTCCAAACATGGACCATGCCTTTTAGTAAAACTGGTGGGCAAAGCCTCAGACAGAAATCAATAACTTTTAAAAATTTAGTTGTTTTTTTGAGAATTTCATACATGGGTACTTTATTTACATAATTTCAACACTTCCTCCCCTCCAACTCCACCAGTCTCCTCCCACTCTCTCCTTCCTTAATTGCTGTTAGTACATACACATACACATATACATATATGCTGAATCTCTGAGTTTTGCTCCTATGGTACCTCTTTAGGACTAAACACCTGGGCTTTGTCACCTGTTGGGTCGTGTGATAGATACAGTCTCTACCTGCAATCAGCCATTGCTATTGTTGCCCAAAAGCTGCCGTAAAACCCAGTGAGCACAGCTGTATCCAAAAAGAAAAAAGAAAACTTTTTACAAAAATTCAGCAGAAGCTAGATCTGAGATCTTGGAATTCTAACACAAAGTCAGTTTTTACACCCTGAATTTCAGTTTTTTGTATCCATGTTTGTTAATAAATATGTGTCTGTACATATACATCTTCTGTCTGCCAATACAGACTTAAAATAACATCACTTCTGCTCTGCATCTATATGAGTGAGAGCTCAAGTGACAGAGGAAGTGTGGTGAGAGGTTGGAGGTGAATGCACACTCCTGTGGGGGCCTCAGCTGTGGTTCCTCAGGCGCAGTCGACACTGGTGGATTTTGTTGATTTGTTTTTAGGCAGAGTCTCACTGACTTGAGACTTTCCAATAGCTAAACTGGCTGAGCAACAAGCCCCAAGGTTCCACTGATCTCCCTCTCACTCATGTCCATGAGTTGCCGTCCCTAACCAAGGAGCTACCGATAGTTAGTTGATCGCCTAAGGGAGAGGGAGAGTCCGTCTTCTTTAAGGGTACAACCTCTAGTAGGTCGATCATACTCCAGTGGATATCCCTACACCTGCAATTATACAATCAGCACAAACTAAACTTGGTAGGTTATGACAAAAAGGAGGGAAGGAAGGGAGAAAGAGAGGAAGGGAGGAAGGGAGGGAGGGAAGGAGGAAGGAAGGAAGGAAGGAAGGAAGGAAGGAAGGAAGGAAGGAAGGAAGGAAGGAAGGAAGGAAGGAAATGTCAAAAGCTGCACCCATGAAGTCTCACCAACATGACCACCTAAACACAAGCTGAACAAGGACAAGAGCCATGCTAATATGGATGTAAAAATTACTAGTGCCTATTCTTTGTAAGGAGTTTCCAGGGTCCCATGTGGAGAACTGTTGAGCTTTCCTCCACCTGGGAGAAACTGTAAAGTTGTCCAGGAAACAAGAAGAGGTTCCCAGGATCTTATGTACAACTGTGACCAACAACTACAGAAACCAGAGTGCAAACAACTCAACTCACCACTAAAATAAAACCTGTAATCAACAAGAGAAATTACAGAGACCACAAAACAAGCTTGTACTCAGCTAGTCTTGACATGGTGCTATTTAGAGCCTCCAACCTCCACGACATTGCCAGAGTACAGTCTAGGATTCCTTTGGAAACCTGCTTGACTTACTGTATGAGCATGTCGCTCTTTCACAGTTAGGTTCATGGTAGTAGTGTCTTAGTTAGGGTTTTACTACTGTGAACAGACACCATGACCAAGGCAACTCTTACAAGGACAACATCTAATTGGGGCTGGCTTACAGGTTCAGAGGTTCAGTTCAGTATCATCAAGTCGGGAGCATGGCAGCATCCAGGCAGGCATGGTACAGGAGGATCTGAGAGTTCTACATCTTTATCTGAAGGCTGCTAGCAGAATACTTGCTCCCAGACAGCTAGGACAAAAGAGTATTAAAGCCCATACCCACAAGGCCATACATACTCCAACAAGGCCACACCTTCCAACAGTGCCTCTCCCTGGGCCAAGCATATACAAACCATCACATAGAAGTATATTATAAAACCTCACTGGTCTAAGGTCTATATTAAGTGATAGGCTCTCCAGTCAGTGAGCTCAACTCACCTACTAACTACAAATGCCCTTTAATTTAACTATTAAATTCCCTGACTTCATATCTAAACTCCTAGGCCTTCCTGATACTATTTCTTGCTAAAATATCTCATTCACACAGCCTGTCTTCTCAGGTATAGTCATGCACATATCAATTCACTGGGGCAACCTGTGTAACCACACAATGGCCAAAGGAGTCCTCCTCAATTCCCTTTTAAACAAGATAAAGAAGGGTATTCCAAGCCAATAAAGGAGCATCAGTGAGAAGAACCTGAGACCACCTTAGTGCAAGGCAGGAGAAGTGTTGGGGAAGGGGCTGCAAGGTGAACTATGCCTTCTCTAAACTTACCATGCAACACATGAGTCTGCAGTACCTCAGAATAGAAGTTTATTTGGAAATAGTGTAGCAATAGACACAGTTAGTCAAGATGAAGTCACTGGGTAGACACTAATACAATCTGACTGGTGCCTATGCCACAGAGATCTGGAGGATCACATACAGCAATCAGACTGATACAGCAGAAGCAAAGAGATCCACAAGGTAGCAAACTACCCAAAGCCAGAAGAAATGCCTACTGCTCACACTGGGAAGCATCCAGTCACAGAACATTTTATAGAGGATCATTCTCTTCCCAGGAACAAAAAATAACTATCACTGGACTAAACATTGTAGTGATCCTTCTGAGGCTTGACAGACAAAACTGTCTGCAAGTGGCCTAATGACACCACAGCACGGTGAAGGGGGAGTGTGTATGTGGAGGATGGTACAACACAGTAAACCCAATGCTATAGACCAGGAAGGAAAATGTCAGCTTCAGGAGGCAGGGGCAAGTGGATCTTGGTGAGGTCAAGGCTAGCCTAGCCTACACAGTAAGTTCCAGGCTAGAGAGGACCATAAGACCCTACAACAACAACAACAAGAACAACAGAGCACAAACTTTTTCAACACCTGATAAAAACTACTATACAAAGCATACAGAGTCACATTCAAGGCACATTATGACAAACGAGACACCCTACAACTGGGGCAATAAGGAGACAGTGAGGATAAGCAGCTGCCTGTTGGTACCAGAGCATCTTCAGGTCGGTCACTCCAGTCAATAAAATGATGCACAGTAAACAGCTTAGGAAGCTTCAGACACAGTAACCGTGAACACAAGAGTCACTATGAGAGGCAAACTACAAAACCTTTAATTCAAGGATAAAGGAACCAGAGATAAAAGAACATGGCACCAGCGACAAATACAGAGAGTTACTATAATTTGACTGTTAAACAATCGTAATATTGTTTGTAACAAAATTTGATTGGAGAGTACTGTGATTTGATTGTTAAAGAATAGTAATGTATTTGAGGTTGGTAACCAATGTATAAAGAAATTTATGAAAAAGTTGTAAACAAGCTGGTAAAAGAGAAATGCGAGTATCCTATGGTGAAGTCAGTATCCTGTATTTAAAATGAAAGAAGTAAGTAGTATCGTTAATGAGTAGACTCTGACAAAGAACAGCAATTTTAAAGTAAACCTAACAAATGAATTAAATCATAAAAAGGTACTCTAAGGCAGGAAGGGAAGATGGAGATGGAGGGGGAGAGACAGGTGAAGGGCAAGAGAATAGACTCGAAAGTCAGACACAGGCTGCGGGATCGTGCAAACCCAAACACCAGTAATTGGTCCAAACAAGCATACTGACAGAGCAAAGTCAGGGTGCCCAAGGCTCCATCTCTGCTGCCTGGGAGAAAGACATTTCAAATATAAAAACACTGAGAAATTAAAAGGCAAAAGTTTGGGGAAAAGGGTATCTTCTGTTAACAGTAATAAAAAAGTAAGACAAAATCAACAATTATAACAAAAGTATGAAATATCAAGAAGACATAATAGTTATAACCTATTAATATAACATTAAGACTTCTGGAGTTAGGAATGGCAGGACCAAGGATAGACATAACTACATCAACATTTATTTCAATATTTTCAGTATCAGAATACAGAGTACAAAAAAATCAGTAAGGACAGCATAGACCAACAGCACTATCAACAAAACCCAACAAAAGAGCATTCCATCAAAATAGAACACAGCAGAATGCACTTGTCGTTGACAGAGCACCAAAAAAGCACCACTTCACAAGGAAATGAACCTGACAAAGGAGGCTGAGTTACACAAACACGGTCTAGGACAATGAAAGTAAGCTGGAAAGCAGTAGCATATCCTGTATGTAAGGGCCAAATAATAGCTCTGAGCAAGCACATTTCAGAAGAGAGCTCAAGCTACAACGTGTTCTAAACAGAACAAAAGTGAAATGCAAGTTTTTGATATGACTAATAATTGGGGGTCATCAGGGCTGGGTTAGTACTACTAACCAATTTTTATTAGAAAGCATGAAAATCCTCCAATCAGTGACTTGTTTCTGCTCTATAACCAGTAAGAGGAAACAAGATCCACAGCAGCAGGAGAAATCAGTGGGTCCTTAAGACTCTGTGAGTCAAAAAAGGCAAAATTATCAAACAAAACTCTAATAAATTGAACACAACAATCAGTTCAAAAGGACAAAGACTATAACCTAACAGCCTTTATTTCAAATTCAATGTCAGTTTAGCAAAGTTACTAAAACTAAATTTTTTAAATTAAACTACCGAATAGAAAATGATAAAGAGTATTGGCAAAAGGAAGAAAAACCCCACGTACATCCAACATCCAAACTTAAAAAAACATTTCTCCTTCTAAACTAAGGAAGAAATAATGCCATTTTTCTGCATTTCTACTCAATGCTATATTCTTTCTGAAAATATGTTCTAAAAATATGTTCTGTAAATATAATTCCATGGAGACTCTAGTCAGTGTAGTAAGGTAAGAAAAACAAATACAAGCAACCAAACTGGAAAACTGTCTCAACAACAGGCAATTATCTCTGAAGGGGAAAAAAAAATACCATCAAAAAAACTAAGTGAGGCATGGTAGCACACATCTTTAATCCCAGCACTGGAAAGACAGAGGAAAGCGGATCTCTGTAAATCCAAAGCCACTGATGTACAGAGAAAGTTCCAGAATAGCTATAGTGATACAGAAAGACCCTGTCTCAAAAAACTGGAAACAAATAAACCAACAAACCTATTTGAGTTAATAATACAAGATGAATATAGGAAAAGTCAACATATATATAAAATCAGAATCTGAAGTATAAATGAATTTAACATGAAAATTGTAAGATACTGTCATAAATGATAAATGAAAGATTTATTTAAAAAAAAAATCAAACAATCTTAAACTTGAAACATTAAGTACATAATATATACATTGAGCCTAAAGAATCAATAATGCTGACAACCAGGGCTACACAGAGAAACCCTGTCTCAAAAATAACAAAAAACAAACAAAAAAAGAAACAAAGAAAGAAAGAATCAATATGGTTAACAATTCCTCCAAAATTACTATAGACTCAACACAATCTAATTCCAATGTTCTAGAAGGCTTTTTTTTTTTTTAAAGAAATTAACAACAAACTCTTCCCCATGTGGGGGCACACACACACACTCAACAAACAATGCTGACAACTGATCTATGCTTCGAGACACTAGCAAGTCAAAATGAAGCACTGTCTTAAAGGGGAAATATGAAACTATTAATCTAGAAAAGAAAAATCACAGGACCACAGGAGAACCTTTTCAATCTCAGAGCAATTAGGTCAAGATTTTGCAGAAGGTCAATTTTTAAAACAATCAAGTTTATTAATAAGACTTCATAAAAAATTTAAACATCTAATCTAAAAGATACTTCATGAAAAATAGGAATAAGAGGAAATTCCTGAAAAATCATACAGATAAAAAAAAACTAAAATAAGTCAGAAGCTCTTGAAGCTCAATAAGAAAACAACCAGTTGTTTTATTAAAGATTTATTTAAAAAAAAAAAAAGTAAATGCTATGTCATTTACTACACTGGAAGGGCAAATAAGCATGCACAAAAGAGTTCACCTTTGACAATTACCAGGAAGCACAGTGAATCATCACTGTGCACCATCAAATTCTAACAGACCAGAAGTTCTGTGCACTAGGATGGCACAGTGCCGCATGGAAGGTCGATTCCATGCTGTGCTAGTAAGAATGCAAAGTGACTCAGACAGTTTACAGCTCCTAAAAGTTATGTGTAAATCTCATACATGCTATCATCCCACTCTACCAAAGAAATTAAAACACACAGCCATGTAAGACGTTGTTCAGTGATTGTCATACTTTCATCTGTAACATCAAAACTGAAAAGATAAAAACGTACAATAAACAAATGTGTAAACTGTGGTAACAACAAAATACAAATCTGTAATAAAGAAAACAGAAATAAACTATTGATATGTAATATAACACATATCATATCTTAATTGTAAAAACAATTCTGCAAAGAAACCAAAATGCCCACATTTTCACTAGATGATATTTGAATTAAGATCAATCATCTTTTTTTCTGTCTGTTAAGAGATAAAGCATCCTCCATTAAGTACAGCCTGGAATTACCTCTTTATATAGTCCAAGCTGGCCTCAAACCTACTTCCTGCTTCAGCCTCCTGAATGCTGAGAGGCAGACATGAGTCACTGTATCCAGGCAACCATCACTCTCCAAAAGCCCTCAACAACATTATCAGTCACTTTCCTGCATTTGATGAGCCATTGTCCACACTCTTGAGACTTCACCGCACTACCTGTGAGAACCTTACCCCTGCTTCCAAACCACAGGAATGCTACCTCCACTCACAGTGCTTGTCTAAGCTAGACAGGCAGAGGGATCTCTGAGTTCAAGGCCACCCTGGTCTACAAAGCAAGTTCCAGTACAACCAGGACTGTTACACAGAAAAACTCTTGTCTCAAAAAACTAATCCCCGCTGCAAGAAAAAGCAATGGCTGTCTAGTCCTTGCCCTGCACTCCTTCTCCCTCCCTCCATCACCTCATCTTGTGATGCAGCCATGTAAAGTCAAATCACATCCCTTCCATTAAATTCTAACTTAAGTTCAAGCCACTTTAACTCTGTGACTGAATAAGACAGCCCTATAAGGTTATTTTCTAAAATATCTCCATAATATATGGCTAAAGAAAATATAATTAATAATCAAGTGACAGTTTAATTTCATTTTCATTCTTCACAAGTCTGCAGAACTATATCCAATTAGCCTGTCTCCCTTACTTAACTAGTTCTTTAATAAATGGACAGAACAGTTAAATGGGTAAGTATTTTAGAAAACTAAAGACAACATCTAAGTTCAGATTATATTAGGTGTTTCAAGGCTTAGGGCCAAATAAGAAAATAAAGAAGGTTTAAAAGTGCCCTGTGTTAACAGACTCAAAAAATGCAAAGCACTGCTAACCACAAAAAACAAGAAAGTAAAACCAGCCAGGAACATTAGCTGAATAGTAAGATGATAGCTCTGATTTTAAGACACTGAATGACACCACCCAGTTTGGAATCTCAGATAATGAGTAAAACACTGGAGGCCTTGATCGGGATAACTACCTGTGCTTTAATAACCAAAATGCTGTTGTTATTCATCAGATCCATATCCTAAATAAAATGCATTCCTATAACTCACTATTTCATCCGGAAGTCATACTTTACCAAACCACAGCTGTGTTGTTAACATTTCCTCAGACGATACATTCTTTCATCCCCTGATCAAAAGTCCTAAGGCTGAGGAGTATGGTATGGTATGGTGGATTGTCACATCTCTATGTTTGTTCTGTTTACAATATGCAGCCATCATAGGAGTTTGATCTGCAGGATGTCCTAGGATAGTGCTGTACTCGGTATAAGGAGCACAAGAGAGGTGTGGAGCAGGCAGGTCCTCTGATGTAGCTCTAGAAAGCCCTTAGTTCTTCCAGTTTCTGAAGCAACACTGAGAATGGTCCACAGTTAGACATACCATTTGATATAGGTCTTCCAACATCATAACCTCTAACAAAATTCAGCTGTCTTGAACCCCTGGCAATAGGACTGTGTATCTTTGTATCAAGAAGGTTGGGAAATCACCAGAATCCACCTATGGTGTGGATGTGTCCAGGCAGATTGAGGGTAAAGTTCTTGTAAGAGCAGGTCAGCAGAGCCAAGGGGCTCTGTGTGTGCTAAGGGTGTCTGTGGCAGATCAGGCTTCCTCACTTCCTTACTGAGGCCGAAAAACTGATGACAGCACAAGCACAGTCAGAAAGCAAAAGAAATATGAACGTCGAGGTAACATTCAGTTTTAAATAAACTCCTAGAGACCTCCCCATCAAATCATTCACATTAACCCTGTGGCACTCTGTCGTGGTGGCACTCTGCCGTGGTACTCTGGCATGGCAGCCTCTGCTGTGGTGGCCTCTGCTGTGGCACTCTATTGTGGTCACTTTGCATTTTCATCTAATAAGGTGTATGTTTCTGTCTCGGCTCTTATATCTCATCAACAAAGACTCGACCTTTCTGTTTTCTACAGAACTATCCACCTAGCTATACCCTTGTAGATTTGTTGTTGACCAAAGATAAGGAACAGTAATGCAGTATCTTAAACCGTCTAAATGATTTAAATTAGGAAAATGATAGCAGTAAATGAATACAATGTGATTTTCAAACTGAATAGAAGAACATGGACGGAGGTGGAGGGGGTGTATCAAGGTTTATTCTCTTATCTGCTAGATGACGTGGGAGTAAAAGATAAGTTCTATCCAAGAGCTTACAGCAATGTACTACACACAGGTATCACTGCAGGAAATCAGGATTGTGAAAAGAACCATATATGCCACCAACTGCAAACCAGTACTATTTCTAGTCTCAAAAGAGAAGGATCGATTTACTAAACAGTTTTAGAAAAATCTTTACATAGTGCTGGTACCTCAGAGTGATTTCAAAAGACAAAGCAAAAGTGCCTTTTATGTTATATTTAATTAATCAAGATTTACAACTTCACTTCTATAATTTAATATACTTATTTGGTACAGACATTTAACAGAGTAATTAAATCCTTATTTCCACTTCTGTTCTAAAGTCCGCCTGCCCGCAGTGAGTGGGAACTGCTGCAGATCATTAATCTCGCGTTTATCAATGTCTCTCTCCAGGCAACACAATGCAGAAAAGCACACAGAAACCATCCTGAACCCCAGCAACAGCAGCTAATTAGCATAGCCTACCACTAAACTGGGACCATATGATTGGAACTGTTAGTCAGAATGCTAGCCAATCAAACTAGGTTATGCAAATAGACTATTTCAGTTGCCAGGGTAGAGCTACTTCCAATTGTCCAATAGGAAAACAAGCAATAAACAAGAAATGAAATTGAGCTTTGTCACATTTTCAAGTTGCTGTTAACACTTTCAGGTTTAGAACAAAATTAACAGCAACTATAAAGGATTAGATTTCAATCTACTTTGTACGACAAAAACAGATGCTAACAATGGAGAATACTGTTAAAAACAGTTATCTGTTAAATTTTTAACTTTTTATTTCATAGACATTTGTTTCTCTAATATCTGCAGCCTTCAACATTTCAGTCTTCTCCCACCTTCTCAAAGGGATCATTTCAATTCCTTTCTATACATTTAAAGAGATTCTGAAACATTATACTTTAGAAAAACTCTACATATCATTTTAATCTTTCTAAAACTACAGTTGAGGTGAATATTACAAAACAAAACAAAGCTCAAGTATTTTTGGGTTAGGAAAAAAAGCATTTTACTTTTATTATGGTACCTTTTAATATATAATCCTGTTAAATGTTAATTCTGTACATAATTTCACAAAGAATAAAATGCAAAAAGTATTAATCATATATGGTTTAATACATACAGGTTAGAACCAAGCAAATCATTCTCATTGCTGAGAATAACATTCAACTAAAATTATAGCCACAATATGAAAACTCTGTGTGTGTGTATGTGTGTGTGTGTGTGTATAAAATTTTCAGTAATGAATAAAATATTTTTTGAAACATCCAATTCTGTTAGTATATTTTAATAGCTACAATGACAGTTGGTTTTGGGTTTTTGGGTTTTTTTTTTTAAATCAGTGTTCTGACAATCTTGTGGTTGAGGGAATTTCTTTAATTTTACATAAATACTTTAAAACATGTCAAAGAGACAGTTATCACATGTCCTTACAAAGACACATTTAAAATACATGAACTTATGTCACCCTTCCTAGCAATTATCCTCACTAAATGGAATGCAGATGTGTCCCACACCATTGAGAAGTTACTAGTTTTAAATATTTCTACAGAGCAGTGTATGTCTCCAAAAGACTTGCAGCATTTGCAAAATATTTCATATGAAGACATAGAACACTTTAAGCTCAAGTCTTAGAAAGAGTGCATGGATTCTATGCCTAACCCTGTAACTGTCTAAAGGAGGAGGACAAGGGTCTGGAGGAGCCGAGCAAAGTATAGCAGCAATGTGAAACTGTCATAATCAAACAATTAGTTTGGAAACTAGAAAAATGAAAGCAATATAAATTAAATAGAGAATCAAAGTCACTCTTTCAACATCCCAACCCCTACTTCTCATACCTGTCCCTATTTCTTCCATGTTTCTTTCTACGAAAGGATTCTTGACTTAAAAAACAAAACAAAAAAAAAAAAAATAAAGCATTCAAAGTCCATTGGTACCAAGATAGAAATGCAGGTTTCTTATAAGGTACAGAGGTTTCAACCTGGAAGAAAACCTAAAGACTACTGAATGCTAACTTTTCATCCTACTAATTGCATTTTTGAAAGTTAAAAATCCTATAGATGAAATCTAAACCTTCCCAAAACATCTGCTAAACAGTATTGATAAATTAACAATAATTTCTCCTGTCTATACCAAAAATAAAAATATCTTTTGTATCAAAGTAATTTTGTATCACAGTGATTGATACAAATAAAGTGTGAGTCCAGAATCGTCCCCACACTAACATGTACTCCACCGAAACAAAGAGTCACAACTCATTCCTTAACCCTCAGAGAGCCCATGCCCATATATCCAACTGCCCCATCTTTCAGCCTGTTTTCTTAACTACTTGCAAGCTTTGAGCCTCCTTTAATTCTCAAGTATAAAAGCATGAGGCAAACAGAGAAAGCTCTCACCGCATTCATACCTTTACCCATAACTCACTGCTTTAATCGGCTCCTGCACTCAGATCCCTACCTCAGTCCATTTTCCAATCTGCAGTAACACCAAGAACACTTTCCACACACACACAAGGCTGTCTGCAGTACACCTAACGTCCCTATGACAGAACTTCCTCTATCACTGAAAGCTGGGAACATCAAAGCCTTGGCCCACGGCAGTCTCTTTTCGGTCTGCAGACACAAGGAAGCACCCTCTGCCTGGCAGCAATGCTCTGGGGTAAAGCAGCCTACATTTAAATGTCTAGAGCATAACATCATTTCTTTTCAAAGCAATTAAAAAGTAGAATTTAGGAAAATGTAAGTACTAGTTTTAGAAACAGAAATTAAACACTTAGAATGTTCAAAAGCAGTTCATTCACTAAATTAGGATCTTTACCACATGAACTAGAATTTCTAGTAATGAAAATAAGTTTTCTAAGTATACAATTAATCATTAACTTTTAAAAAGCCAGCATATTCAGTTAGGTCCCTGCACTGTAGGAAGAACTAGATAGAACCACCAGGTGGTAACTTCTCATCTACTGTAAACATGCTCAACACACAGAAAGCAACAGCTCTTCTTTCTTGCACAAGACGCTTAACTTGGAAGCATAGCACTGCTGTTCACTACCCTAGGAGCTTCAGAGATGTGTCACACTCCACTCCAAGAAACAGTCAACGTTACAGTTTTGAAAATATCTACCTAGAAAAAATAGTCAAAAACTGTTTGTGACTATATTGACTAGTCTTTAATACCTCCCTCTTTACAGCAGCTGCTAGCCACAACAGTGTTTACTGAGCATCGTTTACAAAATACTAGCCCAGCAGTTAACTTGATTCTCCATCCTTAAGGCTATCCTGATCCTACTCCTACTTCTTAAAAGGCTAACACATCCACTTGTTAACTGCATCCATATTGCAGACAGTGCGCTGTAAATACTGGACTTCTCACTCCCGGGGATCTGATTCATGTTTAGGAGTGTTCTCTTCCAAATTCACCGTTATGCAGTAAATACACTTTTCTCAGTTGGTATTAAGGGAATTGAACAGCAGACCAGAAGTTTTTGTTTAACGTTAACAAAATCAATAATATGCTTTAAAAACAAAAGACTTAAAAACCAATTTTAAGGTTTAAAAAATACTTCTGAACTATACTTAGAGACAATTCAACGGCATCCTCATTTTTAAGTACTCTAATGTACACAAACACATTAAGTGCTTGCCTGTTAGTCACTGTTCATCTGAGATGAAGCAAAAAGACTTGAAACATTTTATATTGGTTGCTGATGGGAGCTTGTTTGCTTATAGAGGAAATACAGTTTCATTTGTGATCTCAACCAACCTGAAATTCACTTGGTACAGCACAGTGGCTTCACACTCACAGAAATTTACCTACCCAGCCTCAGATTTAACAAATTAAAGAAGCAAGTTTATCCTATTTCTCTTTTCGTAACAGTAAGAAATTTTATTTCAGAGAGCCTTGGGGGGGGGGGGGAGGTGTTGCTGCGGCACCTAAAAGAACACATGCTCTGTCATTCTCTAGGCAGTTGAAGACTCAGAAGCAACAAGAGAGCCCTTGAGTCTATGTAGGGAGGAAACAAGACAGAAGACAAAGTGCAAAGAGATCCCAATCCAAAAGTCAGAGACAGAGTTGAAGACAGGTGGAGTTCCAACAAAGTGGCTTCCCCTGGGGCAACCTGAAGTGGCATCCTCCAGCTGCTTACAGCAGGCAACAGGCAACTCTCCTGAGGCCAGACAAGCTGTCTATTTCTCAAAACAGCCAGAGCTTCTGTGAGGGAAGAACCAGCACAGACAACTGGAGCCCTAAGAACTAGAAGGGGCCAAAGGACATGTGAAAACTTATTTCTATAAGTTTGGGGAAAAGACAACCCTAAGAGAAAAATCTAGAAAAATCTAAACATACTTGTTTACATCTTTAATTTAAAAAAAAAAAAACAGCAGAATAGTAATAATCACAAGCTAGGATTAATTAAAACTGCATAATGACATGTCAGTGAGCAAAGGATTTTTAAGAGCTTTCTACAAGGCTAAAAACAATGAGATCATTTCTAGTACTTAAATATCTAAAACTGTCTCCATCTAAACACTAGAACCAAAGCCAAAATCAGCAGAAGTGACAGAACGGCTATGAAGCAGCACACAGAAGGGGCAGCAGGAAAGAGTCTGGGATCACATCACCCCACCCACCCCACCCATTTTGCATGTGTGCAAGCATGCACAAGCATGTGTACAAGTCTCTGTGTGCCCAACAGCCCCATACTATAGCCAGCATGGTGTCTGGGTACAAGAGCAGAGCAGGAACGGCAGACTCCTCCATCAACTCCTAAGAAAGCATCTACAGCACCAAGCAGCACACAGAGTACCAGCTCCTCAGCATCAAAAAGAGGACCCACACCAGGCCAAGCCTGAGAAGAGCCATGATAATGGACACTACACAGCATGTCTAAGGACTGGCAGGACTGGCCTTACTGCTCCAAAGGACTCCTCAAGCTGACAATTTAATAAAGTATTCTTCTCCCCAAAGCTTCAATTCAACCTCACTACATTCACCCACAGACACCAAATGGACATCTGTTTTCTTCCTCTCCATTGGAAGAAGAGGCAGAGAGTAAGCCCTGGCTCCTGACTAAGCCATGAGGGTTCTAAGTGTTTATTACAAAAACACTATAAAACAAAGGCAAAGGCACACATGACCTTAAGATAAGCACCAAGAACACTTACTCTGCATCTAAGACTAAAGACCAACAAACACACTCGTGATGGGTGACTATGTCCCACACAAAGGAATCTGTTAGAGACATTACTGCCTGCCATAAAACTGTTTCAACCCCAGGTTAACCCTTTCTCTGGGGCCATAACAAATGCAGTGAGTGACAAGGCAAACATTCCCTTTCAATGAGCCTCATAAGTTATTTTATCTAGTAGGCTTCTGGTTTCAGTCTTCAGGTTTTTAAAGACAAAACACGAGCTGGAACTTTGAAAACAGATACAAGTGTCTGTGCCAGTCACAGCACACATATCTGGTAGGCGGGCACTGCAACTGCAAATGAGTTTGGTTGCTCTTACCTTGGAGAATAAGACTGTCTAAAAACCATGAATCAGAAAAGAAAGGGTTTAAACGAATTGTATAAAATGTTAATTAACCAAAAACTTTAAAATTCGGACCAGGAAAGCATGGCAAGAAGAGACAGTGTAGAGAGTATTCTGTCTTCCTGACAGACTGTCAGTAGTTTCCTGAATATGAAAACACAGCAATAAACCATCACTGTACCTAAAAAATGATAAAAGTAATCAAGACAAGAACTTTAAAATTGAAGAAATTAAAGGAGTTACTCCTAAAAATGTGAACAAGCAAAAGAAAAACAATTTCCCTTTTGTTTCTATTTCTGAAAGGCACTAAACCGTAAAAGCAGGCATGAAAGCTAAGTCCTAAGCACATCAAAACCAAAATGAAAGCCTGAATGTAGCACACGTGCCGAGTGTGGCCTGAGTGATTACCTGAGTGATGACGTCAATAGGATAAGACACTTGTTCCAACCAACAGGTTACAGATACAACATCATTTAACTGCTGGTAGCTTTCCATCCAGTACCAGCACTGACCAGGTAATAAGCAAATGCCCTCCTTCCATCCAACTTCCAACCCAACCGGAAAGAGGACAAGAAGGCACATTGAGGACAAGAAGGCACATTAGCAAACACATAAGTACACAATAGTGTGGAAGTCACGGAGGTGCCTGGAGCGCATGGTGCCAGCAGTAAAGGACACATCCTGAGTGAGGAAACTGACAGAGAGAGTGTGCATGCAGACAACTAGTCACTAGACAGCTAGTCATGTGTGTCTCAGCCTCCTATCTTGAACTAGGTCCCACTAGTGAATGGTGCACATTCTCCTAGGTAGCCTGTCACTAACTGGGCTGTCCTGCCTCTATGGCATGAACTGTGGGGTCTCAGCAGTGATCCTAGGTCAGCCTTCATGGTGACACTCTCAAAGCACAGCTGGGAAACAGTCCTGGACACAGCTGCTGTCTGATTGTCACAGCATGGCAACACTCCATCATTTACAGGTTTACACCAATAACTACGTTTATTTTGCATATAAACCTGCACTTTGGGTAGGGTATGTGTCTGAGTTAGGTGTCCACTGCTGTGAAAAGACATCACTTATAAAGGACAACACTTAATTGGGTTCAGAGGTTCATTCTATCATCAGACCAGGAAGCATGGCAGCCTCTAGGCAGGCACAGCTCTGTAGGAGGAAGTATTAGTGTAGGATCCACTAATAATATGGATCTCTACACTTTCCTTGAAGACTAGGTAAAAAACAGGACAAGTCTTTAACAAAAGTAAAATCTCACATTTTTATCTTTTAAGGGGTTATGGATATGAGACCATTGTATCAGGTTTTCTTGGTTTGGGTTTTCTGTTTTACTTCTTGAACTAAAATTTAAAACATCTTAAACAATGGTCAAATCTATCTATAATATTTGCTAAAAACATAAAGCATAAACTTGTAAAATTATTTTCAGAAACAAGTGTATTTATTATTTCGATTCGGTCAAGCATTTAAATCTCTGTTAATAGTGCAAACTCTAATTTGGCTATTTAAGAAAACAAGTTCCTGATTCAAACAGTGGTTATTTCTACGGACAAAAGCCACACTGGCTTATCACATCAAAAAAAGTTAGTTATAAAGTCCTTAGGGATTCCCCCTGACCCTCCCCCCACCCCAAAAAGGTTACAGTGCAGCCCTGGCTGTCTTGGAACCCACAAAGATCCACCTGACTCTGCCTCCCAAGTATTGGGATTAAAGGCGTGCTCCACCACTGCCCCAATGCTTAGAGATCTCTTTACATGGGAAAATAAAGAAAATAAAAGATGATCACCATCAACAGATTGCTAATGGCTTTATTCTAATTGGTTCAACAGATCTGTAAGCCTGTTATGTGTTATGTTGAGATGTTACTACTGGACCTTATCCATAGGGGAGAGGGGGCATAAAGCTCCTGTGCAATGTGGTACCATGACAACAAAGGCAGACAAATACAAACCGCAAACTATTCACACCAAGTAACAAAGCATGAGGTCAAGAGCAGCATGTCAGTCCAAATCGTACATCAGTCCTATTCTTACAGGTGTGAGACCTGGTGTGTGCTAACTAACCTCTGGCCTGTCAATCATGCCCTGTCTTAGAACTAACAAGAGAAAATAGGGTACTACTTAAATAACAAATAATGGTTCTTGATATACAGTAATGGCTCAATGCATATAGAACAAGAGATAACACAGCCACCAAATATTAAGACCATACACTCTGCATGTGAGGGGCATGGATGAACTCTTTAGATCCAGCCTGAACTGAAATGGTTCTTAATGGAAGACACATCCACTAGATGTGAGTGATTACAGATGCACCAAAAAGTAAGAGTTTATGAAATCAGTGAGTGTACAGATCACAAATGTTTTATGGAACTTTTATGCTCACACAATTTATTTCAGAGGTGATGAGTTTAAAAAACAACAAGCTTATCCTCAAGAAAATAAAGAATTTAGCAATTACAAATACGGTTCACTTTATGAGACCAGACAGAACATCAAGTATTTATTTCAAGTATATGTCAACTAAAAATTCTTATAACTCAAAATATTTTGTTATATTCATTCCAAAATGAATGCCACAAAAGCAGTGCACAAAAGTGCACTGATATTCAAAAGGATGTGTTAGCTTTTCAACTTTGTTCCAGAAACTCTTCACCCAGTCATATTTTTTGTTTGATCTATAAACCTTCAATTAATAAATCAGGCATGCCAATCATAAGGCACAGGTAAGGGCACAAGCACAGAGCTCATGCTAAGGGAGCAGAGAGCTTCAGTGCCTGATGAACACAGCAGTCCACACACAAACTCCACTTCTAATGTACTGGTAACACGAGAAATAGACAGTTAAGAGTTTAAACAAAAACTCCCAAATATGTACAGGACATGATTTTGAACTGGTAATACCAAGAATAAATAAAATGTGGAGCATTAATATGTAATTTGACAAGATCTATCAGTTTCTCATACAAATAAGAAATTTAAGAAACTGCTAGCCCCAAATGTGAATAGTTAGCATAGGACCTAGGGGGGCGGGGGGGACATAAAAACTATTAATAAATGCAGGGCCCTCCTCCCGCCCCAGGAGGTGCTCTCAGGGACTGTGCACTGCTGAGATTGGGTCACTGTTACATTATGCTGTCAGTGTGAACTTTCACAATCTGGTTTCCATGGCTATCACTGCATGTTTTTATTATTTACAAGCCAAATCCTGTCCATTTCCTTTGTCTCTTATGTGTCTGAGGGACCAAGTATGACCTAAGAATTCCTCACCAGAAACAACAATAAAAATCTGCCCCACCTGCATCTAAATTGAAGTGGCATCCTTTTACTCCTAGTCAATAACTACACAGCAGTCAAGACTCTATTTCTTTTCTCTGAACAAATTCCCCGTCCTGTTCCTCTCTACTGCAGAGAATGGAGGCATTACACAGTAAACTTTCTCACACCTACCAAGCATAAGCTTCAGAACTCTGTATCTGGTACAGAGAAATCTCTTGACTGTGTAAGCCTGTTCTCTGACAGAGTCCTTACAAGATTGTAAGGCAATACTGTCCATACTCCACTCGTGTTTTAACATTTTGTGTGGCATCTTTTTACTTTAACGTCACCTGAGCTGGGTATAAAATTCTTAGGTTTCCCTTGAGTACATTAACTGTTATCTACTGTTTCTGTACATAATAATGCTATCAAAAATTAGGTCTTGTTAATATTCCCCACCTCAATAAGTAGTCAGAGCCTTTGCATATATATCTTTAGAGTCTAACTACTGGGGATTGGGGGAGGGGGTTATTTTGTTCTTGTTTGTAAACAAGCTCTTGCTATATAACCCTGGCTGACCTAGAACTCTATGTAGACAAGAATGGCTTCAACTTGCAGGGATCCTCCTGCCTCTGTCTTGGGTGCAGAGTATACAGGTGTGTGCCAAAATGCCTGGCCTTATCTGCATTACCCTATCCAAGTACACATTATATCTTCTCCCCTTCCCCTCCCCCATGCTTCCCTTCTCCCATGTCTTTCTATCCCTGCACGAAATATCATGACCAAGAAGCAAGTTGGGGAGGAAAGGGTTTATTCAGCTTACACTTCCACATTGCTGTTCATCACCAAAGAAGTCAGGACTGTAATTCAAGCAGGTCAGGAAGCAGGAGCTAATGCAAAGGCCATGGAGGGATGTTACTTACATGGCTTGCTTCTTTTGTTTGTTTTTCTATTCTTTCTTGTTTTTGACAGTACTTCTGTGTTGCATGTGGGTGGAGCCCCAGGCTTTTTGTGTGGTTGGGAGATGGTGCCCAGGGTCCCTGTCCCCTGCCCCATGTCTGACAGTGTTCAGATCTGTGGCATGAAGGGACCGGCCAGCAGGTTCCACACAACTCAAGGACTGAAGGAGTGGACCAGGCTGTCTGGGGACATTGCTTCTTCTCCACACCCTGCCAAGACCTATAGCAAAAATGGACCTGAGGCCTTTGCTGAAGGTGTTTGCTTGATCCCATCTCCTCCCCATTTCTTGGGTCTATGATACCACAATGGGGATGGGCATCACTGATACTCAGCTGTCATTGTCCTCACTGTCCCCATATGCACCCAGCTGGCTGAGAGGAGGGCACCTAGGTGTCTGGGGTGTAGGGTTGGTCACCTCCTGCTTTCGGGGGCACCAGCGGCAGGCACCTGGACCTGCTCTTAGCCCCCGTTGGCTTCTTTCCATCTTTACCTTCTTTGGTACAACCAAGCCTGCTAACTGTGCTTTGCTGCACAAGGCCTCTGCCTTCCTCTTCATCTTTGGTACCTTGTCGATGATGGCTGTGGGGTTGGGTCTTGCAGCTGCCTGTTACGGTAAGGTGGAGCCTCATCCTCTCATGAGACATCCGACTCAGAGGAGTCGGAGTCCTCCAGAAGCCTTCGATGGTGAGCCTCCTCCAGCAAGGCCGCAGTCTCACGCTTGTCTTCCTCCTCCTGCTGTTGTTGCCACTGCTCCTGAGACAGGCAGTGCTGCAGCAGCATAGCCTCATGCACCTGCCACTGGTTCAAGTCTTTTAGCTCTTGCAGGTTTTCCAGCACTTCCATCTCTAGCTTAGAGTCCTTTGTATGGTTCTCTAGGACGTTCGTAAGGTTGTTCAGCGAGCTTTTCCTTTTCCTCCACAAGCTTCTTGGCCTGGAAGTTGCATGTGGCCCCGTGCTCCCTGATGTAGTCCGTGTTTTCTGGGTCTGTCTTGAAGGTGATTTTGGCCAAGTAGCGGGCAAGTACTTGATGTAGAATCAGAAGATCAGCAAGCCCAGGCATGCCTCGTTCTGGACTGTTTCCTCTTGTGTATTGAACTTCATCCCCTGTAGATGTTCTCCACATGCCTTGCACCTCATGTTGAAGGGGCCATGAGCTGCACCACACACTGCCAGTCCTTGGGTCGCTTGAGTTTGGGGATCTTCAATGGGTCAAAGTCAGGTGGTTAGTATTTGTTTAAAACTTTCTGTTCCAACATCTTCACTTCCTTTTCAATGAACAAGCGAAGAAGCTGTTCTCTTAGTCCTCGTGGAGTTTCTCCAATCACAGTAACTCTGCTTAGTCTGTAGTCCAACTAATGGACAGCTGTGGATGGAAGTCCAATAGTTTAGTAGTTACTCAGTCTCTAGGCCAGTTGTTTCAGCTGGTCTTCTGTAGAAGTAGCTTCCAATAGATGTGCTAGCAAGTAAATGGAAGCAGGCAAAGAAGAGTGAATTTTCCTTCTTCCAACATCCTTATGTAGGTCTCCAGCAGAAAGTGTGGCACAGATTAAAAGTGTGTACCTCAGTCTGGGACTTGCTTTGTCCCAGATGACCTTGAACTCGGATGAGATCTCCTTGCCTTAGTCTCCTGGGATTCATAGCCACTATGCTTCAAGATCTCCATGCCAAGATCCAGGTCAAAAACTCCCAACCTCACGATCAGGATTACAGGTGAGCCTTCCAATTCTGGATTGTAGTTCATTCCAGATATAGTCAAGCTGACAACCAGGAATAGCCACTACACCCCCAATACACAGCAAACTGTTCCACTTCAGGAAATGTTCTTGCATTGTTCCTGTTGGTGTTGCTGAAACTTCTCTGCCTTTCTTCAATAACTATTACTTTCTCTGGAATGTTTTAGGTATATACTTTGGGGGTTAGTTTTTGTTTAGTTTTGTTGAATTGTAACATTTTTCTGCAATTCACTACCTATTTATCTAAAGAAATTTTCATTCTCAAGTTCAAACTACTTTTTTAAACCATGTATTTACTTGAGGCAGGGACTCTCTCATCTGTCTCCGTGAAACAGGGTCTCATGTGTCCCAGGCTGCCTGAGGATCACAAGCATTTTGACCTTTCTGACAGTCCTGCCTGCCTCCTCCCAAGTGCTACTAGCACAGGTGTGTCTACCACAGCTGTCTGTGCTGCTGGGCACAACACAGAGCCTCATTCATGCTTAGCAGTCACTCACTAACCAAAACCTCTAGCACCTAAGTGAGGTCTTTTTCCTCTTTTCTTTCTTTTTCCAAAATGATCAACAATTTTCTGAGTTTCCCTTATGCAATTTTATGTTCTTCTTCCACATCTCCACCAATCCTATAGATTCTCTGGGCTTTCTCTAAGACATCAGGTCAGCGAGCATTTCTTTCTGCTATGCTTTTTTACTATCTATGTAATGCTCTGTTCCTTCAGTTTTTCCCTTTTTGAAACATTTTTAAAGACTATTTTTATTTTATATGTATGAGTGTTATGTCTGATGCCCATAGAGGTTCTGGAATTATAGTTACAAGTGATTGTGAGCTGTCATGTGGGTGCTGCGGACTGCAGCCAATTCATCGTGTGCTCTAACCACTGAGCATCTCTTCAGCCAGCAAGACAGTTGGCACCTATAAATCCAGCACTTCAATCTCCAGGCTGAAAATCTGGGGTTCCAGGCCATCCTGGGCTTGGATGCAATCAAAACCCTACATCAAAATAACAACAGCAACAAAGACAGCGATGTTGACACTGACCTCTGCCACATCAGTGGGAATCTGACTGATTACTATGCCTGGTAATCTTTGTGAAAGTGATAATCTATATAGAGTTATATAAAACGTAATACTACTGAGGGAACAGTAAGATGGCTCAGTTGGTAGAAATCATCTTGAGTCTGATCCCTGCATCCCACAAGGTGGCAGTAGAGAACCTACTCCTGACAGTTGTCCTCTGACCTCCACACCCAAGAGATAAACTACTGGGAACTGGACACTGTCTTCAGGAAGTGTTCTCTCTCCTATTCTCAGTAAGATGTCAAAATATAGATTAATAAATAAGATCTCCTGTGTTTTTAATTTTCCCCAATTTTCCTTCCTTTTGTCCATGATGATTCCACAACTGCTCAATTTGGAGTCTATTTCCAGTAACATCTGCTTTGACCAGAAAGGAAGCTTTAACTGGTTTTGGGAATTTATAGGGACCATCTCTAACACGTCCAGAATGTAAACACTCCTGGGAATTCATACACACTTTGGTGGCTTCTCTGATATTCTCGGACCCACCTGATAAGCTTCTGTGGGAGTCTTTGCTGGTAAGCTTGGAACTCTTGGGATTCTTATTAACCCCATTGTGCTTCCTTCCTTCTGCACAAACCCTGATACCATACCATTGTGACAGTTATCAGATTGCTCCTACCCACTTCTCTCTGTCTGTGGGAATGTTTACCACAAAGTATTGTAGATGTGTCTATGGCATTCAAGGTTTCACCCTTCTTGGTGTTCTGCCCACTTTTAGGGGAAAAGGGAAGTATCTATGTTGAGCAGTAACTTTGTAGAACCCTGACAATATTTTTTTATGTGTATGCATATATTCATGTGTGTCTCGTGCCTACAAAGGCCAGAGGAGGGCACCAGATCCACTAGAACTGGAGCTCTGGGAATCAAACTGGTGCCCTCTGAAAGAGCAGCCAGTGCTCTTAACAGCTTACTCATTTTTCCAGCCCCTCAAACACTCTTTTAGATATACACTGAGCTGGTTGGTATTTGTCAACTTGATACAACCTAGACATATCTGAGAAGAGGGATGTTAACATAGAAAATGCCTCTGTAAGATTGACCTAAAAAATTAATCTGTGGAGTACTGTCTTGATTACTGACTGAAGTAGGGGAAGGGGGCAGCCCACTGTGGGTGGGGCCACCCCTAGGGAGGGCCATCCTGGATGGTTTAAGAAAGCAAGCTGAACAAGCAGACAGCAAGCACACTTCACCATTGCTTCTGCTTCAGTTGGTGCCTGACTTCCTTCAGTGATAGACTACAGACAACAGGAAACTGTAAGCTGAAATAAGCCTTTCCGCCCCAAGCTGCTTTTGATCATCATGTTTTATCACAACAAAAGGAAGAAACCTAACTAAGACAGACATTTACAAATTGGCCTTAAAATAAAAATAAAATGCTGTAAGGACCAGTAAAATGGAATTTCCCAAACCCACACAATAGGAGAGAACTGGCTGAGACATGTGGTCCTCTAACCTCCACAGGCACACTGTGGCAGAAGAACATGCTCACATACAGATAATGTAATTTTAAGGCATGAATAATGAATATAAACATCTGCTTTTTTCTAAGCATTTAGTAAAGGTCTTATTCTAAGAAATTCAACTTTATAGTAAAAACTGAACCATCATATCTATATGTCTATGTATCAGATTTTTATTTTTATACTATATTTCATAGAAAATTTTATACTATATATGTACATGACACAATCAGCATTGCTTCTGCTTAGAAAATAAAAGTTAAAATCACAAAACAAGACATGAAAAGAAATGGCAAATAATGAGGAAAAGCACCTGAAGAATTTACTGAAACAGATACTGAGAATAGCTTGTGCTTGGACATTAGTAAGATGGCAGACTTTCCTATCCCTGTTCCTTCCCAAGGACCCTGCAGACACATGTGAGCAAAGGGAATAAGCACAGACCTGGTCTATAACTCAGAAAAGGGAGCCGCTGTGGCTTTTCACCTTCTGTGTATCTGAAACAACTGAGCAGACACTGCACCTCATGTTCCAGACAGCACTGTCCCTGACAACCTGATACAGAGTCAACTGTACCAACACTGCCACCAGAGACCCCCGGCAAACCTAATGCTTGAAAGTGAAAACTTATGTGCACCACCTCTCTGAGACGTTTTAGTAAGAGCTTTAGATTATTCCAAATCACATAACCTGAGTTATATACTCTTGAATGCCTGTTAGTAATTTTTAAAACTGAGAAGAATATAATTTAAAAATAAAAACAGCTGTAAGCTGTAGAGTTAGCTTAGTCGTTAAGAACACAGTTGCTCTTGCACGGGGCTCAGATTTGATTCCCAGCACCCAAATGATGGTTCACAACCACCTGTAACTCCAGTCCCAGGGATTCAATACTCTCCCTCTTCTGTCCTCTGAACTGACCAGGCATACATATGGTGCAGAGGCACTCATGCAGGCACAAGACTCATACATATAAAATAAATCTAAAGAACAGCTAAGCATGGTGACACACATGTAATTCCAGAACTCCAAAGGCACAGGCAAGGCAGGGCAGGGGAGGGGAGAGGATTTCTTTGAGTACTAGTCCAATACTGGTCTACAAATGGTGTTCCAGATACCTAGGGCTATATATAACGGAACAACTCTGACCCAAAAAGGTGGGGTAAGGGGAGGCTATGAATAAGCAATATCTAACTTAAACTAGGAAATGCTCACATGATAAAAAGGCTCAAAGCAGCACATGCCAAACTAATCCATCCTCAAGACCACTTAAGTCTATTTTCGAGTATTCTGGCCTACCCAAGTGACAAAGTTGTTGAGATTTGTTCTGTTGCTATGTACTGTATTGCTAAATTCTATACCCAAAGGTCTAGGCCTACGAGGTCATGTTTACAATTTTTTGTTTTGATTTAAAACTATTGGTTAAAAAAATTTGACTACAGCCAATTACTGGGGGTATTAGAGGTAGGTGAGTTTGAAGTGACCTGGCTGGGGGAGAGAGAGGAAAGAGGAGGAAAAAGGAGAGAGTAGGAGGAGGAAGCCACCATGAGGGGAGAGGAACCATAAGCACATGGCCAGGACAAAGCAAATATCTGGGGTATACTACTGGGGAGGTATCCAGGCCATTAGTTAGAAGAATAGATTAGGGGTTACCCCCTAGTAATTGTCAAAGCCAAATAAAATAGCTAAAGTCTGAGTCTCACTTATTCGTAAGCTAGTTGGGGATAAGCTTAAATTGGCTGTACTACACAAAGTGACAGTAGGTCACTCACTGATGGAACAGTAGTCAATGGTAACCTCAAATGCATTTCTGTCCAAGCTCACCTCACCATCATGGTTATTCAATGAGATCTCAATTGAAACTGACAGATGCTGGGGGGACAGATGGACGGACAGATGAATGGGAATGTGCCATAGTTCAAGAGGAGACTTGGTACATTTCTATTGCCATGATAAAGAACATCATGACCACAGCAACTTGAGTGGAAAGGGTCTACCTCCCAGGTCACTCCATCACTGAGAGACGTCAGAGCAGGAATTCAAGAGAAGAACTAAAACAGAAGCCATGGAAGAGGGCTGCTTTACTGGTGTGCTCAGCCCGCTTTCCTACAGCATCCAAGAAGCTCCGAATATCAAGTGTGAGGCCAACCTCAACTACAAGAGACCCTGTTTTGCAGGAGGAGGTGTAAAATGGGGCACATGCTCTAGAACTCCTTCAAATGTTCTCTTGGGTGTGGGGGTTGTGGTCACAGTGGCAAACAGTCAACATCAGGTGTCCCTACTCGTCTCCATTTTAAAACTTTTTTTTCCCAACTGACTCAGCTGGGCTGGATAGAAAATGATTTCCAGAAATCGTCCTGTCTCCATCTCCTCAGAGCTGGAAAAGCAAGCATTTTGCCAAATGAAGAATTCCCCCACCACCACCACTACAATTTTCTAAGTGACTAGCATGTCACTATTAATGTGCTTTAAAAAAAAAAAAAAAAAAACTACTTTGATAAAGAAAACCATTAAAACAGAGTAGGACCAACTGTCATAAGGAACAAGTTTTCCAAAATAATGGTCTACAGAATGTAAATGAGTATAAATCAAAATATAAAGGGTCCTTTGATCACACACACTGAAGTCTGCTGGCCTCACAGGCTCCTCTTGCAGGAGGCTTTGTTAATGTGCACCAGGACTGAGAAGTTTGCTTCCTCCCAGCCCCCATATCTAAGGAATGATCCAGTATTCAAATCAACTTAATGTGGTTACTTGTAGGCCCTCGGATTACAAGTACTCCCAAGTGAGTTGTTATATCCTATCATTACGATGTTTGAATGGGAAGAAGGGGTTATGTAGGAGACAGTCACTTGAGTCTAAAGCTGGCAGTCGGGATGAGGACACAGGAACCAGACAGACATCTGGAGGTGAGGGACTAGATGATTCAGTGGTAGAGCAACCTGCTGTCCTGAATTCAATCCTCAGGACCCATATGGAGGAAAGAGAGAACTGACTCCCACGGTAGGCACACTGAGGCACACACAATAAGTAAAAAATGTAATAAAAAACGTTTACAACATTTATTTTATACTCATGCCCACTGTCAGACTTACTCTTTGAGACACTTCATTGACCCTAGGCTCATCTTTGTTACATGGGCACTGAGCCATCAGATGAAGCTATCACTGTGAACACAATCAGCCTGAGAACATGTTATTTTTGCCATAGGTTTGAACTCAATAGGAAATGCTAAAACGTTATGACATACACCCAATTCCATGACTTATGTCATCCACCCCTTGCTCTAAAGGAAATAGGACCCTAGATAATTAAATACCCAGAAAGTTTAGAGGCACAGCACCTATTACAGTACTTGTTACAAAGCAAGTGTTAGCCAAATAAATGTTTTACAGATATTCTTCCAAAATTCAAAGGAAACGGACTACATAATTCCAAGTTCTGGTTCCATTTAACATGACAAAAAGAGTCTGAGCTTACCAGGTGAGGTACAGGCAGCCAGTACACACCTGTGCCAGACACACTGGCTTTGACTGGCTTAGTGTTCAATAACTAACTGTCTTTCCTTGTCTCTAACTTCCTTTCTTCTCAGCCTCACTGGAGTATAACTTAAAAACAAGTGTACAAACCTATGATATACTGCATGATACTTTATGTATGTATGCAATAGCAAAGTAGTTATAAAAAAGAAAAAAAAAAAATCAAGGAAATTAACACAGCCATCACCTCACATAGTTGCCATGAAAACCATGGAATGCAAGAAAGTGACCATTCCGTTTAACCAACACTGCAAGGCCAGTCCATGAGCCGGGGCGAGCAGAGTTCACTTTCAAATACATGTAAACACTGCAGAAATCTTTTTGTTTAAAAACTCCTCAGAAGCTTGTGTGTGTTGTATCATCTAAAGAATATGCACATGTGTGTTATATTAAGAGGAAAGTAGCACATTAATTGATCAGGAAACTGTTGATTTTGCAATCAAAAAACAATTAGCTTTCAAACTGTGAATGAGAAATATACCAACAATGTACAAGATATGTTATAAAAAGCTTTCTGGGCTATTTCTTCTGTAAGGCAATAAATCTTGGTGTTTATATCACAAATCTAAGTCCATAGAATTCTCTTGTATTGCAACACAGCAAGTTAATTATGTATCTTTTTTAAACAATATTTACTCTCCAGCTACTTGACTCCACTGAGACCATAAAGCTTTTAAGACAAACAGCTACTTGGAAACACACTGTATGTTTGATTATTTACAAACTGAAAACCTCATGAAAGAACACCTCTGCCATCAGTAAGTCACAGATAACTAGGGAACAATCGACAGCCACTCTATCTCCTGACCTCCACAGTAGTGCAGACCGCATGAGCTCGGCATAACCCGGGTGCTATAGACTGCAGCCAAGGAAGGAGTCATCTAGGAACCAACAGTGCTTGACAAACCCTTCATGCAACAAAAGGCCAAGTTTATAAACGCTACAGGCAATGTTTCTGTAAACACTCCTGTTGATTCTTCCGTGATGACGGATGGCTGAGGCGCTCAGCGTTAGTACTGTGGTGATTTAGTAGCCAACCACTGGGGGCAATGTGTCCTGTCCCCAGAACACTGGCAAGTGTGTCTAGACAAACATGTGGAAAGTCTACATGTTCATGTGACAAGTGCCACAGGGAATGAATAGTCACTAACTTAAACAGCTACCCTCAAAATCTAAGAAACATGAGTGGGTCCCTCATGTAAAAACATATTAACTTGCTTTCCCACACCATTTAATTTAAAAATGTTATATTCAACTACCTTTTGTCAGATAAAATGACATATATCTAAAATTTCATTCTAAAGCAATCTAAAATTTCATTCTAAAGCAAGAGAGAAAATTATTGAGTCACAAAAAATAAAAATCAGCAGCAGCTATACCAATTAACACCAGATACCAGATCAAGACTTCCTTTCCAGTTAAAAATCATTCTCAAATGTTAATTTATAATACAAACAAACAAAAACTCAAATATACCAGTAAAAATAACTTCATTTAACAAAGTGTCTCCCATCTTCCTTACTTATCCTAGTTAGAGTCACGGGTTACCCACTGGCTACTGTCTTTTTAATCTGAACACAGCCACCCTTGGAATGGAGGGGTCTCTGCCTTTGCAATAACAGTAAGATGCCTCGGTGAACTATGAAGTAAGAAAACATAAACCAAGAAACAACATCACACTATTTTTCATCAATAAACTCAAATGACACAGGGATGAAAGAGACGGGAAACTACATTAACAATAGTACAGAAAGAAAAGGAACACGAAAATACATACTCCAGAGCACGGCTGCTAAGGAAGCAGTGTTGGTGCTAACCACTCTCTTTCTTGTCAGGCTTATGGAAATCATCTTAACATGTATTCCCACAGAAGATTTGCTATGTTCTCATAGGAATACAGGGAGACATATATTTAATTATTAGAGTAAATGCTATTAATTTTTAAAACAAATATTTCAACTTTAAAAGCATGAGCCAGCTTTTAAAAGCTCAACTACTAGGAATTACTCCATTGTTAACATCACTATTAAAATTGAGTATGAAACTGAGTCCCAGAGTCACTTTCAATATCTTCCGTCTCTGCATCTACTGATCTATGTTTCCGATCTATGTTATCCGAAGCCCCACCCTCAGAACACACTCTCAGTCTGCCCCCACATTGTCTTACAGCCATAGCTCTACTGTTATTTCAAAACTTGAGTCACCTGTATGCATCGTCTTCTTTCAAGTCTCATATCATCCTGATGGGGTGGGGGAAGGGAGGGAAGAGTCCAGCGGCAAAACTATAACACTGTGTGAAGAAAAACAAATTATAATAAGATATGATGGTGTAAGACAATTACCCCTAATTGAGGAGTATCTAATATAACTACAGCCCCCAAAACACAGATTAATTATTTCAAATCTGTCAATTTAAGTTACTAACATTTACACTTATTTGAATAATTTCTATTCACTTAGAGCAAATAGAAATATATGTAAACATTTATTGTGGAAGAGAAAAAAGTTTTAAAATGTGCCTGTGACCAATACACATTTCAGGCATTTCTAGGCATCAAGTAAGCATGAGCACTGTAAAGTTTTATATAATTTATCTAAGGAAATAAACTGCTTTTTATGATCTTATACAATTTGCACAAACCATAAGAATTTTAGTTCACTTTTCACAGTGATTATCAAGGCTAAGGTAATAAAAACTACCTGTAGGAAAGACTGTGTAGAAGTTTACCATATTACTTATAGATTAAGTTCAGAGACATTTTTCACATCTTATCATAAGCCCTCCCTTGTTCTCCAACTGGTCCACCACCTCCCTTTTCTCACAGCCCCTCCTGTTCATTACTTCCACTCCAGGACTGGTGAGCCCATCATGATGGCTGATAGGAAACTGAGGACAACCTCACAGCTAGCAACCAAGAATACAACAAGAATAGTAACAAGAGAGAAGCAAAGACAAATAGGCTATAATGTAACTTTCAAAAAAATTATTTTTTAGCTATACTATGAAATTCAGTGAGCATTCCAAAGAAAGCAGTTGTTTATGTTGGCCAAGCTGAATGAATGAATGAATGGACATAAAGACAGACAGATGATGGGTAGATAGGCAGGCAGGCAGTCCTAAGATTCCTAGTGATTTTCAATGTAAATTCTTTTTTAAATGATTTATTTTTATTTTATGTGCATTGTTTTGTCTGTCTGTGTGAGAGTGCTGGATCTCTTGGAACCTGAGTTACAGACAGTGGAGAGCTGCCATATAATTAACCCTGAGTCCTCCAGAAGAGCAGCCAGTGGTCTTAATCACACAAAAGAAGTTTTTGGCTCTTGTTTTGGGGTTTCTTTTGTTTTGTTTTTGGGTGGGGTAAGAAAGTAAACTGCAAAGAAACAAACCAACAAACACAAAGATTTTGGTAGTTATAGGGTATTACAGACTGTAAGAAAGAAAAGACAAAACTAAGCTTAACTATCTAGGCAAGCTGTTTTCTGTCCTACTGTCTGCATTCCAAAAACCTGTAATTCCCTACACTTTACATAATGGCATTCTCCCAATCATCTCCTTCCATAATCCTTTCTCCAACTTATTCTATACTCTCAAGTCTCCATCCAAAGGTTCATATTATCTGAGTGTAGTCCATTCCAGATAAGCCAACAAAAAAAAGTCAAAAAAAAAAAAAAAAAAAAAAAACCTAGACTGAAACAGCTCATGTCAATGACTATAATTTCTGACAAGTGAAGCTCTATTGTTTATAGCTTAGTACTAGAAATCCAAATAATGCTACAAAATAATAAACTAAGTCTAAAATAAGATACTTTAGAGAAGTGATATATATCTGAAATCTCAATTATTTATTAATGCCAAATATTTTGTTCTTTAATTATTTCTGCTACTTTTGAACTTTTGAGTTAAAAGTTCAACTCTGCCCTCCTAACAAAAGTAACATTCACTCTACTGGGTAAGCTATCTGCTCTGGACAGGGACTGAATTTGTGAATCAATTTTAAATTGCAAACTGCCTGTTCTGAAGTCATTGGCTCAATTCCTGACCTCCTGCTTGAGGACAGCCTTCTCAGATGAGACACCAAGTGCACAGCGAGGCGGCAGATCAAGAACAATAAAGTAACCATCACTATAGTGTTGCTTCTAAAACAACTCAATCAGACACATTAAGTGAACGTTTACTCGCTTTGCTAATGTCTGTATAGACTACTAAGAACTATGGACAAAGTATCAATTCAATCTCTAGCTCTGGGCCACATAGACAGCTGTATTCATCTCTGCTTCATACTATTTGCCTGTAACATTCATACTGCTACTTACAAACTGAATGGTCAACATAAAGAGATGATAACAGTGTCCTCACAAAACTGAATCAAACAAGCTCTCAGTATTCTTTTGATTTTCTCATGGTTTTTTTATGTTTTATGTGTAAGTGCTTTGCCTGCATGTATATCTGTGCATCATGTACATGCCTGGTGCCTGGAGGCCTGAAGAGGTTAGATATAGCAAGTTGTGAGCTACTTTATGGGTACTGGGAATTGAACCTGGGTCCTCTGCAAGAACAGCCAGCAAGTGCTCTTAACTGCTGAGTCATCTTTCCAGCCTCCAGTATTCTTTTTATTAAAATATTCAGTACTGATTTAAATAATGAAAGGTAAAATAAAAGTTTTGACACCTTTTGGAAGCACCATGCATTAATCACTACTCAAGAAAAGCAGCCTTCAGCAAAGGCTGACACACATCTACAAGTCACACAACTTGCTCCTGGGTTTTGTACTACCTAACCATCACACACTGAGGTTAACAGCACAGTTAGTCCTAGAAATCTAGACCCTGTGTTACTTTAAATGAACTGTCTAATAAACCCTCCTAACTAGCATCAGGCGAGTTCACTCCTCAAAAAGAAAAAGTTGAGAATCTGTAGCCTAAGACTTCACTGCAAATAGAGAACTCCAAACACCAATGGGCTGCTTTTGCAGGCTTGCTTTGGATATGATTTCCTTTTTGAAGAGCCTTAAAACATTAGACAGCCATATTTTTTTAATTTCTGAAAAACATATAGTCAATTTGTTCCTTTTCCCTCATAAATGGAATCATTCACAAACTGTGGAGGGTAACAGTAGACACTAATGAAAAACATGTATGACCCTACAGAAGGAACCTCTCCTGGGTCTCAAAATCTTTCTGTGTACTTTTAGCTCACATTCTGGCAAAGGCTATTAATAGTCTATGAACAATTCAAGAACTAAACTTAAGTGCTTTTCTAAGGCTAAATTTGCCAACTGTTTTTTAGTTGTCTGAGAAATAAGTGGATAAAATTAACCTACAACTTATCTTCAGAATGTCAACAGGCTGTGGAGCACATGCTGTGTATAGGAAGGTACTGAGCTTAGTGCCCCGGACTAGTCAACAGTGGCACCCACTTGTCAGTGTTTACAAAGGCAGCTCTGGCCAGCATGGCAGGACTGTGGCTTCAAGAAGCAGTGAGTGAGTGCTCTGGTGGGGCCAATGAACTCCAAGTCAGGCATCTAAAGCTTTCATAATGTCACAACGGCTTGTAATGACACCAAGCTACAAAGTGTCTCTAACTCCATACTAGGCAGTGGGAACCTGCTACAAAAGGCAGATGAGCTAGTATAATGGTGCACACCCTAAGCCCAGCACACAGAAGGAACAAGCAAGTGGATCTCTAATTCCAGGCCACCTGGAGCTTTACAATAAGGCCTGGTCATAACAACAAAAGCAGATAGCTATACATGGAGTTTCAAAGATTAATTAGGTACCATTTTATTAAACTGGGTGCAAATATACAGTTTTCTATTGCTCTCTAATTTACCTATGTTTATGTATACTTCATGAATAATTTTAATCTATATGAAAAAATATGATGCACCATGGAATTCAAAAAGACAATTCAAAAGGTACCAAATGAAAATAAGCAAATCCAGTTAAATATCAAACATCTAAAATTAGGGGCCAGAGAGATGTCTCAGCAGCTAAGCACACTTGTTCTTTCAGAGGGTCTGGGTTCAGTTCCCAGCACCCAAGCTGAGACTCACAGTCATCTGTAACTCCAATTCCAGGGGATCTGACCACCTCTGCTAACTTCCAACAGCTCCAAGCAGAATGTGGCACATACACATATATACAGAACACTCACATGTAAAAATTAATAAATGTAAAAAAGGAAATATAAAAAATTATTTTATGAAATTATTTTATAAAGCTATAATTATCTAAAAATGATACGGTGTGATTAATAAACTCTGCTTAGTTACATGACAGATTAAAGAAGTGGCAGAAGAAAATATTCTTTTCCATGTCATTTTACAAGTAAATTTTCCAAAATCACAGTAGGTAAATGGTTAAGAAGGAAAAAGAAAGAAATATCATTGTTCTAATACTATACAACTAAACACAAAAGAGAAAATAATCCATTTCTCTAATTCCCAATAAGATAATCAAGTGGTATTATAGAAAAAGCAATTACACCAACACGGGACTTCAAGTGAAATCCTGAAAACCATTTATCAAAAAAGTTATCAAAACCTCCAGAAAACAATCACAGCCTTTTTTAAAAAACAAAACCCAAAAGACTGTAGCATGTGCTGTCATGCCAACATTATTAATGAAACTACAAGGAAAAGCACATTCTGACACACACTACGCACCCACCACTCAGATCACACACTTGGTAAATGCTGACATATTTAATCTTGTAGCAGCCCTACAAGGAAGCACCCTCACTTCCAGTTTATAGGCGTGGCAAGTAAGGGTCAGGAGAACAGGACAAAGGCCCTACCACTACTTATAAACTCTAGTCATATACCAAAGTTCTCTACATCTCAAGATGCTTCCCATAAGTCATAAATTGACTGAGAAAAATACAAAGATACAAGAATGTATCTCAAACATGGTAGAACAAAAGTCCTAAGTAATAAATTAGTATGCCAAAAAAAAAAAGAAAGAAAGAAAGGGAAGGAGGGAGGGAGGGAGGGAGGGAGGGAGGGAGGGAGGGAGGAGGGAGGAGGAGGAAGGAAGGAAGGAAGGAAGAGGAAGGAAGGAAGGAAGGAAGGAAGAAAGAAAGAAAGAAAGAAAGAAAAGAAAGAAAGAAAAGAAAGAAAGAAGCAAGCTTAGGCAAATGGGATGCTAACTGTCCCAAACTAGTAAGAAAATTCTGATTCCAACATATTACAGATTGCTACATATTCCCTCAATCAAAAAAAAAAAAAAATCCATCAAATGAAAAAAAAAAAAATGGGGAGGGGTTAAGAAGCCAGTGACAACACTAGACAATCCACAAGTACTGTAAGCATGGGTCTTGGAATGCTGTATTTCACTAACACCCTAGAATGGGTAACCACTTGTGTATCTATGTCCTAAAAAAAGCACTGCCTATCAGACAGAAAGCATTTAGAAAGAACATGTTCACTCAGTAACCTGCAAGCCTTTCTGAAATCCAATTTATAAGACAGGCATAAAGACCACTCCTCCTGTTTCTGATTACCCCCACTGTTTCTGATTACACTGGTTTTCCTAAATAAAATGGTCTAAAAGTACAACACTTCACATACGTAATTTATATATAAAATGTACATATAATTAATTTATACCAGTGTATGCATGTGTGTGTGTATATATATATATATATGCTTAGTTAGCTATATACTTTTATACACATGTAATTATGTGTAATTTTAATAAACCATTGCTTTTAATTATTTTAGGATTGATGAAATAGAGAAAAACAACAAGGTCCAGAAATAACAAAAACACAGTTGTTAGCCACTTACACCACTACTAATAAACTATTACTGAGAGTGTAATTTACTTTCCACACAAAACTCACAGAGAAATGTTACTGTAACGGGCACGCTGGAAGCTCCTTCTGTTAAGAAGTACTGAGTCCCCGCCTGGCTCTACAAGGTGACTGAAGCTGAAGATGATCACTGTATCCCTGCTTGTTTTACAGCTGTCTCCTTTATTTTGAGCCGCCTAATCAGCTCTGCATGTAGACACATTAATAATAACTCAGAGTGTGAGTCTAAAAGCTGGGGATGCCTAACCTATCTCACTCCTTCAAAGGGGGAAGGAAGAGACAAGAACAACTGAGGAAGTAAGGAACGCTTCCTACTGTGTTCTGTTCCAGACTACTCAAACAACCTAAATGTCTCCAGTCATTATCCAGTTATCCTAGATCCCAAGAAAAGCACAGCATCTCAACCTCCATCCCCAGAAGACAGAAATTACCCATGAAGCTGTACCAGAGAGTAATCCTCCCCAGAGAACCTTGCTTGTCCTATCCCAAATGTAACAGAACTTCTAATCACCATCTATAAGCAGATGAGGCAATTATCAAGTGAGTCACTCTTCCACCAAGACCACTTAAATATGCACACCTCCTACCTACTGCCCCAGCTCCTCCTCTATTCAAATCTAAAGCTCTTTGTAGTGGGCCAAAGACAAACTAGGACTACTGGCCACCTCCTCGTTTCTCTTTCCAGTGTGCTGCCTAGAGCTCATCTCTGTACCCCTGGTCATTACACACTAACAGGTAGTCCAGCTTAGTCCTGGGACTCCTGGGTCAGAGGCTCCTGATCTAACACCTCACTGCACTCTTCCCTTAAACAGGATTAGAGAATGTTCCGAGAGTGCACTTTCACTTTCGTGATACCTACTATGTTCCTGAGCTGCTCTCCGTCTCTCCTCCACTTTTAGTTAGAGCAAAGGTGGGAACTTCCCCTGAACTCCCACCTCCATTTCTCTATACAACTTCCCTGCCAAAGGAGTACTTGGATTTTGTTTCCTGCTTAACTTCTGACTTGGTTATCAGTCCTGCAGGCTGCTGGTCGACTCCTTGTCACTCCCCCACCTCACTGTGTCCACATCACATGTGAGAAGTCTGCACCTCTATTTCCAGCACTGGCAGGCTTGCACCACCTCACCAGCCAATGATGACTTCCTTACTTTCTCAGTGTATGAGTTTGGTTTGGGAGACAAGATGTTGCCCAGGCTGACCTCAAATATATTGTGTAACACAGGCTAGCCAAAACTTGTGGCAGTTCTCCTGTCTCAGCCTCCCCAAGTGTTGTGATTACAAGCATATGCCGCTAAGTCTAACTCTAACCCTACTGTTTTCCCCAGTTCATCACGCATATGGTCCTACATGTATCTTCAGCAACAAATGATCTCCATTACAGATTTAACCTTCTAGAGTTAACAGACATCACATCTCATGGATAAGAATATATTAGCTCCTCTGCTGGTGTTCAAATCCCTTCCCCATCCAGTTATAGGCACACTACCTTCTGGCCTGATTAAGCATTTTCTATCAGCATATTCCAGTGACTGTTGTGTACTTAGCAAAGTGACATCTACAATTGTGCAAAGTACTACTTGGTCTCCCTCCGCATTCAGTGAACAGACTGGAACAGAGGAATAACAATGAAAATGCTGTTCTGCTGGGTGGGGGGCGGGGGATAGTGGGACTCTAATTTAGCTATACAAGAACCAGCATAATATACACATAGTTGCCTCCAAGGAGAAGATGGCATAAAATTGTCTATGTCCTCTCAGTTTTCAAAAAACTTTTTTGAATTTTTGTTTTCTGACAAAACAAAATCTTAATCATTTAAAGACTTTTCCCTCTCATCTTCCTACAATGGGACTTGTGGGAATGAGGTGGCACTGTCAGTCCTCAAACACACTTGCTGAGTATCACCAAGTCCACGCTGCACATTCCTCTAGCTTCAACTAAAGATTCCAACTTCAGGGACCTGCTTCAGTTTTGCAATACAGACACTGCTCACAAGCTGACGTCCTTCACTTGTAGAGTCTGCTTCTTGTTCTGAGATGTCCTTCAGCACACACACAGGATGACTGTCTCCAGTCTCCACATGAAACTGGCTGACAAAAAACAGATGAGGCAGGAGTAAAGAAGGAGTAAGGTGGGGGAGGGGCTTTCCGTGATGTCATAACCACCACTCCCTCTCCTTAGCAGACAAATATCCTACAAGCACTGGGAATTTATCCATTTCAGAGAATAATTCATGACAAACTATGCTACTAACTCCCAACCTTGAGTCATAAATCACCTCCTGAATTCCTCTGTGCCAATTTAAATTCAAGCTGCTTGTATTTCTTGTTTGGTCTTTTTTTAAAGCTATGCACAGTCAACCAAAACCTCTTTAGAGACAGACTTTATTCTTCAGCTTCATCTCCAACTGAACATTAATGCCTCCATCATTCTTATTAAATCTCAATTCATTCTGTGCTCAAATCTCATGCTTTGTTCTAATTTATGATCCCAAATGTGCACAGTGTACACAAGTAAGTGAAATATAACTTCACTCAGGTGCAGCACTGACCCACATTTTGTTCTCTGTGTACATGGTGTATGTGTGCACCACTGCACATGCAGCTGCATGCACTTGTGTCTGTAGAGACTAGAACAGCATGAAATGTGCCACACTCTTTCTAGGTTTGTTTTTATTTATGCATGTGTGTACTGATGTAATGTATGCTGGAACCAGACTTGGGTCAGAGTCATCTCTTCAGTCTCCTGCTTTACTTTTTGAGAAAAGACCTTCCCAACCCCCTCTCTCATTGAGCCTGGAGCTAACTAATTCAGCTAGACTGCTCCTCCTCTCTCCACCTCCCCAGCACTGCAGTCACAAGTGTGCACTTGCCAGACTCAGATTCTACCTGGGTGTGGAAGGACAACCTCAGTGTTCATGCTCACACAGTGACAAGCACTTGACCAACTGAGCTATTCCCTAGCCCACTTATGTTCTAACTGCAATCTACTCTTTTTGTTCATCTGTTTGTTGTTTTTCAAGAAAGGTTTTCTCTGTGTAGCCTTGGCGGTTCTAGAACTCATTCTGTAAGACCAGGTGACCTCAAACTCTGGGACTAAAGGTGTTCGCCACCACTGCCTGGCTCAACTTACTCTTAGAAACTCATTTCACCATAGAAAATATACACTTTATATGCAAAACCTCGCCATTCAAAATGAAAATTTAGAATACAAGTGCTTACCACAAAGAAATTATGGCAGATATGGTACATACAACTCTATATTAAAATACCGTGAAATAATCATGTTCTTACAGTCATATGACCTGAAGAGAAAAAATGTAGATCAAAAAGGGCGCACACCTAACTTCTCTGGCTTTTGTGGTTTGGTTTTGTTTTTAATAAATCTAAGCTCTTTAGGTCCTCACCAAGCATTTTATTGTTCATCTCAACTGCATGGTTCACAACAGTTCACAGCACTGTTGTTCAAGAATCAACTGTGTGCTTTAATTACTTTTACCTTCTCCTTTTTCAGTTTTATCTTCTACTACCCACTTCCAAATCTACAACTAAGTCAAATGGACCAACAGACATACATCCCACAAACACCTCTTTTTGCTGACTATTTCACACACCTTTCTTGTCCAGTCCTTCCTGCCATGACCACTCAAGCACAACACTAGCCGCTTCCCCTCGAAGTGTCGGCCACACTGCTGAAGAGGACAGCATAGATACGGAGATCCTTACCTTGTGGTGACCAACCTACACTTATCTGTATGCACAGAATCTAAGTCACTGACAGCAGGAAAAGCCCTGTGCACATCACCTTCTAGAAGTTCAGCTTCAACAGCCACAGCTAATTAGACAGAACATGAAAACCAGGATTATTAATCCATTCATCTCCAAAACCATCTACATGGGCTTGCTTTGCAGAAACAAGTAAGTTGGTTGTTTTTAATATACAATGAATGAGTCTGTGTCTCAGTCCTGTAACTCAATCCAATACAAACAGCACAAAACCTAGTGCTTCTGCTACAGAGATTAATTGTTCTATAATTATCTGCTCTACATAAACAGCTAGCACTCAGATAAAGCATGGGAATAATTTCTTTTAAGTAGCAACTATCTTTTCTAAAACATATTTTAGGGGCTGACAAGATAATCCATTAGATAAAAGTGCTTGCTGCCAAAGCTGACAACCTGGGTTGGATCCCATAAACTCACATGACAGAAAGAGAGAATGGACTCCTATAAGTTGTATATAACACACACACACAAAGAAATGGAAACATATAAAGAATATGTAAGCTGTGAGACTACAACAATCCTCAAAGTACAGAAACAAGGGGCCTACTAAACAACAGCAACTAACTAAGAGGAATGTGACATTGCATGAAGAGCTCATGAACATCACAACTCAACAAAACCCCTAGAGGGAGCAGGTGTTTGACCCTCTTCTGGCAAAAACTGCTTAGCAAATGATTTTCCGTGAAGTACTTAAAGTCACTAACAAAAGTTTACCTAAGGCTTTGATTTCTGTAACTTTTAAAAAAGTATCCACTGTGTTTAAAAAAATAAATAATTAATGTCAAGGTTGAGGAGTTAAGAGTAACTCTTCCACCAGGCAGTGGTGGTGCACGCCTTTAGTCCGAGTACGAGTACGTGGGAGGCAGAGGCAGGTGGATTTCTGAGTTCCAGGCCAGCCTGGTCTACAGAGTGAGTTCTAGGACATCCAGGGCTATACATACAGAGAAACCCTGTCTCGGAAAAAAAAAAGTAACTCTTCCCTTTCAGATAGGTCAGGCAACTCAGGGTCACTTCAGCACACTCTATGACTCAGTTTACATGCAGACAAAATGTCACTAGTGCTGCTGGTGGCAATCCTGTCACCACTCTTAGTGCAGAACACCGCAGGTCCTAACAATTCTCCCAAAACCTTTTGTTGTTTGTTTTCAGACAGTCTCACATAATAAATAACCCAGGCTAGCCTTGAACCTATGAGAGGAGGATGACCTGTTTTGAAACCTCTCTGGCCAGTTTACAGATTAATCATATAATTACAGAGATTACAGATGTGTGCCACACCTGGTTTACTCAGCCCTAGAATCCAACCCAGAATTTTGGGAATGTTAGGCTAGCACACTCCCAAATAAGCTACATCTCCAGGCCCCCAAACTCTCTTTCGTTATACCAAGTCACATTTGATTCCTATCTCCATACTTTCTCAGTACAGAATAGCACCTATTTAATGCAGATTAATTATACAATAATGCTGAGTTGTCAGATTTAGAGTTAAGGGGTTTTTAATTCTGATGTTCAAATTAATCCTTTACTGGACATGGTAGCACAAGCCTTTAACCCCAGCACCCGGGAGGCAGGGGCAGTTGGCTCTAGTTCAATGCCAGGCTGGTCTATGAAGTGAGTTCCAAGACAGCCAAGGCTATGAAGAGGGCCCTTGTTTTACCAGAAACAGATGTAGTAAGGCTGTATTCCTTAATTATGAGTATACAAACATGGAAAAAAAATACAAACACTGAAGAGGCTTATGAAACCAATGGTAAAAACAAACCATCTCACCATCACTGTGACTGAACAGTCACACTACACTGCTTCACCTAAGTATGTACAACAAGAACATGAGCCCTTACCAGAATGGTAACAGCTTAAACCTTTATTTAACAGGATTTCTCCCATCCAAGTACAACCAGACCTACACTACATTGCTACTTTGCCTCAGAAATCAGCTCAGTAAGACACATTCAACCTGGCACAAAGATGACAGCAGTACTTTTAATCAGATCAACGGGACAGGAGAATGGTCCAGCAGAAGGGAGAACTGGTGGGACCCAGCTACATACTTCAACAACCCGACTACATGTACACCTCAGAGGAACACCATCACGTAAGAGAACACAAAAACAGCATCCTTAGAAATCAGTCATGACACTGTAAAATTTCAAAGCCATCATTCAGTTCCTCAACCAGTGAGTCAAGCACAGAGAAAGAGTGACATTTACTGTCACTACAGTCCCTCATGGACTTTAGAGTAATTGGGAAACTACACAGGGGCAGCAACAGCTTGTAATAAATGATAGCCAACCATGTTGAAGATAAGGTTAAAGACACAGAGCAGCAGCTCTCCCCTCCTAATGCTGGGCCCTCAATACAGTTCCTCATGTTGTAGTGATCCCAACCAGAACATTATTTTTGTTGTTACTTCCTAACTACAATTTTGCTAATGTTATGAACTATAATGTAAATATCTGATGTGACCCCTGTGAAAGGTGACCCCCCCAGCCCCCCCCCACACACACACAGACTGAGAACTGCTGGCATAGACTGACAAATAAATATGGGGAGAAACATTTTTAGATCTGACAGAGAAATTCTGCCAGATGCAAGCTTTGCAAAACTTAACAAGTAAGACCCAAGCTTGCAGTCTACAAAACATCCTAAGACACAGTTTTCACTTTTAGATCTACACAGAAGAATTAGTAAGAAAATTCAAAACTTGAACAATGAGTGGTGAGCATCTTGAAATGCTAAGCTAGTCAGTCAGCACAATACCAACTCTGTGTCTCCAAATAATTACACACAACATACAAAGATGCAAGGCACATGTTCCCTCAGGGTTAAACTCAGCAGCAGCTGATGTGCAATGCTAGAGGAGAGCAGGCAGAACCAACCGCACAGAGATCAGGGGCTGTTTCATGATGCTGGTCCTCGCTGCAGAGCTCAAGCCCAGCAGCGCATTTCTCTGGCCAGATTCTAGCACTAGGTGAGCTGTTTCCCTGGACTGAAGTGAACCAACCTGTCTGAGGCCTCCATCACTAAAGCTGTCTAGGGCCAGTATCCCTGCTCCTATCCCTGCCTTCCAAAATGCTTACAACCAGAAGTGATTCAGACTTCCAGATTTTAGAGGGACCAAAGTCTAAAGATAACATTTACACTTTTAATGTACTTTATAAACATAGATAAAGGTGACTTTTTTATATAATTTTATGCTTGAAACTAAAGTTTATACATAATAAAGCATTATACTTATGGTATCTTGCCAGCTCTCAAAGTCAGAAAATTTTAGATTTTGAAGCTTTTTAGTATCAATTTTCAGGTTAAGGATGCTAATGTGTCCTGTACGTGACACAATCAGAACAGCTAAATTTTAAAAGTCTCTTGTACTAAGCCTACTTCCTGCCCTCGAATGCCATACTCACTCTGCAAATGGAGTCACATAAGAGCAAAGCTGTTCTGAAAGCCTGAGACTGGGTATCTGTTTACAATGAACTCTTCTGAATCAACATGAACAGGAAAACCTTTACCATTATACATCTGACAGACACTGTTAGTGTCTAAAACAGACAGAGAAGAAATGAAAACCCTGAACATAAAAAAAAAATTTAAAATAACCCGATTAAACATAAGTGCACAGAATTGAGATCAAACACAAATGGTTAAGAAATACCTAAAGAAATGTTCAACATCCTAAGCTACGGGAAAATGCAAATTAAAACTACTTTGAGAATTCATCTTACCCTAGTCTATTCTTGGTTATTCTACCAAGATTCATTTTAAAAATGACAGTAGATGCTGGTAAGAATGTGACAAAAGGGGAACACTTATTCATTGCTGGTAGAATGCAAACTGCTACAGCCACTATGGAAATTAGTGTGGTGGTTCCTCGAAAAGATGACAGATCTGCCACAAAATCCAGCTCACTTACTCATGGGCGAGCACTGAGAAGACTGCAGCCCACTACAGAGACAATACTTGCTCATCCACGTTCATCACTACTCTACTCATAACAGGCAGAAACTGAAAACAACCTAGATGTCCATCAACTGATGGACGAATACACTGGTATTGCTTAGCTATTAGGAAAACTGATAGACAGAGACCCTGAGTGAGGTAACCCAGATCCACAAAGACAAACATTACATGCTTTCTCTTATATGCAGATGTTAGCTTTAAGCTTTACATATATGTGTTTTGTTTAGAACCTCCACAGAGAGCAGGTAACTGGTGAGAGACCAGGGAGAAGGAGGATATCTTCCAAGGAAGGAGAAATTACAGCATTACAGTAAAGCCTTATTGGGGAAGACACCACTTATTTTGTCACTCAACATGAAGAAACCAAGCTGGTGCCCAACCAGAAGCTAGTTCTTCAGCCCTTCTAACTATCATCAATAGTCTTAGAAGGTGCTATACACTACAGAAGAGAAAAGTAGCCATGATCTCACCCAAGTACAAGCCCTGCAATCAACCACAGCAAGCTGCCTGCAGGCTACCCAGGTAGAATAATAGCAGTTAGTGTTACAAGAACAACCAACCACTTTCTGGTTGGATTTAAGGCCCTTCCATGAGATGAAACCAGACTGACACTATTAATGAGGACAAGAACATGAAAATAGACAGACCATGAGCCCTAGGAAAAAATATAATATTATTCTATTAAATGAACCTAGCAATAAAACAATTTCTAGTGACATTGCTATACCCATTGTACTGCATTGTTTAACCCTCATCAGAGAAACAACTTATTACAGTAAATCTTAATTAACACAGATACCAATGTGCAGACAGAGACCTTGGAGCATTCAGCCCTAAAAGGGTGTCTATATAAAACTCTTCCCCTCAACTGCACAGATGAGAAGGCAGAACTTCTGTAAGAGCCAGAGGAGGTGGATAAAGCCAAGGACACAGCCTTTCCAAACAACAAGACTGATACCCACATGAACTCATTGAGACTGTGTTAGCATACATAAGACCTAAACAAATACCATCCAGACAAAAATCCCAGCAAGAGAGGAAGTGTGCCCAAAGCTCCACCTCTAACCAAGAAGCTCAGTTTTCCCCAGTGGGGTGATGGGGGTGATGCTGGTTGTGTCTGCCACACTCCAGAGCAGGCCTCATGTTCAGCAGCCACCAACTAACACCACAGACTCCAAGGTCTCTGTGGTCTTGTTGTTTGTGGTTGCTGCTACCACTGAGTGCTTTCTGGCTTTGTAGGGTTTGTTTTGTTTTGTTTTGTTTGTCTTGTTTTGTTTTGTTTTGTTTGGGGGGGGCTTCTTTAGGATTGTGTGGTTTTCTTAGAGAGAGAAAAGAGCATGAAGTTGGGTGAATTGGAAGGTAGAGAGTATCTGGGAGAACATGGGAGAGGGAAAAGAATATGATCAAAACAGACTGCTTGAAAAAAATTAAATGTAATATAAAAAAAATATGGAAGCCGAAAAAATGTCAATGGGATGGGGGTTAAGGGGTCAGATGAAGATCTGTGTCAGTTGAACCACTGCAGATTCAGCAGGCAGATTTTAGGACAGTTATTTTACATACTCAAAGAAACAGAAGAAATAAGAAACTTAGAGGAAAACGTGATTTTTGGTGGTGGTGGTGGTGTTTTTTGAGTTTGTTTTTGTTGTTTTAAGACAGGGTCTCACTATGTACTCTTGGCTGGCCTACAACTCACCATATAAATCACACTGGCCCCAAACCCATAGAAATACTTCTGCTTCTACCTCTAGAGTTCTAGGTTGAAGGCAAGTATCACAATGCCCAGCTAAAACACAGTACTTCTAATGTGTGACTGGACAGAGTACCTCAATAGAAAAACTAAAATAAACATAGAAAAACAACCAAAAAAGACTAGTATCAACCTAAAGAGGTATAAATAACCACAACAACAATGAACTAGATAGGTCAACAACATATGAGAGTTTGTGTCATACAAACAATACACCTCCACGCACCACACAGTGAGAGGGGAGGGAGGGGGAAGAGGAGAGGAAGCAGCTCTCAGGAAACCTGTCTGAAACCATAAGAACAAAGAAGAAAGATGAGAAGAGTCCTTAGAGACCTGAGAAGCATCAAATACTCACAAACACATGTAAAATGAAACCAAAGATAGAGGGGCAGACAAATCTCAAAGTATAGCCACACCCACACCTATCACTAATGCACAGTTCAAAACTAGAGATACAGTGTTTTAAAAGCAGCCCCAGGGAAAGGACACTACCAAGTGAGCAGCCAAGCGCTCAGAGCTGCCCATGAGGACAGCAGCCACAGCACCACCGTGCTAGGAAAACAGACTCAACTCTTCGCATTCAAACAAGGGAGAAACAGACACTGGTAGATAAATGTTTGACTAACACTATAAGAGATGTCAAAGAATGTTCCTCTGGGGCTGGAGAGATGCTCAACAGGGAGGGGGTAAGAGCATATATTACTCTTGCAGAGAACCTGAGTTTGATTCTTAGCACCCAACATGATGGCTCACAAACACCCGTAACTCCAGTTCCAGGGAATCTGACACCCTGTTGTGATGTTTGTGGGAATGAGGAACATACACAGTACACAAACATACACAAAGGTAAAACACTAGTACACATAGATAAAATACATCTAAAAGAAAAAAACATTCTTCAGTCTAAAGAGAAGAAAAAAGATACTACATGGAAATTCAAATCTACACTAAAACAACAGAAAAAGTAGATAAATTTTCATAAATGATTACTGTCCCATTAATTTCATTAAGAAACAACTGACAGGCCGGGCAGTGGTGGCGCATGCCTTTAATCCCAGCACTTAGGAGGCAGAGGCAGGCGGATTTCTGAGTTCAAGGCCAGCCTGGTCTACCGAATGAGTTCCAGGACAGCCCGGGCTATACAGAAAAACCCTGTCTCGAAAAACCAAAAGAAAAAAAAGAAAAGAAAAGAAACAACTGACAGTTTAATAACACAAGAACCCAGTAAGAGTAGAAGCTGAAGCTTTCACTGTACAATAAAAACAGGGGTAAGAAGCAGGACCCCAGCAAACACAAGGAAGGGCAGGTAACAGACTCAATATTTTAAAAGTAAATGGTCATTTACCAAAAGTAAATGGTCATTACACATGAGAAGTGCAAGGGTTGTATGAAACAGGACTTGGAACAATACTGACTCTAAATTCTTAAAGGCAGGTGTGAACACCCTCAAAACACAGAGGGCATTCAGAAACTTGGCTATCATGCACAAGATGACACAAATTCTCCATCACAAAGTCAAGGTAGCAGACAATCCATCACATTGCAAGCTTAGGGGATGGACATGTACCTCAGCCTTAGGTCACTTGCTTAAACTATAATTCACTGATCTGAAAACTTCAAAACATGTATTAGGTAGGATGCTCAGATAAAAGGATGCACACTACAAGAGTCTCCATGGGCACCTTCCACTTCACGTATGCCCATCTTTCTTGTTGTTAAACGTTTTGAGAAAGGGTCTTATTCTTACCCTGGCGGCCTTGAACTAAAGGTGGCCTTGACCTTGTAAATTCAATCCTCCTGCCTCCAGAGTGTTGAATTCCGGGATATATCCCCACCTCCACCACACTCAGCTTTCAAGTGTGTAGCTCATCAACACGACAGAATATTTATTTATACCTTATTTAAAACAAGCTAACAGCCCACACCAAAATTAACTACATAAATACAGCACATTAAGAACACAATGATAACCTACTTTCACCAACTCAAGCCAAATCTTCAGGAAAAGTATGATCATAAACTTCTCACTATTCTCTACAATCTTTTCAGTCACTCAAACTCTGAGACTCCTAAACAGGTTCCAGCACTTGTACTATCTCCCTAAATTTAGACTCTTTTTTACAGGTGTTAACACCTCAATAGACTCATTTTAATAAATACCTGGTATAAAAGTATCAGTCATCCTAAGCCAGCTCTAAAAGAACTAACTTCCGTCACTTACAGAAAGAAGCTCAATTCAATGCTATAAATGACATCTTACAGATTGAGAACTGCCTCCCAGTTTAGATTCCAAATTTGGATCATCAAACTAACATTGAAAAGTTACAAGATATATTATCCAAGAAGTTACTGTTTCATATGCAATCTTCTTACTCTTCAAATCATTTACAAGACTCTGGAACCTAGAAACTGCAGCTGATTTGGGAAACAGCTCTTGTAGATGAGGTTTAAGTGATAGATCTTAAGAGGCACGGGGTCCACAAGTCCACAACTGTCAGTGTCCTAAACACCATCACACTGTCCCCTAAGACAGAAGCAGTAGACATGACATGGGCAGGAAGGGAGGCAATGTGACCTCAGAAGGAGATGCCAGACTGATACAGCCAAGGAAGGCCAGCTAGCAGCCACCAGCTAGCCAAAAAGGTCAGGATTCTCGCCCACAGCTTCCCAAGAGAACACAGCCCTGGCCCTGTAGCCTCCTTAATGACAGATTGGTGGTTGCCATTTCGGACTGCTGAGCTCCAGAGCTATCAGGACACATTTATGTTGCTTTAAGTCATAAAGTTCTTACAGCGGCCACAAGAAACTAATACAAGGAGCTAAGAAAAACATTTCAAATTTTCATACAATATAGTCATTCTAGAAGTGGCTCCTAAGAAACACTCTAAGTGCATGCACTAGCAGATCTGGGAGCTCTACAGTCTTAAGTAGAAACCAGCACTCCAGGTCTGGCTCGTTTGGAATGACTTCCATCAGAGGACTTTCTAGTGAGCCCTAGCAGCTTATGAAGACGCAAGTAGGCTCTACACCACTGTGCTCAGTCAGGTTCAGCACCAGTGTGCCCATCTTGAACAGGATCAGTCAAGTTCCCACGTTCCATTACAAGCAGCCAATGTGAGTGTGACACATCAGGTGTGAGCAGCAGGGAGGCAACCTGTCTCCTGTGAACACTCCTCACTAGCACTTGCTGCAGGGCTTTCCACACAGTTCTTCCCCTGCCTGTGCCTCGGTTTGATAATGAACCCATAGATCTCTATCCTTTATGTCACAATGGGTTAGCAGCAATCCTGTCTTTGTCAAAACCAAACCAAACCTATATGTACTGACAAGGCAGGGAGCCCAATGAGGCTTAGGAAGCTGTCTCACCAAGAAAAGCCATTTATTTTAAATACCTACAACAATCCAGATTTGGCGCCACAATTACAAACTGCTGCTTTCGGGTTCTCAAAATTCCGTATTATATGCACTAAGACATCTGTCTCTTTCTGCTCCAGGACTGCTGAGACAAAGTCCGCAAATACCAAGAACCCACTCACATAACCTGCATCCCAATCTGAACTCTCTTGCCTTCCCACAGGAATGAAGATGCAGTTTCCCTTCACTTCTGCAAGCTTCCCACCATCTCTTTTGCTACTGGGTCCTGGTCACTGCTCCACAGCACAGCAAAGGGCTCTCCCACTTCCTGACAAACTGCTCCCTGCTGTCTCTAGCTGACTCTTGACACAAAGACCATCTCACATGATCTCTTTCTGATTACAGAAGAAAGCAATTCTTAACACTTATGGTATCATGATTTCTAAGTCCCCTGTAGTACACTTTGACTTCCTTACAGACAAAGAACATCTTACTCAACTTGGCCTTGCCAAAGTCCAAAGCTCAGACTCTTCCTTGCATACTACATTCACCGTGTATTGAACTCAGGGCATTGAGCTGTCACCTACTAGCCTACAAACTATGAAAAATCAAAACTATCTATTCATGATTTATTTTCAAGAGCAGTTAAACTGAAAGGTTAACATTTTTTTCAGTCCTGCTTAAGTATGCAAAAATCTAGAAACTAGATTCCTACCTGTACCTCCCAGTTTATTTCTGACAGGAAATAAACTTACTTTTCTGAGCAAACCATTCTAACAGCAGGCAGACGCTCAATTTTACAATGCTATCTAAAGCTTTTATGCTACTTTTCAGTTTATAAAACAACTTTGAATACAACCCGTTTTCCTCCTCCTCAGCCTATGAGGTAAAGAAGCACTTTCCTATGAAGCAAATGACACACCAACTTTCTAAGGAAGTGGCTCCCAACACTACTGACAGCTCCATTGGAATCACCCTGAGGGCTTGTTAAAAATTCAGATTCTGAGACAGAACCATCACAGTCTCCTGAGGGCATAGCCTGAGACTTCTTGCTGAACAAGATCTGTAGGCAATCTTGACACAAGGCCAAAGTGGGAATTTATGACAAGAACCTGGAGTCCAAGAGCCCAGGTGATGCTCAGGAAGGTCTTCTGGGCTGGCTCCCAGAAGGAGGACCTCTACTTCAGAGACTAAATGTGGAACTAAGTAAACGAGGTTGCAACAACTCTTCCTGAGGCAAACACAGAATTACATTTGGTTGAGTTGTATATTTCAAATTAACTTCACACATCTTTCATTACATTATCCTTAGCATTTTTTACCCACTACTTGCCAAAATAATTTACTTTGTGTAAAATACATGCCTGATTTAAAAGAGGGGCTGGAGAGGTGGCTCAACTGTCGAAAGCACTTGTTTCTCTTGTAGAGGAGACAGGTTCAAGTCCCAGAACCCACATGGCAGCTCACAATCATCCATAATTTCAGTTCCAGAGGATCTAATGCCTTCTTCTGACTTCTACAGGCAACAGACAAACACACACACACAACACACACACACATATGCAAAGTGTTCTGAAAAATACAGAGATACTGGTTGACTAGTTTGACTTCTATGGCTAACACTTTACTGCTAAATTTCTCATCTTCTATGCAGGTGCTATGACCATCTATCTTAATTCCCATAACAGAAAATGAAAAGTACCATCTAAAGCCTCAGGACCAAGTGGACCCACCCCAGTCCCTGTACTTTTCTATTCAGAGCACCTTCCTCATTAGGATGAGAGTAAAACAGAACAGAAAATGAGTGAACTATCCCAGCAGCCCCTTGAGACTAGTAGTGCCTGCCTTCAGTATCTGTTACAAAGTGTGCCAATTGGCCCTATACACTACTGTTTAGATATCAAGTACAAGTAACTCCCTTCACAAGGGTGCCTCTAAAGCAGTACAAGATTGTGAATAAAATTCTGGACAAAAACTGATCAGAAGATTATAAACCAGATGTTTAAACACAAGAATACCGACAGAGCAGGGAGACTTAAAGCACAGTGAAGCAGGAACCGTCGGGCACTGCTTTGAACTGTCTGCTCCTTCCCTCTGCCCTCAATGTTATGCCACAACTAGATTCTGAAATTATAGACATTTTAGCAGTTTTCTTATAGAAGACAGCCTGATTTAAAAAAAAAAAAAATCAGTCTTCTACTGGACAGTTCTGGTGCACGCCGTCAATCTCAGCACTTGGGAGGCAGAGGCAGGTGAGTTGAAGCCAGCCTGGTCTACAAACTAGGACAGCCAGGACTGCAAAGAGATACCCTGTCTTGGGGGAAAAAAGTACTCTTGTACTTCTCCATGCCTGTCCTGTCCACCAGCACCCAACTCCTTAGGAACCCAGTTCTATTTGTATCCAGCTCAAAACACAGAAATAAGCCAACATGTCAACAGTCATCCCCGTTCCTTCTTTTTACATGATCAGGGCATTGGGCTGTCTTCCACCCTTTCCTCCAACAACCTGTACTATAAAGGAGCAGGCATGGAACTCGTTTACTCCCTGAAGGACAACCTGGAGATGAATGTGTCTCTGAGGAGAATCTCTCAGGTCTTCCATGAAGTAGTCAGTGTCTTGGCTCATTGTTTAAAAGTTGAACTTGTGCACAGTTTGAGTTTTAATTACATAGTCAGTCTTAAGACTGTCTAGCTATTCTTTTCCCTGTATAAAACACAGCCATAGGTTACTGTGGGAACCTATGAGGTGTTTTATGGATTGTAACATGATCCAAGAGGTGGTTTATTTGACAAACTACAGAGCCTGTCTTTTATCTGATAATGTGGTGCTTCAACGTGTAAGATGGAAATAAGAAGCCCATTAAAGTACTCATCATCACTTCTGCCCAATCCTTATATGCTTATGAATCCTATCAAAATTAAATATATTGTTTCATTGATTTTGAGAATTATTACATTAATTATATAGTGCTTTCAATGTGCTTACAGCTAAATGCTGATACACACAATTATATCATTATATAATGAAACCCTGAAAAGGCCAACACAAACTGTCACCTTTTGTTATGGCAGAGAATGTCCACTGGCTCAAGTTAACCACCAGTGCAGCATCCACACCTTGCACGGTCTCGTCCCTGGAAATCAGTCATTCCCTAAGAAGTCCAACTATCCCAATCTATGAGACAGGCTAAGACAGGGAGGGCAAAGGCAATGTGGAAGATGATGACAGACACCAGACAAGTAAAGGCTGAGTCAACTTGGACTGCACAGTGAAAGCAGACACCATTTGGAATAGAAATTATCCTGTCTAGACCTGAACACTCAGCAGACAAGCAGTGCTGTTACTATATGCCACTGCAACTGTGTACAGGAACTTAACATTTTCCATACTAACAAATATCGGGAAGATTACAATGAGCTCGTTTGTAAAATGTTTAACAGTAACAATCTCCCTCTTCTGAAATGTCTTTTTGAATTGAAAAAGAGGCTGTGAATCCCCCCTTCTCAAGCTTTCTTCAGCATGTCAACAGACACTCACTTGTATCAAACAGTTAATACTGAAAAAGAAGGAAGTCAAACCCCAGATTACAGACACAGAGGCAGGGAGAGATACAGCATCTCTCCCTCTGTCAGAGGCCATTTTGGAAGCAAGAGACTACATCATCACTGACCAATAAACCTGCTAGTACTTTATCTTGGATCTCTTAGCCCAAAGACTTGTGATTCCTTCATCCAGTCCACACTACCTGCACTATCAGCAGCATGCACTAAAGTCTGAATATGTGGTGTCACCTCCAAAATTTGTTAGAACTTGACAGTATTAAGAGTTGAGGATTGTGCTGGAGAAAGCCTCAGTGATTGAGAGCATTTGTTGCTCCTCCAGAGGACCTGAATTTGATTCCCGGCACCCATATCAGGTGATCCAGAAGATCCAGTGCCCCCTTCTAGAATCCGTGGGTATTTGCACTCACATGCACACGCATGAATGAACACACATAATCTGAATTTTTTTTAACATTAAAGGAAACAGATGGGGCTTGTTGGAAAGTGCCAAGATGTTTAGGTTTGAATAACCTGCCTGTCCTGCCATTTGAGGCAGAGGTAGGCAAACATTCTAGGAAAGAGAGCAAGCCTTCACCACACACTGACTGTGCTGGTAACTGGTCCCCACCTCTGACTCAATGACCATGCGACCGCAGTGTTAATACCCCATCGGGTCTGGGTGAGTCCTGTCTCAGCCGCACAAATGGACTGAGAAAGGCCCCAACACCATCAGCAGCATTATACACACGTGTAGTAAGATGAGAACAGAGACAGAAGCTAGGGAAAACAGCAGGAAAGAAATGTGTTTCCCTCCTGTCAAGTCACAAAAACTAAAGAGGACATCTCAATGAGTAACTAAGGCTGGCTTCCCTCACACCCACTCCATCAAGGTTGAAATACAGCATTAAATGCTTGTATTTCATGATTTTCTGCTTTACTCCAACCTGAGCCAGCTAAAATTAAGCCTAAAAGAGGCACACAGACACTTGTTAAGCCTAACCTTCATATCAACAGCTATGCAACCTTGGGCAATTTGCTCAAAAGCATTTATGAAAGATGAATAACGGCTGGCAGAATTGAACAGCAATTAAATGAGATAATATAACATTTGGAAATGATAATGAGTAACACAAAGTTTGAGTAGCATTGTATTAGACAATGTAGCGTTGTTTGTTTAATGCAATAAGCGTCTGCAACATGCCAGTTCTATGCTCCATAGACAACCTCAAAGCACAGACAACATGCTCAAGGGAAAGCTAAGACTAAAGGAACAGAAAAGACTAGCACACAAGAAAATTAAACTAGTCAGAATAGCTATGGAATAAAAGCAGTAAGGCAGGAAAACAGAAAATACAAGACAAGTTAGAATCAGTTACAAACAGAATCTGAATATTTTAAAAATAAAAGTGTTTTTCATTCCATGCGGTAAGAGCCATGAAACCCTACAGACTGCAGGAAACGAGAATGCACCCCACACACTCGGATTCAGGGGACAACAATGCAAAACAAGACAAGCACACTCACCAACCTGCAACAGAGAGATCACAAGTAAAATCCCTTAAAGGACTTTTAAGATACTACAATAAAGAAGGCAGTGACCACAGACAAAAGGATAAAAGGCCTGCCAGACAGTGCTTATTAGGTTGCTAGCATCTTACATTCAAGGGACTGAATTCTCTAGAACCCAGAGCAGCATATGGTAGCAGTAAGTATTCTCAAAAAGAAATGAGGCATTAACATAGCCTGACAATTAATCAGCCAATATTTAAGAAGTTAGAACTCCAAACACCAGTACATTAGGCCTTGAAAGCACACACCACAACTTGGCCTAACAAAAGATAGAACCATAAAATTGTGACATTTTTAAGATCTGGAAAAAAAGACGGGACCAAGAAACCTATCTACAAATGTCACAAGGAAACACTTGGGTGCAGAGAGGGAAGACGACATCAACAATGAGCCAGCAAAGACTCAACATCACACCGAGGCCTGAAGAGGCCCTCTCATTCACCTGCATCCTCTTCTTCACAAGAAAACAGAGCAGGAAGGCAATCCCTTAGGCTGGAAACTCAAGAGCAGAGCCATGTATGTATGGACCTGGGGAAGACAGGGCTAGGGACTCAAAGAGATAGCTGAAGGCCAGAAGCACAGACATCCTTTTTGCCACCTCTCCAGAGAGACTCCCCTGGTTCCCACGACCCAAGTGCTCACCCCACCTGCTCTCTTCTTGAATGTGCACAGGGTCAGGGCTTGGTTTTATCTAAGAGAACACAGTGAAAATAGCACAGATTTTCCCAGGGTTTTAAGATGTGACTGTCAACACAAGTGAGGCTCCTCCTCTGGCCTTGGAGAGTAACAGCTAAGCTGTAAAGAGCTACATGATAGGACTTCAAGACAAATACTTGTCAAAATGGTAGAAAGAAACTAAAGTTGCCAGTCTTCATATTGCCAGCAACAGCATACTTTAGAAGAGGTCTTCCCCAGTCAAATCTAGCACACCTTTTTTAAGACTCTAGAACAGAAGACTCAGCTAAAATGCCCCAGGAACCTGACTCAGAAGCTGAGGTAACGACTCCCCATTTTACCCTAACCCTGCTAACTCTGTGAGGGTACTGTTACACAGCAAGACAAAACTATTATTTGTTGCATATTAAGGTTGGTTTCTTCTGCCATCCCTGCTGCTACTGGGAGGTTTATTTTCAACTATTCTGCAAGTGAAGGAAATCAACTAACTTTAGATTGCAGCCACAACTACTTTAAAAAAAAAAAAAAAAAAAACGGGATTTCACACTGTAGCCTTGGTTATCCTCAAACTCCCTACCTACCATAGGATTGTCTTACTTAGCATAAGCTAATATAGGTTTAGCTAGGAACTAGCTCTAGCTTTTACTAGCCTGAAAGTAAGTTACTAATAGAAAACCTGTAAAGACGAATAGTCAGGTACAAAGGTACAGTTAGGATGACCAAATTCAAATCACAGATCCCGTTTAATGAAGAAAACACAAGACTCAACGACTGTCCCTTGTCCTGACACCAATAACAACAGAGAGTAAACGCTACAACTAGAGTCTCTCATTGCTGCCTCTGGGATAGATACACTACCACTAAACACAACTCTACAATGTGCCTGACACCCAAGGCAGGCAGCACAGGATGATGGGGACCGGGTGACCCAAGCAGTGCAGGGCTCTGCTTCCCAGCTTACCACTCAGGGAAGAGCTCCTGGACTCTCCTGGGTGGTGAGAGGACTCAAGGAACTGACCACACGGCTCTAGGTCTGACCACTAAGCTTCTCTGATACTTAGATAATCAAGTTACAAGCTGGCCGCCCTCCCTCAAAATGCTGAACTGGGCTGTTTACCTGGTAGCAGTATGTAGACCTAGTATGAGCGATGTGAAACAAGTTTAATTCTCTGCATCTCTATTTGTTTAACTTATAAAATACAAATATTAGCTACACTGTAGGGCTGCTGAACAGGGTACAATACCTAAAATAAATACCTGTCCAAGGGTTTGCCTAATGCAGAGTTCTGACTAATAGTGGTCACTGCTACTACTAAATAGTGGAAACTTGGTTTACATGAGCCCTTCTTGAAAAAGAAAAAACCATGTGACAGGTCTAAAGTGGTAAGAACAGCCTGTGATCCCCGCATTCAAGAGCCTGAGGAGGAGGACCCTCGGGTCAAGGCCAGCCCAATCTATCATGAATTCTAAGCCAGCTTGAGCTAGCTGTCTCAAACTGCCAACAAGTTGGAGGCTTTACCAACAGGTCTGTATCTTACCTTGGTACTATGTCCCATGCCATCCCCATCCTGATCCCTACCTTGCCAGAGATTAAGTAAGTATAAAGTGTCACCACCAAAGCTAAGCCCAGTAACAAAGACATAAACCTTATTTTTCTCTACATTTCTCTCCCGTGAGCTCTAACAACACAGTAATGTTCCATGAGGGCAGGGACCAGTTACATTCATCTGATCCATGACTGTGTCCCAAGAAGTCAACAAGGGGCCAGGCACAGGGAGGAGGGACATCTTCAACAAGTTACCCAAATGTTTGCTTTTCCAAATATTGGCTATGAAAGCTTGTCACTGATAAAAGTCATGAAATTACACCGAGAATAAAAACCTGTTTAAATGTTGCCTCATAAGCATACAGAGAATTGTTGCATCCAGGTGGCAGTGGTGGTGTACAGCTTTAATCCCAGCCAGACAGTACTTGGGAGGCAGAGGCAGGCAGATCTCTCTGAGCTTGAGGGTAGCATGGTCTACAGAGCTAGATCCATGACAGCCCAGCGCTACACAAAGAAATCTTTTCTAAAAAAAGAAAAAAAAATGTTGCACTTGTCAGGACTGCCAGCTTCACTTGTTTCTAATCATTGTGACAAGACTTTCTGAAAACCTCTTCATGAAGTAAACTTGGCCTTACTCTTGTTCTGTTACCCAAACAACCCCAAATGGGAATCCCAGCCAAAAGGCATTCCTACTCCTCTCTTCATCTTCGGTCACTTTCCAAAGCTAGATTTATTTCAAATGTTTATATGAGACCTACTACAAAGCTGGATCTAAGTTCTAGCTGAATGAATGTCACTCTGTTGGCTAGGAATAAGGAATTTTACCATCCAAGCTGATTCCTCTCAGATTTTAAGCTGCCCTAGTAGGAGAGGTAGAGAGTACCCCAGGTGCACACCTCTGGAGGCTCAGACAAGAATGCAGTCTGACACAGCCTGGGCTGTTTGGTAAGACCTGTCTCAGTCAACTGATAAAACCGCTCCAAATATCCACTAAGAGTTGTATGGACTCCATTAATACTAAAATAGGCTATCCTTTAATACAGAAGGCCCATCTTTACTCCCACATTCAGTAGTCTGTCCCAACATAAAGTAGGCATTTATAAGCATTTATTACAAATAAATAATTTTCTTCTCCTATGCACGGCATTTTTTCTGGCTTTTGGGTTTTGGTTTGGTTTGGTTTTTGGTTTTTAAGACAGAGTTTTTCTGTGTAGCCTGGCTATCCTGGAACTCACTATGTGGACCAACTGGCCTCGAACACATATGCCTGCCTTTGCCTCTGTCTCTGCTGAGATTTAAAGCATGTGCCACCACTGCCCCGTGCTTTTGTTTAAGGAGAGTCTCACCCTGGACTGTGGTGGCAGCTCACTCCTTTAATCCCAGCACTTGGGAGGCAGAGGCAGGTGGATTTCCGAGTTCAAGGCCAGCCTGGTCTACAGAGTGAGTTCCAGGACAGCCAGGGCTACACAGAGAAACCCTGTCTCGAAAAACCAAAAAAAAAAAAAAAAAAAAAAGTATTGATTCATTCAACAAACATTTATTACATGCTTAAACTGTACTAGGTACCTGGAATGTCTATGATTGCAAAATACTGAAGGTAAAAAAACTCAGCTGATTTCTACAGAGGATTAATCAAATAGACACTTTAAAAATTGACTAATTTTTTAAAAATATTATGAACAAAGAACAGACATGCAATTTTACAGACTAAGAGGAACTTGGGGGCTTGGGGGGAGGTTTCCCCAACAAAGGGATTTCTCAGCTAAAACTGAATGAGGAAACAAGTTACTAAACAAAGTATAACCCAGACCGAGACACCAGTGCAGAGACCGTCACTTATGTGATGCAGAGAGCTGAGGGGTGAGTCAGTCACCTGGGACAGGAAGAAGACTTAGGCAAGGACACAGATTCTATGACTCCTTTAGTCTTTCCCTTAGAAGTCACAGCACCATTAAGGAAGGCTTTGGTTTTAGTTTGTTCTGTGGGGGAGAGGGTTAGTTTTCCTTTGGGTCTGTTATTTTGTTTGTTCTGAAACAAAAGCCTCACTGAGTAACTCATGCAGCCTCCAGTACTGTTTGATGTCCAGCACCTACTTGAATGCTAAAATTATAGGTGTGCAAGCACTAGGTTCCGAGTTTGACCTTAACACCCATGCAAAAAAAAAAAAAAAAGGGGGGGGGTGGCATACACCCATCAAGCCAGTGCTGTAGCAGCAGAGGCAGGCAGATGCACCACCAGGTGGCTGCGAAGAACTCATCACTGAACTCTGCCTGGGGAAAGGGACTGTCTCAAAAGAGAAGGTGAATGGATCCTAAGGAAAATTTCCAGAAGCTGACCTCTAGCTTCTACAAGCTGAGTACCACAACCTCTGGCCAGCAGTTTTCTTTTGTTTTTTAATAACAAAGAAATGTTGCTTCTCAAGACAACCAAATCCCTCTCCCACTTGAACTCCCTGTCAAGCTGAACTTCTATTCCTTAACTGGTCTCCATAGGCCTTCATCCTTTACAGGGCTCTATTGTTTACATATTCAGCAAACAAGCCTTTTCCAAACTATCTGCCATGAGTCCTGACCCTTCTCTCTCTTCCTCCTCTCTGTACCTAACTGGGAAGCTGCTGAGCAGCTGTTGGCCAGTTCCAGTTCCCAGGAGACCTCACCTAGCCTCACCAACATTTTAACTGTGCTACATGATTACTCTAAAAGAATGTACAAAATGAGAGTGAACTCAATGAGATCCTATTCATTTTCTTATCCATGCTGTTTTAAAGAACTTTCAGAATCTTTTCTATCACAAAAGGAATTATCCATCAATAAGGAATGTGTGTGATACAAAAAAAAATCACCACTGTAATGACAGTTTTTAAGCAAAAATTATCAAATCACAACAAACTTCTCAGCAGACAATATTTGTCTCAGGGACTAGTGCCTATTTATACCTAAGTATTGTTTAGCTCAAAATTAACTCTCAAAAGGATTCTAAGATACTTTTTGACCTTCAAAAGTATTTTTACAATCATGAAACCGCAGATCCTATGTCCCTTTAACTAAGAATATATTTATGGCTCTTATAGACTATATCCTTACTCGTACTCTAACTGTAAAGTACTTTACCCACCAGAACATTCCATAATGGCAAAGGCAACAAACAGTGGCTCTTGTTTAAAGCTGATTTCCAGGCTCCAGTCACATGTTTTGGCACTCTTTGGTGCTCAATAAATAAACAGTTCTAACCAGTATGGTGGTACACACTTTTAACCCCAGTACTCAAGAAGCAGAGGTAGGCAACTCTGAGTGAGTCAAAGGTCAGCCTGGTCTACATAGTAAGTTCCAAGCCAGCCATGTGTGTGTGTATGCATGTACATATGAATATGTCTACATTCATACACACACACATATACATAATGTAGTGAGATCCTGCCTAATCAATCAATAGCTTTATTAGCACACAGGATCAGTCTTCTAATTAAGATATATGTACAAATCAATACAACATGAGATTTCCATGAGAACACTAAGAGCCTGGTGTGACTGCACTCACATAGTCTGCCACACTAAGAAACTGGTGTGCCTGCACTCACATGGACAGGAGGATCTCTGTGAGTTCCAAGCCAGTCTGACTGAGTTCCAGGGCAGCCAAAGCTACACAGAGAAACCCTGTCTTGGAAAACCCAAAAGAACAGTCACAGTTTGAAAATCTTCTTTTCCTACCACCCCACTTTCTCTCTCATCCTTAGTGGTGTTGCAAACTGTTCCTACCCACCATCATGAAAGACACAAAGTACTCTCTCTACTAACTCTTTGGTTCCTTCCAGTAGGAATGAAGGAGTCATAGCTGTCACACTAAAACCACTGCACTCCTGTGAGGTATGCAACTCTCCCCATAGCACCCTCCCAGTAGCCTGGCTTAATCCCTGCTCCCCACCCGCAGAACCTCAGCCACATTGCTCTGTGAATCCAGAAATACATTCGCTATCTACTAAAAATGTAAGTGAAAACCTCCCCCGAAGTGTCTTCGACCTTGTCCTTCGGAGCCTCTCACATGGTCCTCCTTACTGCACCTGTGCATCAGCCACCGGCCCAGACTCTCCTTCCTCAGTCCCACTCTTGCTCTTTCCTCCCCTTCATCGGTGTGTCAGGCTTCCCTTGCCTCTCCTCTCCAAAGCCATAACCACATCTGACCAAGGGAACCCAGCCTCCTGTGCAGAGCCTCCCTCAAGTCACCAGACCATCTTGCCTCCCTGTGCTCCACGCCCACTCTCCACACACCCACATTCTCAGACCACAGGCTTACCTGTGCTCGCTTTTCCTTGAATACACCTCTAAGTAAGTGGTCTTGCCTGCACCCAGCTTTCCTTTTCTTTCTTTTTTTTTTTTCTCTTTTTGGTTTTTCGATGCAGGGTTTCTCTGTGTAGCCCGGGCTGTCCTGGAACTCACTCTGTAGACCAGGCTGGCCTCGAACTCAGAAATCCACCTGCCTCTGCCTCCCAAGTGCTGGGATTAAAGGCGTGTACCACCACCACCCAGCACACCCAGCTTTCCTTGAACACATCTCTGGAAAGCAGTCAGACCCCTCCCCTTTACAATCAACAGAGACCACCAGTCACCCCTCACACAGACATGCCAGTGTTTCCTCAACTGAGAAGGAAGACCCTGTAGACTCTCACAACTCATCAAAGCATCAATTATTCAACAGAACATAATCAACTCTATCTTTAACCATGTATCTAACAAAGAATGAATATTTTGTTATTTTAAACACAGGCCTTAAACCAGGATGGGGTCCTTCAGCCGTCAGTCATAAGCAAAAGCAAACCCAAACAAAATGTCAGATACTTAAAATTTTAAATATCTGCCCTCCTAAGAATGGAAAAACACAAAAGCTGGGTGTGGTGGCACAGAGAGGCCTTTAATCCAGCACTCACAGGCAGAGGCAGGCAGGTCTCTGTCTACAGAATGAGTTCCAGGACAGCCAAGGCCAAGGGATGTTACACAGAGATATCCTGCCTCAGAAAAACAAAAAATAAAAAAAAAATAAAAAATTAATAAATAAAAATAATTTTTTTTAAAAGGAAAATGTGCTCTTCAGACACTGACTATAAACACATGAACTGTGTTACACTTGAAAAGACAATGTGGCAGCATACATTCAAATGTGCTTTAGCTGCTACACAGTTTTCCTCATCAACAGGTATCCTATAGCAGCTGCTCAGAGCACAACTGCATGTACCAGTAAGTGTGCTTAGAGCAGCACTGTTTAAAACAGTGAAGTATGGGAACACTTTTAATATCCCTTCACGAGAACTAAATAAACCAAAGCATATGTATAAAATGAAACAGTTTCCAAGCAAAATGAAAGCAAAAACAAACAAAAATAACAAAACAAAATCTGACAAGGGCTAGTGTAGCTCATTTGGTAGTGTACTTGCCTATAACCCATGACTCCCCAGATTTAACCCTAGCATGGCATAAAGTGGACATGGTAACACACGCCTATAACAATACTTCAGGGCCTGAGGCAGGAGGATAAGGATTTCAAGGTAGCTTGGGCTACATGAGGTCCCATCAAGATACTGCTCCTCCAGAGAAACCCAGTTCGGTTCCCAGCATCCATCTGGGATGTTCATAACTGCCCATAAGCTTGAGGGGATCCAACACACTCTTCTGGCACCAAACAGCACTTATACAAATGTGGCTACACTCATACAGACACACAATATTCTATTTTAAAGAAGGTGGCACACATGTTAATCCTAACACCCCAAGGCAGAGGTAGGCAGATCTCTGTGAATTCAAGGCCAGACTGGTCTATACAGCAAGTTCCAGGCCAGCCAGACATATACAGCAAGACCTTTTCATGGAAACAACAAACAAAAACAACTTAGAAAAGAAAAAAAAAAAAAAAAAAAAAAAACCACATACATGGAAGTCAGGTATGGTAGCTCAGTTCTGTAACACAGCTCCTGAGAGAATGCAGGACTGCTGTGAGTTTGAAGCCAGGGTGAGCTGCATAATGAATTCCAGACTAGTGAGGACTAGAGAGCCTATCACCAAGATAAATTTTAAAAAAGTTAGGCCAGGTGATACAGGCCTATAACCCCAGCTACTCCAGAGGCTGAAGCAGGAAGATCTGAGCTCAAAGCCTTCCTGGAACACAGAATGAAGCCAAGGCTAGTAACAGACACTAGTAAGTCACAGCCTCAGAGTAAGAGAAAGGGCTAGACAGTGTAGCTCAGTGGTGCAGCAGCGGCCTACAGCAGGTGATACCCTTGGTTCAGAGTTCAGTCACACTCAAGCTCATGCACAATGCACACTGACACATACACACACAGGGCGGGGGGGACAGTCAGTTGATAAGTATGAAGTTTAAGTCAAAAAGCTGTGATGTTTAATATATCTTTGATTCTTAAATGCATAGACACTGCATACGTACACAGATATACACAACTATAAACTTTAAAAACAAGACTAGGGATGTTGCCAAGTGTGCACAATGCCCTGGGTCTGATTCCTCAGTGAGAGGGTCATATCTAGCACACTTCTACAGGACAGCACATATTAAACGTAATACAGATATAACTGTGCATGAATACACACAGACACATCTGGTAGAAAACCTGTGAGTAGTTACCACCTCTGGGCCCATGAGAATGGGGATGACACCATTCCATAGCAGTTCACTTTTTAAATCTGAGTGTATATCCCTTGTTGATCTTTAAAGACTAGAATTGCCTGTGTGGTCAGAACTGCATTAAATGCTTGCTATGCTGCTAACATAGAAACCCTCCATGCTGGAAAGACACTAAGGAAACAGGGATACTCTCTGTCTGGTACACAACCCCAGAAGGTCCTACATGGAATAACCCCAAGAGTGTTACCACATTACAATAACTAGAAGATACCAACCTTAACTCCAGAGAAGCCTCTCCTAACCTTACCCAGGACAATCCCACCAAGTGAAGATGTCAGACACTATGTTTCCTCACGAAAAAGTACATGTGACACACTCTTCCTCCCATCTTAAGTCTCCTGTTAGTGCGGGTGCTGACCTCTGATTCCTATGACAGTCAGCTGAATGATAAAAATAGTGTTAACCTGATAATAGGGAAGGATAGTCCTCTGAGCCTATTTCCATTTTAAATTAGAGAAACTAATGAAGTGAGTTCCAACAACTAAAAACTATAAGCAACCAGATAAGAAGCAAAGTAATAATTCAGGGACACTAATAATTCAGGAACACAAGCTTTGTGTCCATCTAATCACGCCAAGGTCTCACCAATCTATCCACCCCAGCGCTACCTACTTGAGTCCTGCTACTAAACACACCTCATTAAAACCTCAATTCTTGCCTTTAAATATTCCTCTGACTAATGTGGAATTTTTCTGTGGAGCTAAAAGAAAGTTAATCATACCAAGCATTCCCTTGGAATGAGCTCCTTGCACGAAGAGCACTGTGTCTGAGACTGACAGCTACCCTGTAAATGCACCATAAACCCTTGTCCTTTATTCCATCTACAAAGAACAAACCAGGAGTCAGAAGAGTCCCAGCTAGTGCAGCCATTCTAGTGCAGTTCAAGCGCCTGGTTTCTCTGCACTCCTCCTCTGTAAGGCGAGATGAATCAAGTCCCTCAGAGCTTTTCTCAGATGTCTGTGCTGCAACAGGATGACCTGGAGTCCTTATAAACAAAGCTCATTTCAGAGGTCATCCAAAACTATACAAAAATGTCTGAGCTTGGGAATCCCAAAAACCTGACGAGTTCTCCAGAAGAGAGCAGGTCAGTCTGCCCTGGCCCCACTAAATCTACTAATAGCTAAAGAAAAGGCTGGGTCTTCCCTCTCCTCACAGCCATGACCCCAGGGAGGGGCATCAGGGAACGACTGTCTCCTAAGTCACTGCTACCATCAGTGACTAGTGACCCTCACAGCAGTAGTGACTCACAGATGCTGAAAGTCCATGACCTGTGTTGCTCTAACGCCCAGTTTTAGTCCAGTATTCAATGTTGGTCTAGCACTACCTGCTGTGGTCACTAGCAGGACCACATATAGTGTGGCCCAGAGCAGACTACTATGAGGAAATCCAAAAGTTTACACTCTACTATTTATATGTTGTAATTACAACTATAAAAAATTGTTTCTATCAGAAAACAGTGTCAGTAAAGTATTAGCCCGTAAATATCTTCATTACAAAAAAAATGTACAAATTCACTCTTCTCACCAGAGTACAGATATATATATTACAGATCCAACAGTATATCTGAACAATCTGAGTTTTCAAACTATAGCACAAAAGCTTAATGACCAATACTCAACAGTGACTGTTCAAGAAACTGCCTTATTTCCAGAGATTTCTTCCAAAATATTTAGAAGTGAACAAGCAATGTTTAATTTTTCTTCATTCTGCCTGTCTATAGAAGCAAATTCTCAGCCAAATAAGCAGCCACCCTTCCAAAGACCACAAATCCCAGCCTCCTGTGCAGTTAAGTATGATCACATGACTAAATCTGACCAATAGCACATGGGGGAGGGGTGAAGCCCCTGTTGTCCAATGGACAATCTAATGGAGAGGAGGAGACATTAAAGGAAAAAGTGTTTATAAATCAGCTATGACTCATTCTACAGCTATCAGCAATAAAGGTTGTGAAAGAAAGGAGAGTCCTGCTTGGCTATAGTGGGGGAGGCTGTGTAGAATGCTTGCCTCATGTGTGTAAAGTCCTAGATTTAACTTTCAGCACAGCTAAGGGGAGAGGGGCAGGGAGTGGGGACAGGAAAGGCATCCCTGAGGCAGTGATGCAGAGAAAGAAGAGTGAGTGTCTGGAAAGGAGACAGGGAAGCAGCAGAGAAGTACCATTCGGCCATCTGCACAGGAACATGAAAGCTGCCAACCTCCTGTCACAAAGAGGACACCCATGCTGAGCCTGGGTCCTGAAATCACTCCCTACAAGTACTTGAAGAGGAGCCTCAAGTACTCACTCCTCTGAACCAGGTATCACGAAGCTCTCCAATGCCAGTGTCAGCAGCCCAGACATACCCAAGACACAACCTTAGCCATGAATCCCATTAAATAGTTCTAAATAATCAACTAATCGTTGAAATTTTCCTTTGTTTTTTAAACTTTAAAAAAAATAACAGAGGATGAACAAACAAAAGCTAGGGGTGTTTGCCTATGAAGATGTTGTTTAAAGAAGAGTTGATACCTTCTAAATGCTGGTTCAAACCATGTCAAACCATCACAGCAGGCCCCCACAAGGCAAAGCATCTCGATTATGAGATTTCAATGTTGTATAATAAAATGACTCATCATCAAGATATGACTTTTACATGACTACTGTATATTACACACACATATCCCTTAGTCAAAAAACATTTCTCTAGCTTAGTAACATTTAAATTTAGCTTATTAACAATAACATACATAAAAAAATCATCCTTGAGGAGAACAGCATCTATTCAGAACTAACTGCCCAGAGTCCAGCCTGGCTCCCTGTCAGCACAAGCTTGCCTTGGCAGAACCACAGCAGGTTACATGTCCAATGTAAGGTTCCACTCTCAACCAAGAACTGGAACTCATCACAGAATTCTCAAAGGAGAATTTCAAAGCTAAAATATAACTTTAAAAAGCATAGTTGTTTAATTCAATGTACTTCCAAGTCAAATTTTGTTTTTATATACAAATAAGAAACTAAAATTTAGAAAAAAAAATAGCACTTGCTTGCATTAGCTAATGTGAACCTTTATTTTAGTCATGTGACACCTGCAGTCAACTCTCACATACCCAGCAAAAGACTTTACACACCAGCTTAACATTATCAAGTTGACATGAAGCATAATTTCAAAAGATGCCTTCATTTAGGGACAACCTTAGGTAACTTAAAATAATTTAATAATTTTTTCCAAGTAATTAAACACCAATTTTAACCCTCATATTTTATAATCCCAACCTGTGCAAGCATTGGGTTATGAATTACCACAGACTGTCTTGCCATCAAACACAGCAACTGATAGGGTAGCACAGGGTCCCAGCCTTTAGTACGCTACTACTCTGGTCCTACAGCTGTGACAGGTAAACTTAAGTTATAGGTGACCCTGTCTATTATGTCCAAGCAAGAGATCTGCTCCTAAGATGAAAGTTACTGTTTAGAAATACCACAGAATTGGCTGGGCGGTGGTGGCGCACACCTTTAATCCCAGCACTTGGGAGGCAGAGGCAGGCAGATTTCTGAGTTCGAGGCCAGCCAGGGCTATACAGAGAAACCCTGTCTCGAAAAACCAAAAAAAAAAAAAAAAAAAAGAAATACCACAGATTTATTAAGACTAATAGCTACAAGTAAGTACACAGTCAAGTTCTTGACAGACCTTCTGGAAACTCCTGTTATTTGCTGGGTTTGAAGGCTAAGTTCCTTTTTGAGAGGGAGAAGAGTTGCTGGTTAGAGGGACACCAGCTGGCAGGTGTGAACAAGAAGAAAATGGCATATGAACACACATCTGATCACAAGTAGCAAGAGACTCCCAAATTAAGCCCTCCCTCTGAGTCTTATTATGTATAATGTCCTGCAGTACAAAATAGTTCTTGGTCATCCAAAATTCTATACAAAATTTCTTTCTGGAACAGACATTTGCCAACCATATACTTTGTAACATCTCTGTGCTATTCAAATTTCCGTGCTATTAAAAACCGTTTAAAGTAATATCCAAAGTAAACACACACAGTACTTTTTTTCCTTGACAGTTACATAACACCCATGACAAAGTTCATACCATGTCTGAAACAAGGAATCTTAGCTTCATCCTCAGTCACTGCATTGCACAGACTTGAGCTCCTGTGCTCACCACTCCTCACTCTCATCTGTGAGTCACAAGCACAGGAATCCAGCATGAAGAAATTTCAGTGACAGGACACTCTCCAGGGACATCTCTCTGGCCTAGGGTCTAGCCTAGGGTCTTCTTGAGTATCCATGTTCTCTTAAATGTTATCTTTCAACCCTAGCACATAGCAGTGGCTGAGGTTAAAATTTTAAATTTTAAATTTTAAAATCTTCAAGAAGCTCCACTGGGTCAATTTCCTATCCTTACAAATAATTATCATCCCTTCAATTCTATTCCTTCAAATGAAAACAAGGTCTTCAACATTCACCAGGCACACAAAATGTGTGTCTGTGCCTTACAGACACAGGGGCAACACTTCTAGAGTAATTTCTGAGCTTATGCCTCTCTGAGGTAAATAGGAACTTTCTGTGGCCATTTTTACAGAAGAACTTGGTGTAGATGCTGACAAGAGTGTTTTAACTTTTTGGCAAGGTCTGAAGTCTAACTCTATTTGGACAGTACCACAGACACGACCCATGCCAGGGCAGAAGCTCCGAAGGGCAGGGTTCTTTAAGACATGTACCCTGAAAATCCATATAACCAAATAAACCTTCTGAACCATTATTCCTCTGAATCTTGACAAGTGAAATTTGAGCTCCTGTCTCCCACTATTTAAAAATGTAATTCTTTAAAACAATTAAAAGAAATTTAACAAACAAAAAGTAAGGTAACTCCACTACATTATTAACATCTCAAATCAAAGTACCTAATAGTTATTCTTAACATGCAAAGTACAAAGTGTCAAAAGAGAAATGTAAGTATTTAAAGAAAAAAATAACTTCCCACCAAACTTTATGACTTATCAATATGCAAAAAGAACTCTATACCATAACAGTTAAACGCAAAGAACAAAATGCACCAGTGGTCTCAATTCTTCCACTCAAAAGCAGACTAGTTTGCTTTGGGGGAGTGACAAGTTTCATTACAAGGCTCATCTAAACTGTACTTCTGCAAACCCGAAATTAACTCCACCAAAACCTGTACCCAAACAGTCTCTAGGTTACAGTCCTGAGTCATCACACAATACTTAATAATAAGTTAGGAGCCGATGATCAGAAACCCAGGCTAACAACTGACATAGGCCTCCTGGAGTCCTGGCTGTATGACCTTGGACTAGTCACTGCCCACCTCTAGGCTCAGTCTGCTCATCTGTAAAATGGGTAACATTTCCAACTGGGAGGTTATTCAAGGGAATATATAAAACTGTAGTTTAAAAGGCTGGCACCAATCTATGAGTGTGCAAACAGTTACGAGGAATATTTTCTGGGGATATGGCAGAACTCAAGAAGCAAATGATGCTGCACCTCGACGACAGGAGTCATATAATCTAGGGCTGGGCAAAGACAAGACAAGTCGTTGGAGTCACTGACTCACGAATTTTGCCATTTTTAACTATTTCGAGGTAGGGAGGGGCCTCTAGCTAAGTGCTGATATTCAGCCGCTCTGGGGCCTCTGGAGGAGCCTGAGTGGGTCTGCGCCTATAAATAGATGTTGAAGTTTTGTAGCGCTACACAGGTCTCCATTCTAATTCCTGTCTCCTCCCGCTGCTATGCAGGTCACCCAGGCCCCTCCGGTGCCTGGGTCGCCCGCGCTCACCTCCCGACTTCCGAGCACACCGGGTCCCCAGGCCCGGGCGCGGGCCCACTGAGCCTCGCAGACAGCAGGCTGCCGACCTTTGCCGGCCCGGCCCGGCCAGGCCTTGCGTCCTCGCCTCCCGGCCGCCAGCCCCATTTTCTGAACCCGTGCATTGTCCTTGCCCAGAACCCCGGCGTTCCGCACGCCGGTGGGGACCGAGAGGAGGGACGAGGGAGGAGCTGGGGGCAGAGGATGAGGAGGAAGAGGAGGAGGAGGAGAAGGAGGAGGAAGACAGCCTCCTCCCCTGCGCTCGGGCGGACAGTGGAGGTCTGGCGCCGGCCCGGCCCGAGGCAGCGGGTCCCACCCGCCGCAACTTTCCTCGGGGACGCGGCCTTCTTCCCCGGGCCCCGGGCCACCCGCCCGCTCCTAAGATGGCAGGTCCCTCCCTCCCTCCGCTAGAGGCCTGGCGAGCCCGGCTCGCAGGCCCCGGGAAGCCGCGCGCAGGGCCGCGCCGCGCCGGGCGGGGCGGACACTCACCGGGACGATGGCGGGGCGCTCGCGCCGCTCCCTCCGGTGAGTCTCAGCCTCGAGCTCCCGCGCCGCGCTCCCGCCGCGGCCTCCGCAGCCAGCGCCGCCCCGGCCGCCTCTCTCCGCCCCCGGCTCCCGGCTCCGTGCCGCAGCCGCGCTGGCTCAGGGTCCGTCGGGCTGGCGGGGCCGGCGGCGCCCGCGGCCGGGGAGGCGACAGCCCCTCCCCGGCAAATACCGCAGTCCCCGGGCCCCCGGGTGCCGGCGGTGGGGCCCGGCCCGGCCCGGTGCGGAGGGCGGCGGCGGCGGCGAGGCCGGGCGCCGAGCGGCGGCCGCTGCCGGCCGCTTCTTGCCGACGAGGATTTTGTAAATCTCACAAAATGGCGCGCGCTCCGAAGCTGCGCAGCGAGCAGCGCCGGGGCCCGAGCGGCGGCGGCGGCGGCGGCGGCTCCGCCAGGAGAGCCCGGACCGCCCGCCCCCGATCCCGCACAGACACTCGCGCACACTCACCGCGCGCACACTCGCCCTCGCACACGCTCCCTCACACTCACACCGGTCCCGCCCGCTCGCCGGCGGCGGCGGCGGCAGCGGCAGCGGCACCAACAGCAGCAGCAGGAACAGCAGCACAAGCGGCGGCGGCAGTGGCGCCCGCACCCCCGCTCGGGGAGTCCGCTCTCTCAGCCCGACCTGGGCCGCGATCGGCAGCAGCGGCGGCAGCAGTCTCTCCGGATCCCCCCGCCGCGGTTGCCGCCGCCACCCCCGCCTCACTCCAATGGGGCTTTTTATTATTATTCGGGCGGGAAGCGAAAGGGTTTAAAAAAAAACCAACCAACAAAATGGCGACGGACCGACCCGGTCGCTATAGCAACTGTCAATCAAAACGCAAAACCCCGGCTGACGTGCTGACGTCCTCCGCCCGCCCCCCGGCCCCAAGCCGGCGGGCGGGGCCTGTTGCTCGGGTAACGGCAGATTCCGTTCCCTCCTTCCCTCTCTCCTCCGTCCCCAGCCAACCACCCAACCCCCCTCAGGTCACGTGAAGGATAAATTCGGAGCTCGGGCCCGCTACGAGTGTCAGAGGAGGGCGCGTGATTCGCTCGGGGGAGGGGAGAGGAGGAAGGGAAGGGACGGGGGCGAGGCGGTGGCCTGCCGGTGCGCGAGCTAGCGCCTGCCGCCCCGCGGCTGCCTCGCCCCGCCCCCGCGCTCGCTCCCACGCCGACTGCGGCCGGGCCAGCGCGCGCGCCCCGCAGCGCGCCTCCGCGCCTCGAGCCCGCAGCCCCGCCCGCGCGGCCGGGGAGGGAAGGGGAGCGGAGGGCAGACCGCCCACCCTGCGGCCCGGCGAGGCCGCCGTCGCTCGCTCCTCGCCCTACTGGGCCCGCGCGGGCCGCCACGATCGCCGGCGTCCGGCTCACCTCCGGAATTCCGGCCGCGGCTGTAGGCGCGCGGCCGCCACCTTGCTCGGACCGTGCCCGCGCGCGGCCGCGCAGAAACTTTCCAGGCTGGGCACGCTCCCGGGCGCCGGTTCCCCGGCTTCTCCATCGGAATGCTCAGCCAGGACCGACGCCAGGGCTTCTGGGGGGGTGTGGGGGAAGTTGGTTTTTGTTTTTGATTCTTGCCTGTCGTAAGTCACCTCGGTTTCCCGATTCTTAATTTGCCCACTTGGCCTTAACCGTCGAATCTTTACTGGAATTCTGCCTCTTTTTTATTTATTCTACTGTCTTCCGCCTGGCTAAATACCGCTGGGTTGTGCTCTCAGGCCATTGACACTCAAGTCTCCTGTGCTGGCTACTTTGTAATTAGTAGACAGCCACTGGCTAAAATTGTATTTTGTGCCTATCCTAAAATAATGGCGTTAGCTAGTAGCTTAAAAGGGTACACATAAAGATATTTTTGTATGTATATATATACACTGTTGCACACCAAAAGTAACTGGATTGATTTCTACACTTGATTGTTGCCACATTGGTGTTGACGTTTTGCTTACGCTCTTTGCAACAGATGCAGTCTTATAAACAAATGTAAAAACACAAATACTGGTCTTGGTGCAGTGTGACCCTTGGAAACAGTTGCCTTCAGTGATGTCCAACAAACCTCCTATAGTAAGTACACCATGATACACTAAAGCAGCTGTTCACCTAATACATACAGTCAAGGAAAGAAGAAAAAAAAGACCAAACTAAAGTAAATCAGGCCACGGGAAGGGAAATAACTGCTTTAGACTGCCCCGGATATCAAAAATTGCAGCATCTAACTAACATACTTTTGGCTGCCCTGTTGGTATAATTAAAGTCCACAAACAACGTAATTAATCTGAAGAAACTGAAATGACCAAGAGTGTCCGGTTCACAGAAGTTAGTACCTGGTCCTTCCCAAACACAAGCTTCCTCCAGTTCTTCCTCCTGCCTCACCTCCGGGCTTCTCACCACAGTGACCCGAGGGTTTTTGTCTTTTTTGGGGGGGGAGGGGGAAGGGTTTAGAGACAGGGTTTCTCTGTGTAGCCCTGGCTGTCCTGGAACTCACTCTGTAGACCAGGCTGGCCTCGAACTCAGAAATCCGCCTGCCTCTGCCTCTCAAGTGCTGGGATTAAAGACTTGCGCCACCGCCCAGCCCGAGTTGTTTTTTGTTTTGTTTTTTGTTTTTTTTTTTTCCAACACAACGCTAAAAACTAAAAACCCCATCAAATGTTTAAAACCGGTGAAGGAGGAAGCTTGCTTAATCTATGGGTAGCAGTGGCCAACTATGACAGTGTCTCAAGAAGTAGGTCAAGCCAGAAGGCACTCAGTGTGAGGCATAATCTCAGAGCCGTACATACTCAGGCTTAGGAGGTGTTGGTCCCCATATCTAGGAGATGCACCCTCCTCCAAGCCCATAGTATGGCGGCCTTACCTGACACAAGTCAATCAATGAGTTGTCATGTCTGGGCTGGCAATGCTATCAAGTATTTGATATAGATGTCACCTATAAAGTGGCCTGCACATTATGGCTGGTGACAATCAAGGGACACAGCAGCCTCTGGAAGAAGCACCAGTCTAGTGTTAACCAGATACGGAAATTACAATTTTGGTTTTATGTGAGAATCCCATCTGAGAACATGGAAAAGCAAAGACAATCCTCCTAGTGTCAGTCACTAACATCCAGCCCATTCTAGAGTGCCCAGTCCTCACAGAAAATGACCCATCCCATTCTACAGAGAGAAGACAGGTGACTAGTGACACCACCTATGATCGGTGAGAACCAATCAATTCCAAGCATATTTGCAACCTGGTGTTCTCACTGCACCAAAGTGTTTATTTGGAGAGTAAATCTTCATAGAGGTCATCTAGTCAAAAACTAAGGTCTTTGGGTTGCACCCAGATTCCAAATGACCAATGTCTTTATAACAAATTGGATATAGAGACAGAACAAACCACTGGCAAGGGATGGAAAACCAAGGGGCAAGGAAAATTGGAGGCTACTGAACCCTGGCCAAGGATCCCTGCTGTTAAGTCTGCACCTCATTGGTGATGGAGACCCTGTTGGGATGCCAACAAGGTTTCTCCTGGCTCCCTCACACCCTGTTAGTGAGCATCTCAGTGGTGCACTATTTTAAACCCATTAGGTTGAATAGATGGAATCCTGATGGGAGTTAAACCAAATATTCCAAGGACAAATGAACTCTGCCCTCAGGCAAGGCGAGAAGGGAAACAATTCGGAATTCAGCCCTGGACAGTGCCAGGCCTGCAGTCCAACCCCTTACCCTTCGATCTCCACAGACTGGGACTGATGGAGTAATTTCTGGTACTTGACTGCATACTGTTCAGATTTAAAAGCCATTCATATATATAAAGTAGTAAAACAAAGGAAGATGAAGAAACTGATGCTGATAATAGGATGTGAACTAAGAAGCTAATATTTCTCTGCATCTGAGGTCCAAAAACAAAAAACTAAAACATATATGGTCATTTAAACAATGTAACAATGTGAAAGAGTAACGGTGTAAACACCACTCAGAGGTGCTGGATCAAAACCTGGGCTCTTAAAACCTAACACTCTAAGGAGACAAATAGTGAGAATGTGGAGATTTATTCAACTTAGCTACACCAGGAAGAGGAACAGAAGGAGGCCCATTGGATAGAGGTCAAGAAGTAAGCTCAGTTAAGCAGTCCCTGCCGAGCGCTGTTCCACCCATCATAAACAAACTCTGAGCTCCTCTTGTGCAAGGTGGTCTAACAAGTTGTCAGAACGATATGAAATTTCTTTCCTCTCAGCCAAGTTCCTCTACTGACTGGCACTGAGACCTGTTCCTTCTCCCAGCCTGCGACTCCTGGGGAAATTCCAATTCCTTGGGGTGCATTGTCTGATAGCCAGTGGGAAAATTTCATTTCCTCCTGCCAGGAAGCTTACAAGATTGCCCAGAAAAGTCCTCATACTGTCTTCATGGTAACATATATTCTTCCAGGGTTTCCTAGGGAAATGTGGGTGAGTGCTCACTCTCCACGTGCACTAAGTGTCCTTCTTTATTACTTGTAAAAATGATGGGGTTTTTGTTTGGTTGTTTGTTTGGTTTTGGTTTTTCGAGACAGGGTTTCTCTGTGTAGCCCTGTCTGTCCTGGAACTCACTCTGTAGACTAGACTAGCCTTGAACTCAGAAATCTGCCTGCCTCTGCATCCCAAGTGCTGGGGTTCTTTTTTTTTAAAAAAAAAAAAAAAAAAAAAAAAAAAAAACCTCCCTGAGGACCCATGGGGCAGGTAATGATTGCTGGAGGAAAGAGAGTACAACTACTGGTGAATTACCCATGCTCCTCCAGTAAATAATCTCTCACCCATGCTCCTATGAGAACATCAGTGAGTGTCCCCAAATGTGACTATTGGCTATCTGTGCTCCCTGCGCATCTGGTGTACATTCCGTAAGGCAGGAGGACAAGCATCTTTATGTTGACTTCTTTGCTGCTAAAATGAATGAGAGAAAGAGATGAAGCCTGTGTGGTGAGGCTGCATCGTGGATACAGCAGCTTGCACTCAGCAAGCCAGCCAGCTTCTCTGTGGCTGCCTATCCACTCCCAGCACATCCCAAAGCAAGTCCACCCCGACTTCCTCCCTGCCTCTCAGCCCTGGTCCTGAATGAAGTGCTGAGCCAGCACCTTAAACTGCTTTCCGCCCAGATACGGTTCAAACAGTTCCCTTGTCTTGAAAGCTATACTCATTTCCTTCTCAGTCTGTTAGGTATGTTTGCCAGGATTATTTCATAAATTATCATTAACAGTTTCGTTTCCTGGACTTTAAGAAAAACATAAATAAATAGAAGACATGAAGTTTCAATAAGAAGAGAACATACCTCAACAAGGAGGAAGCTGATAACCGATGCCTGAAAGCTGTCCTCAGACCTCTGCACAACCCTGCATGCATGCACAGAGAGAGAGAGAGAGAGAGAGAGAGAGAGGAGAGAGAGAGAGAGAGAGAGAATCTCTCTAATGTTTTTTTTTTTAATTTTAGTATTTAAAGAAAATATGAAAAAAAATTGTTAGGCTGACATACATGGTTTCTTCTGTTTGAGAACACTTTGAACCTGTGCTGTGATTTTGGCACCACTTAGGAAGAAATGCAGTCCGCATAGATCCACACCTGTCTCTGGTTCCTATTGCTGCAATGAAGCACCATGACCAAGTTGGGGAGGAAAAAGTTTACTAGGCTTACACTTCCACATCATTGCTCATCACTGAAGGAAGTCAGGACAGAAACTCAAGCAGTGTCTACTGGCTTGCTCCTCATGGCTTGCTCAGCCTGCTTCCTTAGAGAACCCAGGACCATGAGCCCAGTGGATGGCTCTGCCCACAGTGGGCTGTGGTCTCCCCCAATTAACACTAATTAAGAAAATTCCCTATAAGATTGTCTACAGCCTGATCATAGAGAGGAATTTTCTTAATTGAGGTTGCTTCCTCTCTGATGACTCCAGCTTGTGTCAAGTTGACACAAAACTATCCAACACAACTGACCCCTTGTCGACTTGACACACAGACACATCACTGTGAAGCCACAAGTCTTCCCTTCTCACCCATTCCCAACATCTCACGTTGAAAATACGAATAACTCTAAAAGTCCCATAGTCTTACAAACTCAAACACATTAAAGTCCAATCTCTTTAATAGATCCAAAAATCTCTTAAAAGTTCAAAGTCTTTCAGCCATGGGCTCCTATAAAAATCAAAATCAAGTTAAATACTTTCTTCAAGAAGGAAGAACAAGGGCACAGTCACATCTGAACAAAGCAAAAACTCCAATTAGTGTAAATAACTCAATGTCCAATTATCTGGAATTCACTCATGATCTTCCGGGCTCCTCCACGGGGTTTGGGTCACTTCTCCAGCTCTGCACTTTGCAACACTCAGCTTGTCTTCTAGGCTCCGGCTGGCTCCACTCCACAGCTGGTGCTGCTCTTGGTGGTCATCCCATAGTATTAGCATCTCCAAAAACTGCTAGGGTTCCTGGGCTACATCTTCACCAATAACCTTTCCTGGGCTCTCTTCAGGACCACAGCCCCGCCACACAGTGCCAAGCCCCAGCCGCCCTCCATGACCCTTTCATGCCTTCAAATCCAGGGCCACCTGGGTGACGCTTACACTGCCACGTTCAGCTGCCAGCACAAGGTACAACTTCAGCCACCTCTGGAACACAGTTCTTGTGTGCTGACAGAAGAAATACCAGAAGACTTCACCTCAATGATACTGGTCTCTTCTTAATCACAGTTGATTCTTCAACCCAAGCTGACCAACATCCATTGTCCCAGTAACTCTGCTGTCTTGTTAATCACAGCTGACTCTTCAGTCCCAGATGATCAGACATTACAGATTCTTCACACAAATAGCCGAGTAGTCTTTCCTTCCTTCTGAAACTTCCAAACTCAAGTCTCCATCTTCTGCACCTTTTCAAGCTTCTCATCCCCCAAGCTCCCACAGAATATCCCGCTGAGCTCTCAACACTCAATGGCTTTTCTAGCCAGATTTCCAAAATCCTTCCACAATCCTCCCCCAAAACATGGCCAGGTTGTCACAGCAGCACCCCACAATGCTGGCACCAAGTTTTTTTTTTGGGTTTTTTTGTTTTTTTTTTTTTATTTTGGTTTTTCGAGACAGGGTTTCTCTGTATAGCCCTAGCTGTCCTGGAACTCACTTGGTAGACCAGGCTGGCCTCAAACTCAGAAATCCACCTGCCTCTGCCTCCTAAGTGCTGGGATTAAAGGCGTGCGCCACCACCGCCCAGCTGGCATCAAGTTTTTATCTCTGCAATGAAACACAATAACCAAAGGAAAGTTGGGAAGGAAAGGGTTCGTCTGACCTACACTTTCATATCACTGGTAATCTTCAAAGGAAGTCAGGATAGAGATTCAAGCAGGGCAGAAACCTGGAGGCAGGAGTAGATGCAGAGGCTATGGAAGGATGCTGCTTACTGGTTTGCTCTCCATGGTTTACTCAGCCTGCTTTCTTATAGATCCTAGGACCACCAGCCCAGGGATGGCACCACCCACAGTTGGCTGGGTCCTCCCCATCAATCACTAATTAAGAAAATGCCCTACAGGCCTGCCTATAGCCTAATCCTATGGAGGCATTGTTTTGTTTTGTTTTGTTTTGTTTTGTTTTGTTTGTTTTGTTTTGTTTTGTTTGTTTTTCAAGGCAGGGTTTCTCTGTGTAGCTCTGGCTGTCCTGGAACTCACTCTGTAGACCAGGCTGGCCTCGAACTCAGAAATCTGCCTGCCTCTGCTTCCAAGTGCTAGGATTAAAGGCGTATGCCACCACTGTCCGGCCCCAAGGAGGCATTTTCTTAATTGATGTTCCCTCTTCTCAGATGACTTTAGCTTGTGTCAAGTTGACATAAAACCAGCCAGCATAACACCTAAGCAATAATTTTTCCAAATTAGCAGGTGGAAGGGGAATGCCCCCAACAAGGTTGACAAGCAATTCATTGCATGGAACTCATTGTTAGGAAGGAGGCTCAGACTGCAAACCCTTGCCAGTCTCCAAGGGCTCAGTAATACAAAAGTTCTTGCCAGTGTCCTTTGTCAGGGCTGTGTCATTTAAGTGTGGAGGAGATACTGTTGTCAGCTGCACACTAACCAGCATTTTCAACATTTTCTCTATTTTTCTTCAAATCAATACTGTAGCAATGGCATTATCTTACAATGTTACATTTACAGCTCTATTTCTAACCTATAGATACATACTTTAAGGACAAGGATCTCAGTCTCTGTCTCTCTCTCTCTCTCTCTCTCTCTGTCTCAGTACCTGAGGATTAGAACTCAGAGCCTCCTGCATCCTGCATGCTAGGCAAATGCTGTACCACTGAACTACATCTCCAGCGTATGGATTCTGGGTTTTCATCTTTATCTCACACGGGCATACCTGGCATGTTGTAAGTACTGTTTTTGTATTTGTGTGTGCCTGTATATGTGTGCTTGGGTTGTCTTTTGTGTATGCTAGAGACTGAACTCAGTGTCTCCTGCTCTACCACAAAACTACACCACTAGCTCTATTTTGATTTTTCTTTCAAATATTTATTTATTTATTTATTTAGAGACAAGGTATCACTATTGTGGCCATGGCTTGCCTGGAACTTGCTCTGCTGCCCAAGCTAATATCAAAGTCACAGAACTCTGCCTGCCTCTGCTTCCCAAGTGCTGGCTAAAGGCATACACCAATGAAGTAAAAGACTGTACTGTTTCCTATCGTCTCCATCCTATCTATAGAGGTCTGAAGCCATTGACTGACATGTACAGCAGCAGGAAATGAGTGTTTTCTGTGCTTAACCTGGATGGGAATTTTATACTGCCAGAGGAAAGAAGGATTATTCAACAAAGCCTAAAAAAGCAGGTTCCCCTCAGAGCCATGGCAGTGTGGGTGGTCACTATACATCCCTGAAGTTCTGGGATGGCCGGGTGTCTCAAACCAAAGTGTCCTCATCCACTTAGCACTTGGTCCCAACTAAAATCTAGTTTGAAAACTACAGATCTAGGGAGACAGCTCAGTCAGTGAAGGGCTTGCCTGAGTCAGTCTCCAGCACCCACATAAAAAAGCAGGCAAGATGGTGCACAGCTGGGTTCCCAGCACTAGGGAGGCAGAGCCTAGCAGATCCCTGGGGCTTACAGGCCAGCCAGCTTAGCCTAATCAGTGAGCTTGAGATTGAAGAGCACCACTAAGGTGGCTGGGCTGGAGAGATGGCTCAGCAGTTACAAGCACTGACAGCGCCCGGCACTTGGGAGGCAGAGACAGGCAGATTTCTGAGTTCAAGGCCAACCTGGTCTACAAAGTGAGTTCCAGGACAGCCAGGGCTATACAGAAACACACACCCCCAAAAAAAAAAAAAAAGCAGTCAAATGATCTCTCTGCATATACTTTTGTCAGCCTTAAAGGCAAAGTCAAATGTCAAAAAGCTGTCTTATGAGAGACAACACACACACCTATCCTTTCCCATATTTATATTTCCTTTCAGTCTTTTCTTTCTTTCATTTACTTTTTTACCTTTTTATTGATTCTTTGTGAATTTCACATCATACGTCTCAGTCTGACTCATTTTCCCACCCCTCCATGTCTACTTCAGCCTTCAGAATCGCCACACACACACACACACACACACACACACAAAAGAAAAAAAAAATCTCGCCGAGGAAGCTGCACTGTGTCCCACAGTATACCCTTTTGCCCAAACAGCTTTACTTGCAGTTTATTGCAATGAATCATTGGTCTGATTGGAGGCCTCTGGCTTCTCCTCACAGAGACTCCTTTCGGATATCCTGTTGTTGTCCTGTGTTATGAAAATCCTGCAGCTTTTTCCGCGGGACCGGCTTCTTCACGTGCACCTGCAGTTCATTGATAAAGTATACGTTAGGGTGGCCAACTCAAAGCTCTGGATCTGGACCTGGGTGTTAGCTGAGTTGGTTAACATGCCAGCTCTCCCTAGCTCAAACCACCAGGGCCAGCTCTCCCACTTTGCCCAGGTGAGAGATGGGGCCAGCTCTCCCACTTTGCCCAGGTGAGAGATGGGGCCAGCTCTCCTTCCTGTGGCAGCTGGCAAAGGGCTGAATAGGCTTCCTGCATCCATGGCTCCAGGGCTGGCTCTAACACACGGCGCCACCCGGGTTCCTGGGCTCGAACCCTTGAGTCAGCTTACACATGCCCATTCCTCCGAACCAGCGCTACTGTGCTGCTCAGGCAAGGAAGGTATGGGGGCTGCTCTCCCGAGTGCCTTTTGTTTATTTGTATTCTATGTATTCGGGTGTTTGTTTTGCCTGTGTATATATTTGTGCATCACATGCATACAATGCCCTCAGAGGCCAGAAGAGATCGTTGGATCCCTGGAGTTACGGTTACAGATGCTTGTGTGCCATATAAGTGCTGGAAACTGAACCCAGGCCTTCTGGAAGAACAGCAATGCTCTTAACTGCTGACTCATCTCTCTGGTCCCCTACAGACTTCGTTATGCAGAAAAGTATTGATTGTATCTCCCCTTTTATTGGATAAGACAAGTGGAAGAAAGCTGGACAGGGGGAGATGTCCCAGATAATAAATGCTTATGTTCAAGAATTTAAAAAAATATTAAGCATATCATTTAAAAAGCCAAACTGAACTGAGAATAAAATCAAGCACTGATGCCTCCTTCCAGGCTCCCCGACTCCTATGTGCTTCCCTAAGGCCACAGGAAGACTATAAAATTCCATGCTGTATCATTGCTTGCTGAAAAGCTTAAAGGACACCAGGCTGGACTAGGATGAGGTTTGAACTCAAGTGTTTTGCACTCCCATCCCTTTGTGATCTGCCCCCTCTGCTTTCTTTGCTGAGGCTTCTAAAATGTGTGCTTCCTAACACAAGTGGTTATTTCATGGTTGTTGTCCTTCCCATGGGAGACCTCATTCCCTATGAAAGTAAATATCTCCTGGGTCATTAGTGTGGGCTTCTTCTTCCGCCTGCAGGAGACAAGGAAGGCCTTCTAGGGCATAGACCTTACTTCCTAGTTTTTAGCTCAGCACTCAGCCCAGCACCTGATCTGTACAGAGCACAAGATAAATGCTTCTGAAAGAACAAAATCATCATTGAACTGCAAAAACAGTGAAGACTGGATGCAGCGGGTCAGCCCAGAGACCAGGAAATGGTTAACAACCAGGAGAAACTGGCTTTCAGTGTGGCTTAAGAGAGGTGGCCATCTGCTTCCGGCCTTCCTCTCCCACCAGATAAAACTTCCTGAACTTCAGTGGGAAGCCTGTCAGAGGACGGCCATCCTGGCACCAGTAAGTCAGAGCCGAGTGGCAACGGGGGCTCCACAGCATTCTTTTGCTTTTGCTACAAAGGAATATAGGAAAGATTGCCCCAAGAGTGGCAAGGAGCAGGTCACCTTCCAATGGCCAAAGATAACTTTGACATTTTCTTCTGGTTCATCTGACCCAAAATAGACCCATGTGGAGGAATAATTCACGGTAGACAACAGAAACAGGAGAAACTTCTTGGGCTTTGCAGCTGGACAAGTGAAGTGGAGTGTGCACCCCAGAATCCTGAGATGGCAGAGCCAGGGACACATGACCTGGAGGAAACTGGGGGTGTATTCTGATCAGGGCTCTCAGAGTGCCAGTCCCTGCCTGAGCAACATCACAGATTTTTTTGTTTGTTTGTTTTGGTTTGGTTTATTTTGGTTTTTCAAGACAGGGTTTCTCTGGACATCACAGATTCATAGATAGATGTTGAGGTTGGAAGGGAAACCACCCTTACCTGTCAAAACCCCTCACCCCTAGAAGGAATTGGTTACTTTGACCCAACATAGTAACTGAAGGGCCCCGGGGAAAAGGGGGCATGGGGATATGTTTTCTCATTATTGCTCCCTTCTCCTGGGAACTTGGGTCTTTGAATGAATTTTTTTTTTTTTTTTTTTTTTTTAAAAATTTTTTTTTGAGAAAGGGTTCTTGTTTTAAATGGGTTGTCCTGGAAACCCCTTCTGACGACCGGTGTTTTGAAAAATTTTAAAAAAACCCCAGATTTTTCCCAAATTGGGGTTTAAAAGGGCCCAAGGACCCCCTTAAAACTTTTTTTAAATTCATTTAAAGGGCAATTTGGGGAACCCAAAGGGAAAAAATTGTTTGTTTTTTTTTGGGGGTTGCTTTCCACTCCCCCCCAATTTTTTTTGTGTTTTTTTAAAGGTTTTAAAGGTTTTTTTTAAAAGTTCTTTTTTTGGGTTTTTTGACCATAACAACCCAAATTTTCATTTATTTTTAATTCCCCTACTTTAAAACCCAAAAAAAATTTTTCCAATTTTTCAAAATCTGGTTTTAAAAATATTTTTAAATTTTTTTTTAATTAACTCTTCAAACAAATTTTTTTTTCCTTAATTCTTTTGGACCCCCCCCAAACCACCCACCCAACCAAACAACCCAACCCCAATACTTAAACACCAACAAATGCAACATACTTAAAACCCCAATAATTTCCCCTCAAAATTAACCCACAAACCCCATTACCCAAAAAAATTTTCCACAAAAATTTTAAAACAAAAACCCCCCAAATTAAGGAAAGAACAAAATTCAAACCAACAAACCCTTTACCAGCCGCCCCAAACCCAAACCCTGTCCCACTCCCCCCTCATTTTCATGGAAACCCATCCCAACCCCCTTCCAACCCCCCCCAAAAATTTAAAACTTTTTTACCACCTAAATTAATAGGAAAACCCAAAACACCTAAACCATATTTATATCCCTTTTTTTTCCAAATTTTAGATTCCCTAAGTTCAAATTTAAATTTTTTTCCTTGGGAAAAAGAATGAATTCCTTATTAGGTCTAAATTTCCCCCCCCTTTACCCCAAAACACCCCTTAAAAACTTACCTTCTACCAACCAATTAAAAACCCCCTCTCCCCCCCTTTTATAAAAATTATGCCACCAACCAAAGCACCCCTTTCCTTTGGTATAGCAAATGTTCATCCTTACCCGGTTCCAAGTTAAATTAAAATGGTTTTTGGGGGAAAACCCCCGGGTCTACGGGGCATCCTTAGATCTGTGGTAGAGCCTGCTGAAATTTCCCACCCCGTAGCATTTCTTTAATGCCCTGGATTATGCCCATAAAAACCATTCTGACTAAAACCTTCCAACCGTTTATTTGTACTACTGAAGATCTTTAAAATGGCAATGATAGGTAAGTTTTCCCCACCCAAAACCCCACCTTACCAAAAAATACAAATTAAACGGCCTTATTTCAAAGTCATTAAAAAAGTACTATAATAAAGTTTCGCTCGAATTTGAATGTTTTCCGTTGCGGGAAATTTGAACTCAGGCCCCTCTGGAAGGAAAAGCAGTGCTCTTTACACTGAGCCCATCTCCCCAGCCTGATAAATTTTTTTTTTTTTAATTCAGACTAATTTTTTTAGTCTTTTAGGGGGGATTTGAATACTTGATTTTTAAACTTTTTCTTGGTGTACACTTTAAAGAATGAATTTGCCTTTAAATATTTTTCTACATACACCCCACACACACACACCACACACACACACACCCCAACACACAGTTTTTTGTATAGCCTGGCTGTTTGGCCCAAATAACCCAAAGTGGTTTTGAACTCACAGAGATCCACTGCCTCTCCCCCCAAGGCTGGGTTTAAAGATCCCAAATGGTCTGCCCCCTTTGTTTATAAAAGCTTTCCCGTTGTCTAGGAAAAAGTGCATGCTACATTAGGTATTCTTATACATGCATCATATGTGTGCAGAGTTGGAGGTGGGGTTAGCTCAGATAGGTTTTTCAGCAGTCATCATTTTGTTGTCGGACCTGAAAATCACAAATTGTTTGGTCGTGGGCTAGTGAGTCTTCGACCTCCCTGTTCTGCCCACCCAAAACCCAGGATCAGAGGTGTGCGGGCCCCATGTATAATTTTTTAATGGTCCGGGGATCTGAACTCAGCCTCAAACCTGACAGCAAGCTCTCTATGCACGAAACATTTTGCAGCCGCTTATGGATTAAAAGTAAAAATTTAGATATTTTAAGGTGGGAGAATTTTTTCGGAGAGGTTAGGTAAAATAGTTTAGACACCACACACACCGGACACACTCACTCACACTCACACACACTCAAATACAAATAGAACACACAAAACATTCAGACTACACACCATGTTAAATTGCCCACATACATTTTTCACATGAACACAAAAGTGAATGGAGTAAAATTTTAAAAGAGTGTGATTTAGTGCATGGCGAGACAGAGTAATGGAATTGCTCACACAAAAAATGGTTTTTAAAAATTAGGGGGAAAAGTGAGGGTGTTGCTACAAAAGTTTATCTTAGGCCCAAGAAGGCTGGTTTTTTCAGAAAAGGTTAATTAATTTTTGTAAATAAGGGTTTTTAAAGTGAAAAATTCCCCTTATAAATATTGGGAAAAAAAAGATATGTAAAAATTTTAAAATACATTTGAGTAGGGGAAAACCCTTTAAAAAATCCTGTATAAAACCGAACTGTGCAAGGAAAAGTCAAAAAAAAAATAATATATAAACTCTGGAAATGTCAGTCCTGGGGAAATGGCTCGGAGTTCCAACCTGTATTGCTTTTGAGAGGCCGAGTTGTAGCCCAAAACCCCCCCACTTAGGAAGCTCACAACCACTAAAAACTCCAGCTCCCGGGGACCCAAATACATCTTGCCTCCATGGAGATACAAAAAAAAAATAAAACGAAGAAATAAATCTTCAAAGTTTTGTACTCGAGCAAAAGATTAAAAAGTTTAATAAACAAGGCTCCCATTGAAAAATTTTTGTATCCCCATAAAATGCCCTATATTAATTCAATAATCCCCGGCTTGACCTTCTTAATCTGTGTTCCTTTTTTATACGTTCCTAGGTTGTGGTGACTCCAACCCATAACTTTCTTGCTGCTTCTAACTGTAATGTTGCTACTGTTATGAGTCACAATATAAAATATGATATGCGGCACCTGCTATTGGAGGGGGGAAGACCCACAGGGGAGGAAAAAACTGTTGCCTTTGACCGCTATTAACATGAAAAGATTCAAACCTTTCAACACAAAAACAGGTGAAGGAAAACCCTGGGGTGCTCCCTTGTCCGTGTGAAAACATAAGAAGTGTTGTAAATATTTTTATTTTCTGATGACCCGGGAAAGGCCCCTCAAAAACCAGAAGGGGATGGGGCCTTCGGGGAAAGGGGTGGATGTTGGTTAAGGTTTGGGGTAAGGGGAAAGGTTTAAAACTTGCTTTTTCACCTGTCCCATTTTATCCTTTTTTTTAATTTTTTTTATGTGCGGGGTTGGGTTTTGCATTATAAATGTCTGTTTTGGGGGGTTGGGACACCTGGAACTGTAATTAAGACAGTTGCAAACGCCGGGGGCGGGGGAAATTTGAAACTGGATCCTCGGTAAGAGCGTGACCCTCTCTTCAGCCCTTATAAAATTTTTTAAAAGAGGGTACACTAAAAAAACCGTAACTAAAGTGGGAGGGGGGAAACGGAAAACTGACCATTGAGTGCTGGCAGGGTTGGGGATATTTAAAAGATGGTTGGTGGTTTAAATGGAACCAGCACAGATAGATGTTTTTGAACACTAGGCCCTAGTTTGGGACTGCTGTTTGGGGGGGCTTGGAGTGTGGTCTTGTTAAGGAAATCTTGAAGGCCGCTTTGAGATCCTGGTTCATTTGGAAGCCCTCGCTTCCCGCTCCTGCCCCCGCCTAATCTGTCGTATATGCGGCTCCCGCCCTCTGGAACCATAAGCCAGAAAAAATCTTCCTTCTGTAAAATTTTTCTTTTTTATACGAAAACCAAAAGTAGGAAAAAAGATTAGAAGGGGTGACAAGTGGAGCCAAAGGGATGCCCCGCAGATGAAAGGAAGGAAAAGACCCCAACCCCCCCCCCCCAGCAGGGTGAGGGTGAGGAAAGAAGAGGGGTGAGGGAAAAACTGGGGGGGGACCCCCCAGGTCAGATCCACCTGGATCGGGAAGGGGGTAATCGAGTACAGTTCTGTAATTTCTGAGCTCGGTCTAAAAGAAGATATTGAACCGTCATGCAGGCTAAAATAAGTTTTTTTCTTTTTTTTTTTTTTTTTGAGACAGGGTTTCTCTGTGTAGCCCTGGCTGTCCGGAATCACTCTGTAGACCAGGCTGGCCTCGAACTCAGAAAAATTGCCTGCCTCTGCCTCTCAAGTGCTGGGTTTTTAAAGGCCTGCGCCACCACCCCCCGGCTTTTTTTTTTTTTTTAAAATAAGTTTTATGGTCTTAGAGCCATGGAAATAAAGATAAGAGAGTTCCAAGGAACCTCAATATTCAAGGGGCAAGGAAGCCAGGCAGGAGACGAGGAGGTGATTGGCCACTAACAGACTGCGTATTAAATGAACACATGATCTATAACGCCGCTTGGGAGGAAAGGGCGGCGGGGATCGGGGGAGTTTGAAGCCCGACTGACTGTGTGCAAGTTTAAGGCCAGCTTAGGCTAATGAGACTGTACCTAAACAAAAATCAAGTATTCCAAGTAAGCAACCAGATCAAATTGCTGGGGACCACGGGGGAGGTTTGTGGTGTCTCCAGGAGTGTGGGTGCTCACCATGGCACCCTGTCCCACTCTTTTTCTGCATTCTGACGCCCACATCCCGAAGGGACAGCGGACTACCCTATTTCCTTGCTCCCATCAGCCCCCCGCGAGCGGCACATCCTATGGCTCCAAATTTGGGTCACTGTGTTTCCAGGATGCCCCTTTTTCCCCCCAAAACCATGCCTTTTTCTAGCACCCCGTGTCTTCTGCTTCCGTGAGTACCTGACTAGCAGGTAGTGCTCCTGCCTCAGCCAAAATTTTCACGATGGTAGCTCGGAGGACAACGATTTGCTGGAGCCTGTGATAAGGAGGGCCTCTATCTCCATCCTAAGTTTGGAGTTGATCCAACCTGCTGACACCTTTCATAACTCCCGGTATACGAAACCAACCATTTATCCCATAGGCTACAGTCTCCTCCAAGCAGAGTTGCCATTTTTTGGGTTTGGCTTGGTCACCCCTGATTCTCCCTCTTTCCAACTAAATATACCTCTGGTTCCCCCCAAAAGTTTTATTTATTTTTTTTATTATTATTTTTTTTTTTTTTTTGGTTTTTCGAGACAGGGTTTCTCTGTGTAGCCCTGGCTGTCCTGGAACTCATCGTAGGGGCCCGGCGGCCTCGAAAATCGAAATCCGCCTCCTCTGCCTCCCAAGGGTGGGGGGGAAATTAAAGGCGGCGCCACCCGGCCCGGCAAAAAGTTATTTTTAAAAAGATTTATTTATTTTTTATTTATGAGATCTGTAGCTGTTACAAAAACACCCCCAAGAGGGCATTGGATCCCCTTTCAGATGGTTGTAAACCACCATGTGGTTGCTGGGAATTGAACTCAGGAACTTGAAGAGCAGTCAGTGCTCCTACCCCAACACCACACACACTCAAATACACAAAAAACACAAAAAACACTTTTCAACAAACACACCATTTTTCAATTGCCACACTACACATTCCCACAGAAACAAATGAAGTGAGTGAATTTTAAAGAGGTGATTTAGGCATGGGAGACAGATAAGGGGAATTGCTCACACAAAAAAAGGGGATTAAAATTATGGGAAGTGAGGGTTTTCTAAAAACAGATTTCTATCCCCAAAAAGGGAAGGCTGGCTTTTTCAGAAAGGTTAATTAATTATTTGTAAATAATGGTAAAGTGAAAAATTCCCCTTATAAATATTGGAAGAAGATATGTAAAAATTTTAAAATACAGTTTGAGTAGAGAAAACCTTTAAAAATCCTGTATAAAACCTGAACTGTGCAAGGAAAGTCAACAAAAAATAATATATAAACTCTGGAAATGTCAGTCCTGGGGCAATGGCTCAGGAGTTACCAACCTGTATTGCTTTTGCAGAGGACCTGAGTTGTAGACCCAATACCCACATTAGGAAGCTCACAACCACCTGAAACTCCAGCTCCCGGGGACCCAACATCACACTCTTGCCTCCATGGAGATACAAACAAAAATAAAACGAAGATAATAAATCTTCAAAGATTTGCTACTCAGAGCAAAAGATTGAAAAGATATATAAACAAGGCTCCCATTGAACTAATTTTGATATACCCAAAACAATGCCCTATATTAACTTCAATAATCCCACGGCTCTGACCTTCTTAACTCTGTGTTCCGTTTATACAGTTCCTCAGGTTGTGGTGACTCCCAACCATAACTTTCATTGCTGCTTCTAACTGTAATGTTGCTACTGTTATGAGTCACAATATAAATATCTGATATGCAGGACACCTGCTATCTGGAGGGGTCAAGAGCCACAGGTTGAGAACTGTTGCCATAGACCGCTATACTAACATGAGAAGATTCTAAACCATTCAACACAAAAAGCAGGTGAAGAAAAGCCTGGCGTGCATGCCTTGTCCGTGTGAAACATAAGAAGAGTGTGTAAATATTTTTATTTTCATGATGACCCTGGAAGGCTGCCTCAAAAACCAGAAGGAGGATCGGCTTCTGGGAAGGTGGACTAGTTGGTTAAGGTTCTGGGGTAAGAGGAAGGTTTAACTTGCTTTTCACCTGTACATTTTATCACTTATTTTAATTTTTTTATGTGCATTGGTGTTTTGCATCTATGAATGTCTGTGTGAGGGAGTTGGGACACCTGGAACTGTAATTACAGACAGTTGCAAACTGCCCGATGGGTGCTGGGAATTGAAACTGGATCCTCTGTAAGAGCTGCTGAGCCATCTCTTCAGCCCCTTATACAATATTTTACAAGAGGGTACACTGACAACCGTAACTAAAGTGGGAGAGTAACGGAAACTGACCACTTGAGTGCTGGCAGGGTTGGGGATAGTTAGATGGTATGGTGGTTTGAATGAGAACCAGCACAGATAGATGTTTGAACACTAGGTCCCTAGTTGGCACTGCTGTTTGGGGAGGCTTGGGAGTGTGGTCTTGTTAGAGGAAGTCATTGAAGGCCAGCTTTGAGATCCTGGTTCATTTGGAAGCCCTCAGCTTCCTGCTCCTGCCCCACGCCATAATCTGTCTGCTATATGCGGACTCCAGCCCTCTGGAACCATAAGCCAGAATAAAATCTTCCTTCTGTAAATTGCCTTTTTTATCACAGAAACACAAAAGTAGAAAACTGATTCAGAATGACTGTACAAGTGGAGACACATGGTGACTGCCCTGCAGAGGGGTGAAGGAAAGGAAAAAGAGAGCTGAGGAGAAACTGTCCAGGGTGACCCCAAGTCAGCAGGGATGAGGGTGAGGAAGAAGAGGGCTGAGGAGAAACTGCAGGGTGACCCTCAGGTCAGATCCATCACTAGGATCAGGGAAGGGGGCTAATCTGAGTACAGTTCTGTAATTTCTGAGCTCGGTCTAAATGAAGATATTGAACCGTCATGCAGGCTAAAGATAAGTTTCTTTCTTTTTTTTTTTTTTTTTTGAGACAGGGTTTCTCTGTGTAGCCCTGGCTGTCCTGGAACTCACTCTGTAGACCAGGCTGGCCTCGAACTCAGAAATCTGCCTGCCTCTGCCTCTCAAGTGCTGGGATTAAAGGCCTGCGCCACCACCGCCCGGCTTTTTTTTTTTTTAAGATAAGTTTCTAATGAGTCTTAGAGCCATGGAAATAAAGTATACAGAGAGTTCCAAGGAACCTCAATATTCAAGGGTGCAAGGAAGCCAGGCAGGAGACGCAGGAGGTGATTCGTGACACACTGAACAGACTGCTGTATTAAATGAACACATGTATCTATAACGCCAGCACTTGGGAGGAAGAGGCGGCAGGAGGATCGGGAGTTTGAAGCCAGACATGACTGTGTAGCAAGTTCAAGGCCAGCTTAGGCTAAATGAGACTGTACCTCAAACAAAAACTCAAGTATTCCAAGTAAGCAACCAGACTCAAATTGCTGGGACCACTGAGGTGAGGTTTCGTGGTGTCTCCAGGCCAGTGTGGATGCTCACCATGGCACCCTGTCCTACTCTATACTGCATTCTGAGCAGCCCACACTACCTGAAGGTCACAGCGGACTACCCTGATTTCCTTGCTCCCATCAGCCCCTGCGAGCGGCACATCCTATGGACTCCAATTGGGCTCACTGTGTTTCCAGGATGCCGCTCTCACACCAAGCCATGCCTTCTCTTCTAGACACCCTGTGTCTTCTGCTTCCGTGAGTATCCTGACTAGCAGGTAGTGCTCTCTGCCTCAGCCAAAATCATCACGATGGTAGCTCGGAGCACAACGATTGCTGGAGCCTGTGACTCAGGAGAGTGCCTCTATCTCCATCCTGAAGTTATGGAGTTGATCCATCCCTGCTGACACCTTTCATAACTCCAAGGTATACAGATCAACCACACCACTTTATCCCCATAGGCTACAGTCTCTCTCCAAGCCCAGAGCTTGCCATTTCTTGGTTGGCTTAGATGATCACCCCTGATTCTCCCTCTTTACCAACTAAACTATACCTCTGGTTCCCCAACAAGTTTTATTTATTTATTATTATTATTATTTTTTTTTTTTTTTGGTTTTTCGAGACAGGGTTTCTCTGTGTAGCCCTGGCTGTCCTGGAACTCACTCTGTAGACCAGGCTGGCCTCGAACTCAGAAATCCGCCTGCCTCTGCCTCCCAAGGGCTGGGATTAAAGGCGTGCGCCACCACGGCCCGGCAACAAGTTATTTTTAAAAAGATTTATTTATTTTGTATATATGAGTATACTGTAGCTGTCTACAAACACACCACAAGAGGGCATTGGATCCCATTACAGATGGTTGTAAACCACCATGTGGTTGCTGGGAATTGAACTCAGGAACTCTGAAGAGCAGTCAGTGCTCTTAACTGCTGAGACATCTCTCCAACTCCAACAAGGTATTTTTTTAAGGGGGGAAAAGAGCTAAGATATGACTCACAGGTTGCTTAGCTATCCTTGATGTTGAAGTCTGTATGGAAAACCAACAATTAGATACTCGTTGGATGTTTGTCTGGGCATTTAACTCTTAAGGAAGGACTGCATAGAGGAGTGACTCTTCAGGTAAGGAAGGTGGCTCTGCCATGCTGCTGTGGCCACATTAGTCAAATGCATATATTCTACAGGGAGACAATTTCCAGCACTTTTGTCCCCTAGCGCTGGGGAGGTAGCCTGATCTAACTGGTGGATACAAGCACACTAGTCCCTGTGCATTGCTCTGCCCCACTTCTTAGGAGGAGGCCAAGGGCAAAGATGGAACACTGTTGGCCCTGAATGCCTATGAATGACTGCTTTTATTGGGGAGATCTAGACATCTAAGATACCTAGTACTTAGTAAGAAAACATATCAACTCTGAGATTTAGCACTCATTTCTCTTCAAACTATTCATGAACTGGGCAACAATGGAAAGATCTGTAATATTAAACTGTTTAAATTACCTAATATTTATGCCAATAAAGACAGGAGAGGCATAAACTGAAGTAAAATCCTGCTAGCTTATTGAGGTAACTTTATTTTCTTAACTATATACAAAATATCTATTTACAAACCTGATTCTACAACTAACCTGCTAGCTCTTTAGAAATCTCTTTCTATCTGTGTTATTCCACCGAGCTAGTCTCCCTTTTTCTTGAGCTACTCCAAACCCAAGAGGGCTCCTTAGCAATTTTCTAGAATACTATTCTGTGTCCTGCCAGCTGTGTCTCTGTTGTTCCTGCAAGCCCAGAGAGAAAACTCCTAACTCTTACCTAGAGTTCCATCCATAAAGAAGCCAAAGAAAGTTTTCAAAAGTCCAATTGCGCCGGGCGGTGGTGGCGCACGCCTTTAATCCCAGCACTTGGGAGGCAGAGGCAGGCGGATTTCTGAGTTCGAGGCCAGCCTGGTCTACAGAGTGAGTTCCAGGATAGCCCGGGCTACACAGAGAAACCCTGTCTCGAAAAACCAAAAAAAAAAAAGTCCAATTGCTTCTAGAAGTCTCTAACTCCTCCCCCGACACCCTTGGCAGGCTGAACCGCGTCACCATCATGGTGGGGCTCCAAGCCAAGTCAGCAGGGGCTGAACCATTTCACCTTGACAGTGGGGTAGCTCAAGGCCATCCAGCTGACTTTGCCTAGGGTCACAAAATAAAGACTACAAGACTCCACAAGAGACTCCACAAGGAGTTTGTCTTAAAACATGCAGGAACTTACCATTCTTTAGCATTCTTATCTCTGGAGGCTTTTAGGAACACGCCCAGACTGCATCTCTACAGGACATGCCTAACTGCATCTGATATCTATTTAAGCTTTCACATTTTGCTAACAATCGGGTTTTCTAAGTACAATAATCAAATATCCTGTAACAGAGATCCCTCCTCACCCCACAGAGGAAGGAGAAAGTGGTGGAAGAAAATGGTGTCTTCCAGAGGCCCTGTAGTTCTGTATGTAACGTCTGGCAGACAGTAGAAATCAAGTTTCTTTCTTTTCTTTTTTTTTTTTTTTTGAGACAGGGTCTCATGTAATCTCTCTTTTTTTTTTTTTTTTTTTTTGGTTTTTCGAGACAGGGTTTCTCTGTGTAGCCCGGGCTGTCCTGGAACTCACTCTGTAGACCAGGCTGGCCTCGAACTCAGAAATCCGCCTGCCTCTGCCTCCCAAGTGCTGGGACTAAAGGCGTGCGCCACCACCGCCCGGCATGTAATCTCAAGCATACTATGTAACTGATTGACGCTGACCTTGGCTTAAAGAGCTATATCCCTGACCCCAAATAAATTTCCGAAGAGGCCACACTATATAACCAATCAAAAATAAAAATACCTAGGGGTCGGCTGGGTGTGGGGGGTTCACACCTTTAATCCCAACAATCAAAGTCAGCCTGGTCTCTGTGAATTCCAGGCCAGCCTGATCTACTTTATGTGTTGCTGGATGGCCAGGGCTACATAGAGAAACTCTGTTTTAAAACAAACAGACAAAAAGCCACTGCCACAATGAAAAACACCTATAATTCCAATGCTCAGAAAGCTGAGGCACAAAGATTTTTGAGTTCAAGATTATCCTAAAGTACAATTTAGACACCATCTCAAAAACAAACAAACAAAACAAAGTAGCAGGCTGAAAATGTCTATATTAGGACTTGATAGTGTCATATGGATATGGTTAAGTTATATGTGCACATGTTACGTGTGATATCCAAGATTTATTTTATTATAATATACATTTGCAATGTTAATGAATAATGTATTATGATAGTTATATAAATATAGTACTTCTGAACAAGAAGCCAGCAGGAAGACTCAGAAAGTAACAGCCTGAGGATCTGGGTACAGTCCTCAGGTCCCACGTGGTGGAAGAGAACCGACTCCAATAGACTGTCTGACCTCCACACGCACGCTGTGGCACATGCATACCCACACATGTACACACACATGCACACAAAGTGATACATAGATGAGAATGATTCAAATTTAAGATAAAATAAATTTAAAATAGCTTTAAAAAGTATAATTTTTTCCTTCTATGAAGAATAAAATATAAACTATGATATATTGGCAGAAAGATAAGTATATAAAATGATATATACATATACTGTGATAAATATTAAACATTTTTGTATATAAATTTATTGTTTTGCCCTGAAAACCTGTATACTTTATTTTGTATAATTGAACTTTAACAAAAATAAAACCGCCGGGTGGTGGTGGCACACGCCTTTAATCCCAGCACTTGGGAGGCAGAGGCAGGCGGATTTCTGAGTTCCAGGACAGCCAGGGCTACACAGAGAAACCCTGTCTCGAAAAATCAAAAAAATAAAATAATAAAATAAAACCTACATCAAGAGAAAAGTAAGAAATATTATATTCATGAGCAAGACTGGTGCAGCTCAATGATAGCCACCTAGAATACATCGGGGCCGGTATCCACTCAGACACAGTGGAACAGACTGTGGCCACAGAGGTGACTCCACGATTAAGAGCCCTGGCTGCTCTGGTAGAGGATCCAGATTCAATTCCCAGAGGTCACATGGCAGCTTACAGCCATCCACAACTCTGGCTCTAGGGGATCCGATGCCTTCTCTAGCCTTTGAGAGCTCCAAGCATGCGTGAGGTGCACAAACACATGTGCAGGTAAACACACACATAAAGTTAAACTGGTCTTTTTAAAAAAAAAAAAAAAACTAGCAGACTGGAGGAAAAAAAGAATTCTAGGGGATAAATATGAAAATTGTAAAAATAGACATATGGCAAGAAATGGGGACTCAGTAAAGGGCCTTACAGACTTGCTGAAGATTGTCTCTGAACAGAACAGAAGAGTGTAGTCAGTCCTCCGAGAGGAGTGGCAGCCTAGAACCTCAGGAGAAGATGCTCCCGAGACGGTGGGTGCTGGGCCTGTGACGTCACAGCACAAAGCTGTGGGCCACTGTGTCCGATGACCTAAGTATGATCCCTGGAACACAGGGTGGAAGGACAGACTCAATTCCACGTTGTTTTCCAACTGCCACAGGTACTTCACACACACACACACACACACACACACACACACACACACACACACGCAGAGTTTAAAATTAAACCTGAGAAAAAATGGAAAAGGGGAAGTTATTGAATAAACAGTTAACTAGTTTAGAAGGCAGAGGCAGGAGGATGGCACAGTTCAGCCCAGGCAGAACTATATAATGATATTCTGTTTCCAAATAAATACATACATACATACATACGTACATACATACATACATACATACATACATATGAATGAAACCAGGCTATTTTAAAAATCGTTCAATCGATCAAAAAAGCATGAAATGGAAACAGCATCAAGTGGCCAGAGCAGTGAACCATACTGCAGTGTAACCTTAGGTCACTGGACAGAGGAAAGCATCCCAAGAATGTTAGAGAGGAAGTGAATCCTCTGTGCCAGTGAGAACTCAGTCAGATGACAAAGCAGAGAGGGCGTGGCGTCCGGTGAGGTGCGGGAGCCATGGATCCCACAGGACAGGGGCGCTGAGAATCCTGGGAGAGGGACCAGCAGAGAGTCACGCTACAAAGCATCCTCAGAAAAACACTGGCACAGACATCACCTGTGGGAAAATGACACAGAGCGCGGTTTTCCTTACTTTTAGGTGAGGAATTGTTTCGCAATAACTGATAAAAAGCAGAGTGACCAGAGAAATGCAGCAGTTATGGAGCCTAGGGGAAAATCACAGGGTTTCTCATAGACTAACTTGCTTGTTCTTTTGTTACTCGGTGCATGGTCCTTTACATTTATTTATGTCGAAAATAGGGAATCTCAACACAATTTTCTATTTTTTAAAACTGATTTGGAATTATTTCAATGGTACAGTTTGATAATTCAACATAGGCACACTGTGTGATGATAAAGTCACTTCCTGGTGACTCTCCCTGGGAAAGCACATATTCAGCCTACTGTGTGTGTGCTCCATACTGTGTGCATGCTTTCATTGCCTCTCCTTGCTGGGGCTCGGTTTCTCTTCCTCTTCCCCCAGCACCTTTCTTCATTAAAAACAACAGAGCACTCGTTTCTTCTTTTTTAGATTTCTGGTGAACTTATAAAATCGTGTATTTGCAGAGCACAGGGTGATCATCTCTATCGGTGTACATGGCAGCTAGACACAGTGGCCCCATCTCAGTCCCTCTCATCTCTTAGGGTTGAGAGCCTTCAGTCCCTGTCTTCTGGTTAGTCATTCTCAAGTTTGACACACTATGGTGGGGAAGGTGGAGAGAAAGAAAATAGGGTGTAAAAGAACTGACATCACTTACAATGATAAAATTATTAATAAAACTAAAATAGTGCCAAATGGGCTCTAGAGATGGTCAATGGTTAAGAACACTGCTGTTCTTCCAGAGGATCACGTTTCAGTTCCCAGCACCCACATCAGGATGCTTAGAATTGCCCTTAATTCAAGCTGTAAGGGTTTTTTTTTTTTTTTTTTTTTTTTTTTTTTTTTTGGTTTTTCGAGACAGGGTTTCTCTGTCTAGCTCGGGCTGTCTGGAACTCACTCTGTAGACCAGCTGGCCTCGAACTCAGAAATCCGCCTGTCTCTGCCTCCCAAGTGCTGGGATTAAAGGCGTGCGCCACCACCGCCGGCTATGCTGTAAGGGTTTTAATGTCGCCTGGCACATGGGTGGTACACAGGAACTCACAAAGGCAGCGTACAAACACGAGAGAAAAATAAAGTTAGCGATCAACATACAATCAGCGCGAGTGCTGATACTTACACTGGGATGTAACTCCAATATGAGGAGAGATCCTGGCCCCTGGAAGCAACAGCTGGGAGACGAAATTTGTTTCCTAATAAGTCTTTTTGCAATGTACTAATTTTCCTATATTTGGCTCCTTGGACAAACTGGTGATCCCTGGAGGAAGATGCCAGTTTTCAAAAGATGTATCTTATATTTATCTGTGAATATGTGGCGTGAACATTTGGGGGGTAACCGCTGGAGCTAAGAGAGGGCCCCCCTCTTTGGACCCCTAGAGTTGGAGTCATGGGTAACTGTGAGCTGCCAAATATGTGTGTTGGGAATAGAACTCATGTCCTCTGGAAGAACAGCAGGCATTTTTATTACTGAGCCATCTCTCCAGCCTGTTGGCCTTGCTTCCTGATCCTGGATCTAGGGTCCTGATATTGGATCTTGAGTCCTGGTCATGGACTGTGGATTTTAGGTCTTGGTTGTGGGTCCTGGCTCCTGAATCCTCAGTCCTGGGATCCTTGGATTGTGGGTCTTGGTCCTTGTTCTGAGTCCTGGTCATGTAATTTGAGTTCTGGGTCTTCAGGCTTGGGGCTTGGTCTTGGTCCTGGGTCTGACCTGCTAGTGTTTACAGAAGGAGAGAAAGAGAGAGGAATAGTATTTAAAACCTTAAGAAATATATCAATGAATAGATATGGATCGTTTGTCCTGATTCAAACAATATTAATTCAACTTAAAAATGTATAGGCAGTCAAGTGAGCCTGTGGAGCACTGAGCAGAAGCAAGCAGTCCTCCCAGGGATCACGCTCATATCAAGTTCATGCTGTGTGTGTAACGCCCGCATCTTTTAGAAATCCTGAATGAGAGGGTGGCCAGCATTTGCTTTCAAATCACTCGAGCCGGGTGCTAGCTGGCTCGACCCCAGAGGCCAGTGAGGCGGGAGCTGGGTGCTGGCTGGAGTGACAGCAGAGGCTAGTGAGGGGAGCCAGAGGTGGGTCCGTGTTGAAGCTGAGGAATGAGCACACACCAGTGTGAAATGTTTCACAACAATTTTTAAATGACAACCAGGAAAATTAAATATCACAAGTAGTGAGGAAGAAGAGGGAGGAAGGAAGAGAGGAAAAGACACGACTGGCAACCCCTTGGGTTTGTAAGGTAAAAATAAACTCTGTGTTTGAGAACCAGGAAAAGGGAGAGGCCCAGTGGTCTCCTATCACAAGGCAGACGATGTCACACACGCACACCGTAGCTGTCACGCACGCGCACAGTAGCTTAGCCCTCATTCTCTTAAAAAAAAAAGCCTGATGTGTATACTTTTTGTTTTGTTTTTGCATTTAAACAAATGATTTACTTTAAACCTCTGAAAACATTTTTTCTTTGTTTGTCTCTTAGTTCCTGCATCAGGATTTATTTCCTCTTTTTTGTTTTGTGTGGAGATCTCCGAGCAAACCTCTATTTACAACATTAGAATTCTTCACTGTTTGTCTCTTGTGATTGGGAGAAATTTAATTTTTTTTCTATTTAGGAGATGAATGGAAGCGGGGTGGGGGTGGGGCTTTGTTTTGTTCCCCGGTGTCCACCCACATGTCACCATTGGGTCACCATGCTTCTAGCCCTAGTGTGAAGCCATCAGGAGTGTTCTGTTCCACTTAATCGTTAACCACACTTCCTCTATTAGCCGCGTTATTCTTTATCTCTTTCCTATGAGAGCTTCTAAGGAACAAACTGTTGAAACCGTGTCTTTTGACTTAAGTTCTGTGTCATCAATATTCATAAGTATATTGCAGGAAGATTCAAACACAATATCCTACTTTAATGATCACAAATGTGAGTTCTTAAAAATTGGATTTTTCTTTTCCTCCCTCCCTCCTCTCTCTCCTCTAGCACACCCTCAGATTACATTTCCTCTCTCCTCCTGCACACCCTCAGATTACCCGCTGAAAACAGTCAACTACCCAATGCCCTCATATAAGATACCTAAGTTGAGGGCTAGAAGGCTTGACTCGACAGTTAAGAACACTTGCTGCCCCTTCAGAGGACCCACATTTGGTTCCCAGCACCCACGGAGTGGCTCACAATCACCTCTAATTCCAATTCCAGGGGGTTGAATATCTTCTGGCCTTCAAGGACATCAAGTACTCATGAAGTATACACACACAAGCAGGCAAACACTCACACCCAAAAAGTAAGAATACATAATTTTTTTCTTTAAATTTCAGACCAACCCCTGGCCTCCATTCCACAATGCCAAGGGCAGGCAGTGCCTTATCAAAAGAAGGATAGATAACACTTGGTTACTATGTACGGATAACCACGAGGTGCTTAGAGTGCATGATGGATGATGTCATAGCGAGACCATCCAGAAGGTCTCTAAGCAGGGCAAGGCTGAGGAGAGGTCAGCCTCTGGGAAAGTCTTCCCTGGGCTCCGACAGAGTTTACTATATGACTCTGCAAATATTAAATATAGCTACATGAATCACAATATGAAATTCCAGTCCTGAAATCTGGTGTCAGGCGTAACACTTTGTTCCCTCTCCTTAGCTCATGAATAACAAAGTATCAGTTGAGCAAATTTTGGTATGTATGAAGAATAGCAGATGCTTCTTTCCTCCTTATGGAGTATAGGCTGTACCTTTGGCTTAGCATATGCTTTCCAAGTGTTCTGTGTTGTGTATTTACCTTGGAACTAAATTATCTGTCCTTGAAACTGAAAAGACGCTTGCCCCAGAACCTCTGACTCATGGTAACGTACACAACAGCTGATAAACTCTAATGACCTCACAGGGGACAGATGGACTGCATGACTTTGAACACTCAGGTGGCTCTCAGGACAGCAGATGAGAGCACACAGGGTCCCATTGTTTGACCTTTTCCTAGGAATGAAGGTGAAAACAGTGGTCATGTCTCTTGCTCATCAAAGCTTTCTCTGAAGTTCCAATGCCACCATTCTGCCTCCTGGTGTGGCTCTGTATGGTTTCTTTTCTTTTTCCCATCTGTCTGTCTTGTTTTGTTTTGAGACAGGGCCTCTTTGTTGACCCTGGATGTCCTAGAACTTGCACTGTAAACCAGGCTGGTCTCAAACTCACAGAGATCCACCTGCTTCTGTCTCCTGATGGCTGGCATTAAAGGTATTCACCACCACAACTGACTTGAATGTATATTTCTTTATAATGAAAATATAGGGCTGGAGAGATGGCTCAGCGGTTAAGAGCACTGACTACTCTTCCAGAGGTCATGAGTTCAAATCCCAGCAACCACACGGTGGCTCACAACCATCTGTAATGAGATCTGATGCCCTCTTATGGTGTGTCTAAAGACAGCTACAGTGTACTTACATATAATAAATAAATAAAAATCTATGGGCCAGAGCAAGTGGGGCTGGAGTAAAAGGGAGAAAGGAAGAGGGAAAAGAAAAGAAAGAAAGAAGAAAGAAAGAAAGAAAGAAAGAAAGAAAAAAGAAAGAAAGAAAATATAACCCATGCTTCTAGAAACAGTAACGAGAGCTAGTATGTGCTGGCTGCTTCAGAACACAGGTCATTCTGGTAAAAGCTTCAAGTCTGATCATACCAAATCTTCAGAAACCCAGTGGGATCCCTGTCACTGCCTCCAGTTTGCAATCAAAATAAGGACTGGAAAGGCCTCAGAATGTGTACCCCCACTTATCCTTCCTGGAAAAAGCAAAAAACAAAACAAACCGTAAAACCTCCTTCCAGAAAAATAACAAGGAATCTAATAATGAATGAAATTCAAATTGAAATTAAAAAGGGAACAAAATAATGGTTATAGGAGCTAATTAATCTAATGGATCTCACAGTGATGGAAACAGAGGAAGAATCCAATAAGTAGAGACTCTGCAATGAGGGAAATGTTAACACAACGGATGAACAAAACTGTCATGTATTGAGAAAAGAGACAATACTATCTATGTAATAAAAATGGAAAAATAGGTTTATATACCAATAATTTTAAATAGAGAAGTCAAAGAAATAACACAAGTCTAAAAGGTCTAAAAAGTAAAAATATTGCAAAGAAAAGTAAAAATATTGCAAAAAAAAAAGTAAAAATATTGCAAGAAAGCTGTTCTCCAGACACAGCAGGGCAGCTGCACATGAGCGTTCGGCAGATGTAGAAGTATGCACAAAGCCTGTGCCAGCTCAAGCCAGATCAAATCATGGCCTGGAGGCAGGAGGTGGGGACCTCGCCCCACCCTAGCTTCATAGCGGTTGGCATCTGATAGCTATTGGGAGAGGGAGGGCTAGTTTTCCTTAAGGGCGTGGCTCCTGGTAAGTTTACCACGCTCTAGTGGGTGGCTGCGCACCCAAGAGTATGTGGGCGGCTGCGCACCCAAGAGTTTGTGGGCAGCACAAATTGGACTTAATGGGTTAAAAATAAATGAGGACAAAATTGGGCGAGTGGAGAAGTGAAGTGGACCTGGGAGGAGTTGGAGGAGGGGAACGGCTATGATCAAATACAACGTGGGAATTTCCCAAGAACTAATTAGAATGAGGAAGGAATGGCATACAAAAACCAGACAAGAGAAAAATGAAAGTGAGACCCGGCTGGGACGCAGCTCAGCCGCTAAGCACCTGCTTCCATGCATTGAGCATCCAAGTGAGTTTGATCCCCTCACATTTTAGAAGCTAGAGCTTGTGAGCCCAGCTTTAAGGAGGCAGAGATAAGCACATCCTGGGAATCCTGGTCAGCCTGGCCTGGTTGGTGAACTCCCGGTCCTAGAGAGAGACTCAGTCTCACTAAACACAAGACAGCTCCTTAGGAACCACATCTGAGTTTGATCTCCATCTGACTTCCATGCCTATGTGTATTCAACTCCTCCACACTGCATAAACCAAAACTCCCAAATAATTGTTACGACGCAAGATGTCTTAATATTATCCTCGATTTACATGATTAAAAGGTCAGTAAGAGACCTTGTCTCAAGCAAAGAAAAATGATGGACAGCACCTGAGGAATGACAGCCAAAGCTGACTTTGGCCTCCATGTACACCCACATGCACGCACATGTGTGTGCGTGCGCGCACACACACTAGCTGAGAGCTTTGTTTCACAATTTGGGCAGCAAGAAGAGAGAAACTGGTCCTGGGGTGGCTTTTGAAACCCCAAGCCCCAGCTCACACCTCCTCCAACAAGACCACATTGATACTTCCAAATAGTTCATCACTCGGTGACTGAGCTTGCAAATGCATGAGCCTATAAAAACCATTCTCATCCAAACCACCACAGAGGGCATACCAAAACCATGTCAGAAGAGCCAGGTTGGTGAGCTTAGCAAACATGCCCGAGCAACCAAAAGACGCAGTCCCCTACGTCCATCGTATCCCTGAAAGAGCAGGGCCCACTGACCTGTCAAGGAACCATGCAGTGTATCCATATGGTTCATGGTCCGAGTGTCCCTAATGGCTCAGCTCAGATGGTCTCCATTCTTTGATGTGGCCCATTCAAATTGAATCTGTGCAGGCTTTCAACAACTTTATAACTATGTTCTCTGCTTTAAATGTTTCTTATTACTCGTGTGTGTGTGCGTGTGTGCGTGTGTGTTGTGTGTGTGTGTGTGTGTGTGTGTACACTTATGTGCAGGCCAGACAACAACGAGTAGGCTCTTTCCTTCCAGCACAGGGTCCTAGGATCTAACTCTGCTTGCTAAGGTTGGAGGTGAGCACGTCTTAAGGCTGACATACCTCAATGATGCCTTATGTAATCACGTATCTCTTTATATCTGCAGTAGCCTCTACCTCTGCCTATAAGCCCTGTCAATGCTTCTCTGTAATAAATTACACACCGGTGGCAAAGATACATAGAAATGACATGGTCATCTCAATAGACAGAAGAAAGCTTTTCACAAACTCTAAAATGTAACAAGTACTGAAGAAACTCAGAATTAGGAGGACTATATCTCAAAATAATGTAACAATATATATGACTATATATGTGTGTGTACTGGCTGGGTTTGTGTGTCAACTTGACACCAGTTGGAGTTATCACAGAGAAAGGAGCCTCCCTTGAGGAAATGCCTCCATGAGATCCAGCTGTAAGGCATTTCTCAATTAGTGATCAAGGGTGGGAGGGTCCATTGTGGGTGGTGCCATTCCTGTGCTGGTAGTCCTGGGTTCTATAAAAAAAACAAACTGAGCAAGCCAGGGGAAGCAAGCAAGTAACATCCCTCCATGGCCTCTGCATCAGCTCCTGCCTCCAGTTCCTGCCGTGTGAGTTCCTGTCCTGACTTCCTTTGGTGATGAACATCAATATGGAAGTGTAAGCTGAATAAACCCTTTCCTCCCAACTTGCTATCTTGGCAGATGATGTTGTTTTGCTGCAGGACGATAGATAGCCGTAAATACAATGAGACCTAAAAAACAATAATGCATCATTATCATTATATTATTACAAACATTCGTTATTATATTAAATGGGGGAAAACTCAAAAGCATTTTCACTAAAGTCAGGAACAGGACAGAGGTGTGTCTACCTCTGCACTCTTAACAACAACACAGGAAGACTTGGCAAGAGCAGAAAGACAGGAGACAAGTAAACTGTGCAAAAGAAAATTAATCAAAGTATCCCTCTTTGCAGAAGATAGAACTCAATACACAGGAGGCTTAAAGGCATACAGAACTCAGAAAAACTCATAGAACTGATATTTCAGCAAAGTAACAGGATGCGAAATCCACATACAAAAATCAGTAGCTTTCCTATATAACAGTGGCAATCACACTGGAAAAGAAATCAGGGAAGTAATCCTCTTCAGAATAGCCTCAAAAAATAAGATGCCTTGAAAGAGCTCTAACCGCTGGGCGGTGGTGGCGCACGCCTTTAATCCCAGCACTTGGGAGGCAGAGGCAGGCGGATTTCTGAGTTCAAGGCCAGCCTGGTCTACAGAGTGAGTTCCAGAACAGCCAGGGCTATACAGAGAAACCCTGTCTTGGAAAACCAAAAAACCAAAAAAAAAAAAAAAAAAAAAAAAAAAAAAAGCTCTAACCAAGGAAGGGAAGGATCTCTATATTGAAGAAGACACCGTTAGGTGGAAAGATCTCTCTTGCTCATGGATCAGTGGGATTAATGTTGTGAGACTGGCCATCTTACCAATCAATCAACAGTTTCAATGCAATCCCCATCAAAATCCCACTGTTTCTTCATGGAAACAGAAAAAATTAAATAAAATTTGTATAGAAAGCAAGAAGAGCCCAGATAGTCAGAACAATTCTAAACTGAAAACACTGTGAAGAGAAGCATTCGACCTGAGTTTACGGTGAACAGTGAGACATGGTGCTATACTCAACCTGGTTCAAGGTGCGCAGTGTGATGTGGCGCCAGACTACAGCCATAGTGAATAAAAAGAGCATGGCCCTTGTATAGAAACCACACAAAGATCACTGGAATCATAGAGGACACACAAAGTCATACAGCCACGGCCATCCGAGTTCTTCACACAGATGCCAAAAATCTACACCAAAGGAAAGTTAATGTCTTCACCAAACGGTGCTGGGGAAAGCAAACAGCTGCATAGGAAAGGAAGAAAGACGATCCATAGATCCGTAGATCGTATCCCGTCCGTATATCTGTTCCTCCCACCCTTTCCAAAAGTCAATTCAAGTGGAGCAAAGCTTTAGCCTTAGATTCAAACTCTAATGTTGCTAAAAGGGAGTACATTTGAAGAGAGAGACATAGAAAGATTTTCTGAACGGGACTCTGACCTCAGAAAATAAAGTCAGTAATGGGCAAACGGGACCCTCTGATTTTAAAAGGTTTCTGTAATAGCAAATAGGACATTGTCAGCCCAAGTGGAAGAGACATTACAAAATAAGGAAGAAATCTTGTCTGCAGCTTTACATCTCACAAGGGTTGTATCTAGAATATAGAAGAACTCAAGAAACAGAAACTGAAAACAATCCGATGAAAATCTTGGCTACAGACCCAAACGTAATTTTCAAAAGATGAAATACAGATGGTTTACAAACACTTTAAAGTTTTCACCATCATTAACCATCAGGAAAACATTAAATAAAACTATTTGAGATTGCTCCCACCAATCAGAATGGCTATCCACAAAAACAGGTCACAGGAAGAAGGGACTCCTTATCTGTTTTGGTGGGAGCGTAAATTGGTGTGGTCACTATGGAAATCAATGGAAAATTTTCTCCAACTTAAAAAATAGAACTACCATACAACCCAGCTATACCTCTCCTTGGTATGTGCTCAAAAACCTGCATATCCTACTGTCTTAGTTAGGGTTTTTACCGCTGTGAACAGACACCGTACCACAGCCACTTTTCTAGAGGATGAACTGCAAGTGAGGTGAAGCTATTCAACCTCAAAGCGCATCTTCAGTAAAATCTGTCTTCTAACAAGGCATACCTCCTAAACCTCCCCAAACACCACCAGCTGGGGCCTAGGTGTTCGAACACATGAGTGTGTGTGTGGGGGGGGTGCAGTTTCTCATTCAAAACAGCATGTTCCATGCCCTTGCCCCTGTAAGCTCTTGAAGTGGATCGTCAACCATAGTCATATACAAGAGCCTTAACCTGGATGTATCGCAGTAAAGTTAAGTGGAGCCGATGGAGTCAGGGTTAGTCAGGGTTCTCTAGAGAAACAGACTGATGGAACAAATTCATGTTTAAAAGGGCTTTAGTGCCCTGACTTACATTATAGAGTGTGGTATCCAACATTGACTTTGTCACAGTGAGAGTGACTGAGAAGCTGGCAGTTGTTCAGTCCATAAGGCTGGAGGCCTCAGTTTGATGCTGAAGACCTGGAGGATTCCTAGAGAGTGGCTGGCCCTCAGTCTGCCCTGGAAGCTGGAAGAAGCTGGGTCACTATCAGTGGAGTGATGAGCAGCCGGAGAGGTGACCTTGCCAGGAAGTGGAGGCAAGCAAGCAAAGGATCCTGGGAGATGCTATCTACATTTAGGGTGTGTCCCCCATTTCAAACAGTCTGACTGGGAAAATCCACCATAGGGCTCTGTAATGGCCTTTTGGTTGGTTCCAGATCCAGATCCAGGCAAACTGACAACCGAATTAACCATTACAAGAAGAAAAGACACACCAGCAAGGAAAGGGATGGGCACCGGGAACCCACAACTGTGGCATGGAAAGCCTGGTCCCAGAGTTAGCCTCTAGCTCCCTGAGTTGTGGGAGGAGGATGGCTCCTTTGGGTCCTGATGCAAAGGGTAGACCTTGGTAACAGAGAAGATGAGTAAGTATGGGATCAACTGGAAATCGTGACCTCTAAGGAAAAGTTACCATTTCCTCCCGGATCTATGCCTCGAAAAGACCGCTCACTGTTAACCATATGACACATATACCATACAAACATATTTGGATGCACTTGGGTGCTCTGTAAGTGTCTGCTATCTCCTACCTCCCTCTTACTCCTAAATAAGAAGGTCTGCGTAGATCCGTGCGGCTCTTTATAGCTGCTGGAGAACGCTCAAGACGCTTTAGTTTCTGACTCTATTAGGAAAGTGGTCTACTCGAGGCAGTTTCTTTTATCCTAAAATCTGCCAAATGACTTTTAACTAAGTAACCACCAGTGCACTGGGTGTGTGTGTGTGTGTGTGTGTGTGGTGTGTGTGTACATGCATGTGCACAATATGTGACTCTTATTTTTTTTAAAGAATCTGTATATCTCAGAATACTTTATTAGATACATCTTATAAAAGGTGAATTGAACACAAAGCCCAAGTCACCAGTGTCATACAGGGGAAGGGGACACACTCTGTTTTGCTTCCCACGCTACACTAGCTGCATGCATGCAGCACAAGACCAACACTCAACTTGACAACTACATTTGGAACTTCACCTCTCAGACTCAAACCAAAGAATTTTACTTCAGAATGCTGGCATTTTGTGTTATTCCAGAGGAAACCCCACTCCAACCCCCCAAGTCAGTATTTTAAAACTTGTGACTATTCCAGACTCAGGAGGCAGAGACAGGTAATTTTGAGGACATCTCTGAGTTTGAGGACAGCCTCCTGTATAGAGTAAGTTCCAGGACAGCTGCAACTACACAGAGAAACCCTGTCTCAGAAAACAAAACAAAGCAACTTGTGATTATGTACAAGTGTCTTAGTTTCTTTTTCTGTTGCTGTGATACAACACTCTGACAAACGTAACTTAGGGGAGAAAGGGTTAACTCTGGCTAAGTTCAAGGAGCAGTCCATCATGGTGGGGAAGTAAAAACAGCAGGAGTTTGTGGCAGCTGTTCACAGAGAGCAAAAGAGCCACATGGCTACTTGGCTTGCTTTCTTCACTTTCAGATCTCTGCCAGGGAATGGCACCACCCACAGTGGGCAGGTCTTCCTGCCTTGTTTAGTGTGATCAAGATAACCCCTCCTAGGCATGCCAGGCAGGCGATTCTACAATGTATCAAGTTGACAATTAACATTACCCAGGACAATATGAGCACTTACAACATTAGGTAGACTAGTGTAGTGAACCTTCCTTACCCACATTCAATACTTTGCTGCTGCTCATAGTCAGCCCTGGCTTCCTACTTTCTGGTGGTGTTTTGAAACAAATTCTGGCTCTAAATCATTTCAGGTATAAATGTTTCAGTGTGTATCTCTCCCTCTCTCTCCCTCCTCTCTCCCCCCTCTCCCCCTCTCCTCCTCATCCTCTCTCCTTCTCTCCCCCGCCCCTCTCTCCAGAATCTCACAATGGATCCTGGCTAGCCTAGAACTCACTATGTAGACCAAACTGAACTTGAACTCACAGAGATCTTCTTGCCTCTGCCTCCTGAGTGCTGGGATTAACAGTGTGTATCACATGCCCAGCTTGAGTGTGTGTGTGTGTGTGTGTTGTCCACACACGCAGAGGACATCTTGCAGAAGTCAGTTCTCCTTGTACCATGTGAGCCCTGAGAACTGAACTCAGGTCATCAGGCTTAGCAGAAAGCGCCTTTACCTACGGCTGAATCGTCTTCCTAACCCCTAGTTATTTTCATTTTCATTTCTGAGACAGGGTCTTCTGTAGCCCAAGTTGGCTTCAAACTCACTGTGTGCCTGTCACCTTATGCTCTTTCTTTCTGTGTCTGCTTCCTAAGTGCTGGGATTACAGGTGTGTACCATCACCTGCTTGATAATAATTTAAATTAAAAAATGTATGTGTATGAGCATTTGCTTACATGTAGGCATTTACATCACGTGCATGTCTAGAACCCGGAGCCTGGTTCCCCTGGAGCTGGAGTTACAGGTGGTTATATGCTGCCATGTGGGTGCCAGAACCAAAACCCGATCCTCTCAGCATCAAGTGCTTTCAGCCTCTGACCGTCTCTCCAGCCCCCAGTCTAAAGGTCCTCCCTGGTGGGGTGGGGCTATAGTTCAGTGGACACGACTCAGTGTGCTGAGAGGGAGAGTTCTTGATTGGTTTGTGATTGTAGAAGTGGGCAGCACAGTATATCAGAGAGTGTGTTCTGGCAAGAGGAAGCTGGCTTTATAAAGAGAGTCTGCTGTCAAAGCAGAGAGAGGAGGAGGAGAAAATGACCACTTCACAGTCACACAGAAGGTGGTGCCAGGGGGACACGATGATAGAAAAATAACCCACTGGCTGACGTCAGGCTACCCACTGTTGAAGCAGAGAGAATTCCTCCGCAGCTCACACTGAAACTGGCCTGATTCAGAGATTTAACTGCCATCTCTCACTGCTGATTTCTTGGAAGGCTGAGGTCTGTTTGTTGATGTGAACTTTAGCATGGCTGACCTCATTTTTATTTTTAGCCTGGAATTTTTGGGCCCAGTGGAGGAGCTTAGTCCAAAACAACAGCTGAGGCTGGCGATGTGGCTCAGTGGAAGCACTCTTGCCTAGCGCGAGGCCCAGGTTCCTTCTCCAACACCAGAAACTACATCAAACCAATAATGGCTTTTGAGATGGATGTTTGACCCACTCAGCTCTCCTGAGTAGTCACCTGCACTGGTTTGGGAACCTGGTGTCCAAACATGGCACCCCTGGGGGATATTTGTCATCCAAACACCAAGGCAGAGGTCTCAGGGAAAGCTAGTGCACCACTGGCCACCTCTAGGCTACAGAAACAAAAACAGAGGACAGTTGTGTGCAGGGTCTTTCCGAAAGGACAACCTTCTGCTTCCCATGTGAAATCAAAACAGACATCTTAACCAGGGTTCTGTACTGGGTTGGGTTATTGAATTCAGCTAAGTCATGGGCCTTCCCCACCTCAGATGGGCTTTGAACCAGGGAGCCCTCCAGACTCCTTTACAGCCCTTAAGTAAGAACCACCCTACAGCCAACAGGCAAAAAGTTCATCGTGTGTAGCACAGCCTTGTTCTGGGGAGATCCTGCAATGGAAATGCCTCAGAAACAGTCATGAGTCACCCCTGGTGGGACTCCCTCTACCTGAAAGTAAAGTGTGGGTGGGTTAGTTGGAGAAGGGTCAAGGGTCATGTGAATTATGCAGAGAGATCAGGCTATGAAGCAAGTCCAACTTCTCCCCAGAACTGAAAAGGCAAAGCCCCATAAGCTACCTTCCTCTTTGTATTTGCACCCTTGGGGGGGGGTGTCGATTTAACCCCTTCCCACCCACCAGGTCTTGATATAGATTCAAACTTTTGTTTCCAGAAATTCAGTGCCATAGCTCTGTGGACCCAGCCTAGAAATCTATCTAAAAAATCAGGAGAATCTGATGCTTATCCAAGTTTGACAATCAATTGCTATGGGCAGAAATGCTGGTTCCAGAGTGTCCCATTCACTCTTTTGCCTCTGAAGACGAATTTTCCTCTTCTAATTTGCCTGCATTTCTGTCGGTGGTGACGCTGGTGTACACTCAGTGATGCCACAGTTGTCAGGGAAGGCATTTAAGCCTACACCCTAAATACCTTTCCTCATCCCAGGAGCTGCCCTAAACAGCTGCCCAGTCAAGAAAAGCTCCCAGAGCTCCTGCTGACTCCCAGGCACGGACCATCCCCCAAATGAGGGGAGCACTCTGCTTGTTTCCCTAAATTTAACACAATATTCTTGGCCCAGCATTGGTGTTGTGAGCTAAAGAAAGAGTATGTCTAGAAATTGCATATTCTAGTTTTTGAAGATCTCCAAGTCTGGTTTGACATAATAGTGTCATCATATCCTTGGAAGATATAATGGCTTCTGTGAATGTCACAATTGAGCAGTTATAGGTTGGCCTTGAAAGAATCTTTTAATTAAAAGAAAAAAATCCAGCTTCACTGAGGTATAATTTTCATACCCCAAATGTCACCAATCATAGGGTACGACTTGGTGGGGTTTAGTAAACTGACACACTTAGGAGCCATTGGACTTTGTTTTCTGACTCTAAAGGTTCTCCTTGTTACTTTTGAGTTACCTAGTAAGCACTGACTACCTATGGTTTGCTTTTCTAGTATTTCATATGACAAATCTTCACTCTTATGGTTATACAGCTTTTCTCAGTGACAAATCCTAAACATTACTTACTAATGGTTTTGGCCTTTTCTAGGATTCTCATGAACAGAATTTTCTACTTTTTATTTTTTTTTGGGTTTTTACCAGGTTTCTGCTGCAGTGACCAAATGCCTGAAATAATTAACTTATAAATAGAAAGGTTGGTCATAGTTTTAAAGGATCCCACACCACAGATGATTTTCTGTGTACTTTTTGCCTACAAGGAGGCAACAGCCAAGTGCTTGGCTTATCACTGACAATGACGTGAAAGTGGGGAAGGGGCCAGTTTCAGAGCCCTTGCAGGTCATGCATGACCCCAGTGATCTTAATGTCGAGCCATCAAAGCAGACAGATTAGAACTCCCCATTTCCAAAAGCTCTGCCAGCTCCAAACAGTGTTGTCCTAAATCCAGACGTCACAATGTGGGTCTCTGTAACTGACTCCTTTCACCTGAGCAAAGGTCCCCCGAGTGTCTGCGCAGACCCTGCCATCTTTCCTTTCCAGGGCTGAGGGGTATTCGGACTCATGGGATCTTCCTTGATCCCCTCTGCATTCTCTGAAGTAAAGCCCAGTGTTCCCATATTGCGCAGACAAAACAGTACCCAGGAACTCCAAACCTGGGCGGGCTGGGCGTTGTCAGAGGGGCGGGCTTGACTGCACGGGATTGGCTGGTGAGGAAGGGTATTTCTCAGGTAGCGGTTTGGTTCAGCACTCAGCTCCCGTTTACTTTTTCACAATTTTATTTTGCTTTTCAATTATTATTCTAAATGCATGATGTGTATGGTGGGGTTGGTTATGCTACAGTGCACACGTGGAGGTCGGAGGACAATTTCTACAGGTCAACCCTTGCCTTCCACCATGTGGGTGGGGACAAACCAAGATTTAGAGGCTGCGCCATCTTGCTGATCCTTTCTTTCTCTTCCTCTCCTCCTTTCTCTTCTTTTCCAAGTCTCCCTGCTCAGGCCAGTCTCAAACTGCCCAGCACAAGAGGTCGATGAATGGTGTGTATTCTCAGTGGGAAATCATTGCATCTCTTTTTCGGAAAAACAATTGTTAAATCCAGTTTTATTCTGCAACATGGTAATACCATATACTCACCGTGAGCTAAAAGTGTACCAGTCCCAGGTACAGTGAGCAGCTGCAGGTACAACAGTCAAGGGCTAAGGAAGGGCTCAGATAGGACAAGCACCTGGCATGACCAGAGAAACAGACCGGTTGGGGAGTGGAGGTGTGTAACAGTGTGGGGGTGGGGCAAGCTTTGGGCTCCTGTTTTACCTTCATTACTGAGCTGTAGCAGTTCCTGAACCTGGTGCACGTGTGACTGTGTGTGTGCAGGCTTTCAGAACGCGAGGTCTCTGGTTCCATTGTTTTCATTTGTCCAGTGCTTAGGAAGCGCTACCTCTGCCTCAAAGGCATCCTCCACGCCCTGATGCAGGCAACACTCCAAAGTATGTGCAGGGTGGCTGCAGCCTCCATTTCTGGCCACACAGCTGACTGGCCCAAAGAGGAAAGAGCATCTAGTCTCTTGAGAATTCAAATCAGTGAGGCCTGCAGTTTGTTTCTTTTTTTAATTTTTAAGAATGTGATTAATATTTTGACAGCTCAGGAATTTAGGCGTGTGTTTATTAAGTGGCTCTTTTGAAAAGGATACAACGCCAGGTATAAGGCAATTTATATGATTTATATGTTTGGCTCATTAGAAAGAAATTTCAATACTACATCGCCCCTGGCATCCAAGCACACGCTGTGAGAAATTTTCAGTTCAAGAAATTAACAATCCGCAAGAAAGGATGTGACTTCAACATTATTGCTTGCATGATTGATTTGCATATCGCTGATAAACTTTGGGAAGCTGCAATCTTATGTGCTGGTCTGGGGAGCTGAAGGTGTTTGTGAGCCTTTGCTTCCCTGGGACGAGTCTTTCTTAGCAGAAGTGGAAGAAGCTGGAGCCAGCTGTTCCCTGTATGGGTCATCTGTGTGCATGTGGAGGGTGCATGTATGGAGGTCAGAGGACAACCTGCAGGAGCTGGTTCTTTTCTTCTCCCACGTGGGACCCCAGGCCTGGCAGCACCTGCCCTTCAGTCCTTTTGTATTGTGGTTTATGGTTTCCATATTAAGTGTTGAAGACTTAGCTCCTGGCTGGTAGCACTATACAGAGGTGTGTCCCAAAAGGACGACCTTTCATAGATGAGCTAATCCATTGCTGAATAGTTGAACACTTGGGGTACAACTTGGAAGGCAGAAGTTCTTCCCTGGATTTGTTTGTTCCATGCTCTTTCTCTCTCCCTCTTCCCCCCCTCCCCTTCCCCTCTGCCTCCATCCACCTCAACTTCTTTCTCTCCCTCCTGCTTTCTTTCTCCGATCCTATGGTGTGATAACAGAATCTAGATTAATCTTCTTCTAGGAAGCTATTTAGTGAGCACACAGTCGTTTCTCTGTGGTTCTGTAATCCCAGCACTTGGAAGGCAGAAGCAGGGGGGTGGGGGAAGTAATGATCAGCTTCAACTTGAGTTAAAAACTGGATCTTGTGGGGAAAATCTTGTTCCGAATTTAAGCATATACAATAACATAAGAGAAAGCATTCAGTACACTGGTCTCCATCTTGAACGTTCCATTCCGATCTGTTGATCTAATTCTAGAATAATACAACTTTGGTCGAGACAGGGTTTCTCTGTGTAGCCCTGGCTGTCCTGGAACTCACTCTGTAGACAGGCTGGCCTCAAACTCAGAAATCCGCCTGCCTCTGCCTCCCAACTGCTGGGATTAAAGTAACTGTAGATGAATAGCACTTGCCCCAGCGTCAGCATTTGCACAAACACAGCAGACAAAAACATCGATCCGATCCTTGTTGGCAGTGGGGTGGGGGTCTTTCCTGTACACTTGAATTCTCCCACAGCAGACAAGATAGATGCACCCAGTCAGGTAATTTTTGTATATGTACCTTGATTTTTGTATATGTAGCTATTGCAAAATTTTTAAGCACAACACAGAAATGACCAAAAACCAAACCAAACCAACAAAATCCTCCCCCAAAACCCCAGTAATTTCTCTATAAATTAAGCCAGTTTGGCTTCCCAGTAGCCATTTCTGCTAAGGGAAAATCAATCTTGTAACCAGCTTCTTCACATCCCGTCTCATTTTCTGACACCTGGGATTGAGAGGCTTCTGTTCCAAGCCCATGCTTGCTGCGTATCTGACCATTTTGAGGGCTGAATAGTGCATGGGCCTCAACAAGCTATCAGAATGGTTTGCTCTGGTCTGAGCTTAGTCAGTCTACAGTTCCCTCTAGCTCACTCTATCAGCTGCCTCAACCTCTCAGGGATCTAGTCATGATTTCTGTAATCCTATCCCATTCCAGGTGGGTCACTAACTCTGAAGGGGATGTCAGATGTGACCCCAGGACCTCCTCTGTCTCTCTTACTTTTCCATATTCCTTTAGACCTGACATTTTTAATATTTGGAGGGAAATCTTGTTTATTATACATCCTGTGATCTAAGATAAATCTGGTTGAAACTTGGGAAAGATCTACAAAGAATGAGAAATTAAAAATACTTTAGGTTTATATTACCTGACTGGGTGCATCTATCTTGTCTGCTGTGGGAGAATTCAAGTGTACAGGAAAGACCCCCACCCCACTGCCAACAAGGATCGATGTTCTTGTCTGCGTGTGTTTGTGCAAATGCTGACACTGGGGGCAAGTGCTAGTCATCTACAGTTACTTTACTGTGAGACGGGAGTCCTCACTGGCCTAGAGCTCACCAAGTGATCTAGGCTAGCTGGCCCATGAGCTTCTGGGATCTTCTTGCTTTTTGCTTCCCAGCATTGGGGTTAAGAATGAGCACAACTATCCCTGCTTTTTCATACAGCTCTGGGACTGCACTCAGTTCCTCATGTTCGGTAAGCAGAGCACGTTGCCATCTAAGGCCTTCACCCAGTAACCATTATTTGTTAACAAAGCAGAATTGGGTTAAGAATACTTTTGATGTGTGTAGAGTTGCTCAGTCACAAATGGGGCATCTCTATCACACTCCCTTCCTTTGTATTCTTATTTGTTCCTTGCCCTAATATATTTGAGAATGTAGTCTTGATGGCTAGCTGGATCTGCAGCATAGAGAGTTGGATGAATTTGACTTTTTTTTTTTTTTTTAATGATGCACTGTGCAATGTTTTCAATCTGCTTAGGTGGATACAGTTTATTTCTCTCAGTTCTGAAGGGTGAGACATCTACAGTCAAGATGCTGCCAGGTTTGGTGTCGGTGAGACAATCATCTTCCCTGAACACCCCATTTGGAAAGGCAAATACTGGTAAGCACAGAGGTTATTCCTTTCAAGCCCCTTTGAAAACTGTAATGTTCCCATATCATAAGTTTGTAGACCTGTCTAACTAAATCTTGGCCCAAATTACTAGAGACCTTGTGCCAGAGTCACTCACTTGTACCTGGCCCACATATATTATAATACTACAAAGGTGTGCTGTTTTAACGAAGGTGTGCTGTTTTTTTGTGTTTTTTGTTTGTTTGTTTTGGTTTTTTGATTTTTTGAAAAGGGTTTCTCTGTATAGCCCTAGCTGTCCTGGAACTCACTCTGTAGACCAGGCTGGGATTAAAGGCGTGTGCCACCACCACCCGGCTAGGTGTGCTGTTTTAAACTACTGAATAACTTGTTACGCCACACTTGATGGTAACTTTGGACCTGACTCGTGCTTCACAGTTGTCCTGAACTGGAGTAAAAGGAATGGTCTGCATATCATAAGTCCATTAGTTCTCAGACATAGGTTGCTTTTGAAAAGGTGGCATGGCCTTGGGGAAAGCTGAATTCAGTTAAAGGCAAGTTTTGAAGAGTGATATATCAGAGACTATTACTATCAGAGACTATATAGCTGAGACTATTACCAGCAGTTCAGGAAGCCTGTCCTTCAGTCCTTAGAGGGACCAAGGGAGAGATTCCCAGTTAAAAAGGCCCAGTGGGACTGTTGCTGTTGTCCCAGAATCACCAGGAAGCTAGTGACTGGACAGTACTGTAATGGTCAATATGTAAACTTGATTAGATTCCAGAATTATCTTGGAGATAAATCTCTGTGCAAGTCTGTGAGGAATTTTTTAGCCTAACCAAGAAGATTCTCCCTAAGTGTGGGTGGCACAGTACACAGGCTGGAGTTCTGGGATGCATAAAGAGCAGCCAGCCAAGGACCAGCATTCATCTTCCTCAAGCTCTGGCTGCCATGACTTCCATACCATGATGGACTGTAACCCAAACTCTGAGCCACAGTAAACCCTTCCTACCCTCACTTGCTTTTTGTCATCTATTTCATCATAACAGTGACAAAAGAGACTAAGGGCTTGAGAGATGGGTCAGCGTTTATAAGCACTAGCTGCTTTTGTAGAGGACCCCAGTTTGATTCACAGCATCCACATAGTGGCTCGAACTGTCTATAACTCTAGTTCCAGATCTGATGCCCTCTTATAGACTCCATGAGCACCATACACACAGGTGGTACACAGATATACATGTGGGCAAAAACATCCATGACATAGAAATTTTAAGAGACTAATATACACATCGTATTCCAAAAAAGATGCCTATTTGTGGGGTTATTTCCTAGCACTTAATAAAAAGATACACATCTAGTTCTGTTTCCACCAATTTTTCTGAATTCTCCCTCCGTGGTCTACACAAGATGGCCTAGTAAGGAATACAGGATGCTGGGGCTTTGTGGTGTAGTGGTGAGAAGTGATCCAGTATGGGAGGGTGATCTTCCAAAGGCATCAGTACTGCCCATAGGCAGGAGAGTGTGTTTCATCACCATGCTGGTTCATTCTTGTGTTCCAAGAGAGAAAAGCTGATCAAATAGGAATGGCAACCGTAGACTGGTCACAAGACAAAAACAGATACACACACAGTCGGGTGCACATGTGGCGGTCAGAGGACAACTTGTGGGAATTGGTTCTCTTCACCAGGGATGGAACCCAGGTTGTCATCAGGTTTGGCAAGTACCTTTAGTCACTGAGCTATCTCACTAGCTCAAGAGACCCCCCCCATAGAAGATAAGCTGTCTTTAACCATCTTGTGAGCATTTTACTAGGTGTACTTCTTGGATGCTGGCAGTAGAGTTGACAGAAAAAGACAAGCTGGGAACTATCTCCCATTCTTCTGTCTGGGGAGGAGGCTCTACCAGTCTACCCCTCTGTTATCCATGATCGTTGTCAGACACTGCAGTTGTGCAGAAAAGCAGGGATCAGCTCCGAGGACTGCAGCTGTCATCTGTTGGGATGCTTGCATGGTTTCTTCTTCTTATTTCCACACCAGAACCACAACTTCCATTTTATTACCCCCACAAAAGACCTAGTGTCCCACCTGAGCCACAAGACTGTCACTTTGACAGTCTGTTATTCAGTAGGTGAAAGTGACAAATCGAACTTATTTAACATGAGATTAAGGGATGGAAAGACTTTAAAAGAGCAGTGTTTGGGGAAAGCGGACTTCTGATTCTTGTAGCCTTTGCACGGGATGACTCAATAAACATTGGTAATTCCTGGAAGGAGCGCTCTTCACAGTAGACTAGTCTTCCTTAACCATGTGTGCAATTTTCAAAGAGGAAATCGGGCACATCTGCCCTGGAGGAACAAGAATCTGTAAAGCCTTATCTGGAAGGAAAGACTTTTCTTTTCTTTCCTGCACTCTGTTTTTCCACCAACTAAAAATGATGGTTGAATCTGGGACAACAGGATATATTTGTCTTCCAAATATCTAAGCTGTGTCCCACATGACTTACTTTAGAATTGCTAGTTAGTCTTCAGGACACACAGGTAGAGACGGGAGCTGAAAATGGAGCCCTGAACACTTTGAGAAACATTTTATTTTAACCGTCAAAAGCAATTGCAGCCGTTGTACATAGTTCTCAGTCTCCAAACACCTAGAGTCATTCACGAAACCACTTTACTGAGAAATCTGTTTTCCTACAAGTGACATACACTGAAGAAAATAAGAACCAAGGAATTCAAACAAATACCATTTCTTCACATTTTACGTAACAAAACATTTGACCTGCTTATTGGAAGAGTCAGTTTGCACATTTGACTGTAATTCAGTAACTAGCATGCTGGCTAACCGCAATATCCCCGCTAAGGCTCGGCGTCCACTGCGGCAGGCTGCTGAAGATAGAGGTCCGCTTCAGTTCCGAATCCTGCCTTCCTGCTCGCGCAGCCGCCGCGGTGCCCCACTAAACACCTAGACCGCTGCCAGAGCAAGCGCCTGGGGAATACCCAGAAGCCCTCGCGGCCACTGAGCCGCGAGCAGCCGCAGAGCGAGGTCACCCCGCGCTTCCCGAAACCTTGGCCCGGTGCCGTGGCGTGGCTTGGAGGGCGTGGCTGTGGCCCTCCGCCAATCAGCGCCCGGCAGGTCGCAAAAAACGCGAGACCACGCCCCTGCGGTTGGCACGGACTCTCCAACCGGGAGGACTCGGGCAATGAGGCCTCAGAGCATCAGGAAGCAGACGCTGTTTCAGGGCTGGAGGAAGCGGATGACAGGAGGGGACACGTTCCTGTTATCACTTCCGGAAACCCACATCCAAAGCGCAGCTCTTCGCGCCGCACAGCCCGACGGGAAGGCAGCCTTCCTGTGTGAAAAAACGCTGCGAAGCGGCGTCGCCCCCGCCGCGGGGCACGCCGGGAAAACAGAGCTCCTTCCAGCATTCCGGAAGTGTTTCTTGCCCCTGTCTGTGCTAAGTCCCGCCCTATGCCGGAAGGAGGGTGGTGTGAGGAGTGGCGCCAACGCCGGTCACGTGCCATCACTGCGGAAGGAGCCGGAGGGGCGGGTTAGTAGGGGGCGGGGCGACCGGGTCACGAGTGGCCGGAAGTTGCGGCCTTTGCGGATAATCTGAGATGGGGACCACTCTGGACATCAAGATTAAAAGAGCGAATAAAGTGTATCACGCCGGGGTAAGTGGAGGGGTGTCGGGCTTCAAGCTCCGCGGTCTCCAGCACGGCGCGCGCGGCCCTGACGCCGGATGGGCGTGCCCTGCGGTCCTGTCCTGTGTGGGGCTGGGGGCCGTCGGCAGGCGGGCGGCGGGGCCAGAGTTGTCGCTCTTCAGGGTGAAGAGCAGGTGACAGACGCCCCTTTCTGCAGAAGAGCTTTCAAAACAGACATGTGTGCTCCAGGCGCTGGTCACCTCTAATGCAAAGTTCTCTTCTAAGCTTTTCGCCACGGCAGGATCCATTACCCTAGTTTTAGAATGCTGTGGTCGTAGCTCTACCCCTGAGACAACAGCGATTGTAGCATACAGCTGCTGTGGAGTCACAGCTAGCTTCTGCACAACACAGTTCAGTGGATACAAATGCAGTGCGGTGATGAAAAGGAAAAACATCCCAGGTGAACATCTTAAATGGATGCTAAAAACCAGAAACCTGATATTTTAAAAGATTCCCCTGAGCCACCCCACTTCCATCCTCACAACAAGAAGCTACATTTGTGATATGTCTAGCAGTCACCAGTCAAAGACCCCTCCCCCCAAAAAACAGAAACCCAAACACCAAGTTGCCATCACCCCTTATAAAAGGGACTTTATGGCAAGATACACAGAGAAAGAGGAGACTTATGCTAGATCACTGCGAAAATATTTAGTCAGTTCATAAAGGAAACAATCTGTCCTGCCTCAGTTGAGGGACACTGTCAAATCACTGCCATATTAAAGATGTCAGTATCATGAAAATCAGTTGGGGGCTGAAGAAGTAGCTCAGATAGTAAAATAGTCGCCAGCATGCACAAAGCCCTGGGTTCAGTCCCTGGCACTGTATAAAACCAGATGTGGTGGTGGGTGCCTGTAATCTTACCACTTAAGATGGGATCAGAAGTTTATGATCATCCTTAGCTGCATATTGAGTTTCATACAAACCCAGGAGCCATAAGATAAGGGCTAGAGAGATGGATCTGCTATCAAGATCTGGTACTGCTCTTCAGAAGATCCAGCTTGTGTTCCCAGCACCCACGGCAGGCCACTCACAACTACCTGTAACTCTAGGGAGTCTCACACCTCTGGTCTCCACTTGGGCTGCACTCACAGACACAGTGTATAACATAGCTAAAAATAGTTTTAAATGGAAGTCAATAAAATTGTTTAAGATGAAAAGACACTAAAGGCAAGGACCAGAACACAATGCGCAACTTTTGTCCAACAACACTTTTGTGTCAGTGTTGAATTTCCCAAGTGTGTTTTAGTCACAAGGGAGCCCCTTCCATATGCTGAACTTTGCCATAGTAACCTCAGAAGGCTTAACCATAAAATGTGGGTTTGTATAAATTTCTGCCTGTGTATACAGAACAAAAGTAAATGTAGCAAAACCTTAACAGTTCTGAGACCAGTTGAAAGCTACATGACTATTTTTTCTTGGTTAATCGCTTTGTAGAGATACAAATTTATATATGTATATACACAGCTATTAAAGATATAATTTGGATACAGCAAAAGCCAAACCCCCCCCCTTTTTTTTTTCTTTTTGGTTTTTCGAGACACGGTTTCTCTGTGTAGCCCTGGCTGTCCTGGAACTCACTGTAGACCAGGCTGGCCTCAAACTCAGAAATCCTCCTACCTCTGCCTCCCAAGTGTTGGGATTAAAGGCATGCGCCACCACTGCCCGCCAAGCCAGCCCTTTATAACATCTAATCAAGAGGCTTTAGTGTATTTATCGTGCTGTGCATCCATCCCCACTAAGTTTAGAACCTTTCGCCAACTCCAAAAGAAACCCCATACTTGATAGCTGTTATTCCTCCTTCCCTGCCCACAGCCCCAGGTGAGTTTTGGGATTTTTTTGTTTTGTTTTTTGATAGGGTCTCTCTCTATAGCTCTGAACCAGGCTGCCCTCAAACGCACAGAGATCTACCTGCCTATGCGTCCTGAGTTCTGGGACCAGATGATTTTTTTTACACACAGGTTACTTAGAAATGTCTAATTTCCCCCTAATACTTTATGATTTTAATATTTTAAATTTTAGGAAAATTTTTTGTTTTTTTTTGGTTTGGTTTGGTTTTTCGAGACAGGGTTTCTCTGTGTAGTCCGAGCTGTCCTGGAACTCGCTCTGTAGACCAGGCTGGCCTCGAACTCAGAAATCCGCCTGCCTCTGCCTCCAAGTGCTGGGATCAAAGGCGTGCGCCACCACGCCCGGCTAGGAAAATTTTTATGAGCAGAATTACAATACAGGATTTAAGGATGTGAGATTTTAATAGCATTAGAAATAATAGAAAAAAGACAATAAAATGGGAGTGTTTATGATAATTTAGTCATAGCCAATAGCTATAAACATACTGTATATTTTATATGACTGCAATAATTCTTCTATTACCATAAGTCTTCTCTGTGAACCTATCCATTAAAAATATTCTTAAGAGTATTGATACGCATGTGTACATGTGGAGGCAGAGAACATTGTGCAGGGGGATCTCTCTTCTACTGTGGGGAATCCCAAGAATGGAATGCAGGTCTGAATCAACAGCCCTCTTATGTATTTATTTATAACATCTGTATCCAGTAGCTGCTACTTCATAAATGTTCAAAAACTGTTCAATGACTTAACTGTTCATAGACATTACTTCAACAGGGGGAACATGTAGATACAGGAATTAATATGTATGAATAATATTCTAGATACTAGTCATTCTTAAGAGGATGGCTAACTATGGGGGGTAGAGATTTTAGGGCTCCTGTAAATAAGGTTTTCTTTGTAATTCACGAACAGAGAATATTAGAAAAACTTGTCAATATCTCAGGGCCTTCATCCCAGGACATGTGGCCACCACAGCCATGCTATTAAGCTACCTTCTTCCTAAAAGTCTTCCCAAGGTTGAAAACTTGACTTCTAATTCCATATTTCCAGCAACATTTTTAACTTCCTTTGGGAATATATAACTAGTACTGTTTCATAATAGCATGTGGTAGTGTCCCCCGTCTCATGCATGCCTTTATCTTTACAACTACGAGAGGTGATGCTGAGAGAAAATAGAGCTAGGGAAGTCAGTGACGTAGCAAGAGATAAATATTTGAACTTGCTTTCTTCTCTCTCTTTTATATTTAGTTAGTTATATGTATGTGTCTGTGTACATGACACACACACACAGAAGGACAGACAAGAAGTCAGTCCATTCTATTCCTTCTACTTTGTGTGTCCTGGGGATTGAATTTGGATAGTGTTTGGTGGCAGGTACTTCCCTGTGGATTTTTTTTTTTTTTTTTTAAGATTTATTTATTTTTGTATTTATGTGAGTACACACACTGCAGCTGTCTTAAGACACACACTAGAAGAGTGCATGGAATCACATTACTGATGGTTGTGAGCCACCATGTGGTTGCTGGGAATTGAACTCAGGACCTCTGGCAGAGTAGTCAGTGCTCTTAACCACTGAGCCATCTCTCCAGCCCTTCCCTGTGTTTTTGAGATAGGATCTCACTCTGTCATTCAAGTTGGTCTGGAACTCACTGTAGTTGAGACTAGCCTTGAACTTGTAGCAGTCCTCCTATAGTAGCATCTTGAGTGTTGGGATTGTAGTCAGGAGTCACTATCCTTTAGTTCCCAAGTCCAGAACTCTGGGTCTTAATTGTCATCCATAGAGTGGAAACATTACCTACTCAAATGCTTTATTTTCAGAATTAAGAGACAGTAGTACAAACTAAGCATAAATTTGACCCACTGTAGAGACTCAGATAGATGCTAAGTGGTTATGTTGTTGTATTGTCCCTGCACCCCATAGTTGCTTCACTCTCAGAACTGTTCTGCCATGATGGGAATACTCTACAGATAGCATCCCAGGTGCTTGCTTAAGCATTACACCGTTGTCAGATGCCTGTTCACTGTGGACAGGAAGGCCAAGGGTCAGCATCCATGGGGGATACAGGTTCCAGCATTTTTAAACCTCAAGGCTAAGTGAGATTGGTGTTACTCTTGTGTGGTGCAGTAACATGCACATGAATAAAAGTGTGTGTACTTACTGGCTAGAAGGTCCCTGCAGTAAATCTTTCTATAATGTAAATATAATGCTTTTGTTTTTATGAATTCAGGGTGCTTTATTCATAAATCTGAAGCATATTCTCATGAAAGTGACACCATTGAATATTAGGGTTGTGAAATACAACAGATATAAACTAGCATAGCCAAGTTACTATGACAAGGGACTTTTGTGCCATGGGGTGGTTACTGTTACCTACCCACCCACCCCAAAAACCCTCAGAACTTTATGTACATTTTATCTTACATGGTGTGGATGTAACTTCTTCAAAAGTAAAGAGGAGAAACCTTATACACAATAGCTCACTATTTATAAGGGAAAATTATAAAACTGATGCTATTTAAAAATGAAAGCATAGGGTTAGAGAGGTGGCTCAAAGGTTCAGAGCACTGCCTGCTCTTGCAGAGGATCCTGGTTTGATTCCCAGCATCTACTTGGTGGCTCACAACCAGCTCAATCCCAGTTCCATGGACTCCCATGCCTTCTTTTGACCTCCAAGGCACCAGGCATGCACATGGTATACAGGCATATATGCTGGTAAAACACCCATACACAGGAAATAAATAAAATCCTTAAAAAGAAAGAAAGCCTAACTATTCTACATGATTGTGGTGTTTGAATGAGAATGACCTCCATAGGCTCATATATTTGAGTGCTTGGTACCTTGTTGGTGTGTTACAAGATATTTGAACCTGTTTTTACTTAGAGTGTGGCTCAGCCTTTAGCACACACCTTTAATCCCTCTGGCTGGAATACAGACATGCCCGTAATACACACCTTTTTTTTTTTTTTTTTTTTTTTTTTTAGGTTTTTTTTTTTGAGACAGGGTTTCCCTGTGTAGCCCTGGCTGTCCTGGAACTCACTCTGTAGACCAGGCTGGCCTCGAACTTAGAAATCCGCCTGTCTGCCGGGCGGTGGTGGCACACGCCTTTAATCCCAGCACTTGGGAGGCAGAGGCAGGCGGATTTCTGAGTTCGAGGCCAGCCTGGTCTACAGAGTGAGTTCCAGGACAGCCCGGGCTACACAGAGAAACCCTGTCTCGAAAAACCAAAAAAAAAAAAAAAAAAAAGAAATCCGCCTGTCTCTGCCTCCCAAGTGCTGGGATTAAAGCCGTGCGCCACCACCGCCCAGCTGTAATACACACCTTTAATCTCCAACAATAAAGGTAAAGTTAGGTTGTATAAGGAAGCACCTGTGTTTGAAAGTGATGCCTAATTGAGTGGCAGACAAAGTGACAAATCAGAGAAAAGTTTGACAGAATAGCATATGTTTAATTCAGGAGATGAGAGAGGAAAGCAAAGCTGCTTAAGGGACAGACAGTACAGGAAGAAGAGAGTACAGTACAGGATACAGTAGAGTTGAGAGTAAAGTGGCACAGAGAGGGAGAAGGTGGTTTTACCATTAGAGTTTTCTAGAGACAGGTTGTAGATACAACAAGCTAGACACAGGTGAAGACAGAATGAGCAAGAGAATCAGGAGACAGAAGACTAGTACAGATTGCTAGAGTTAGTATGAGGCCAAGCAGAGAATCCAGGAGAGGCTGAGAAAGAAGTCAGATTGAAACAGTCAGCTTGGAGAGGAGTTTTGAGCCAGAACAGCTGAGTTGACCAACCAGATAGGGTTCATAAAGAATAAGAAAGGGTGACTTATTCAGCAGCAAGTCTCAGAGACTGAAAACACTCTCTGCCTAGGTAAGATTGTATGGAAGCTAGAAAATTCCAGTCTAGGCCTAGGTTAGCAGACTGAATAAAAGTTACTTTGGTGGAAATGTCAGTGACGGATTAGATGTGGTGTTATTGGAGGAGGTGTCTCACTGGGCTTTGAGGTTTCTAAAACCCATACCTGGTACAATCTCTCTAGGTTGTGGATCAAGTTATATATGTAATATCTTAGCTAGCGCTCCAACACAATGTCTGCTGTCATGCTCTCCATGATGGTCATAGACTAATCCTCTGAAAGTATAAGCAAATTCCCAATTAAATGCTGTCTTTTAAGTTGCCTTGGTTATTGTGTCTCTTCATAACAATAGAACAATAAAACAATTGTCCTGCTGGGATGATCTGCATTGAGTGTATGAGAGATTGCAAGGTCACATGGCGGGTTCTGAACCTTTTAGGAAGCACAGTTGGAACCTGTAAGTGAGCCTCTTTTCTCACCTGTGACCCAATACTCCTGAAAAGGCTCATTTCCTAATGCATAATCTGGCCCTTGTGTAATGCACGGAAGGTATTTTGAGAATTATCCCAGCCTGTTTGAAAATTGGACTGGGGTAATTGTCCCTATGGTTCTGTGTTTGTCACAGCTGCTCTCAAGCTGGCCTGGACTCTGGTAGTAACTGCAGTTGGACAGGTCTAAGCGTGCCATGTATCCTGCACATCAGGGCTTCATGGACTTTCTCCCTGCTCAGCCACTGTCTGTTCCTCCCCCCTCCTGCCCTAGCTTTACCTGAATTCTGTTTCAGGCTGCTCACCAGGCCTTTGTGACCTGAAACGTGCATTCTCCACCCAGCTGCTTTTGCTGTCCTGGGGCTTCCGGTCCAGCTGTGTGGAGAGCCAGCCCAGGAACGCTTGACAGTTGGTCCTTGTGTTACTTACTTATTGAATTGCTGATATAAATATCTGACAGTTAGCTTAAGGGAACAAGGCTTGGTTTTTGGCTCACAGTCGTTTGTGGAGAATTCGTGGTGATAGGGGCTTGAGGCAGCTGGTCAGACTGCATCTGCAGTCAGGAAGCTGAGAGACAACTTGGAGTGCTTAGCTCCTTTCCTCAGTTTGTTCACTCCTGGGGTTAGAGTGGGTTCCTGGCCTGTTAACCTAATCAGATAATCCCTCAGAGGCTGGTCTACTAGGTGATCCTAACAATTTGGTAATCAGTATCCTTCATTTCAACAGCCTTCTGTTGTACTGTTTTCCCCTCTGTTGACTCTTCTCCACTCAATATCCCATCAGTACCCCAGACTGAGTCAGTTCCCTACTGGTCTGTCAATCCTTGGCTTCCACTGCAGCCAATGCACAATGCATTGTGGGCAGTCCCAGTGGTCTGGGGAAAGTCTCCTGTGAAGCCCATCCCTCAATGTCCTACCTCTGCCCTGGATTAGCAGCTGAACTCCTAAGGTGGGTCACTGAAGTGTTCGAGGTGAAGCTATTCTTCTATTTGCTCTCCATCATTATTTCCATTTCTGTTGAGTATGTAACACCCCACACACATCCTCCTCCCCACTGAGCCCCAGCTCTCAAGAGGTGGATATATATGCACGCTGTTCTATTTGTTATCCTTTCTTCAATCCCAGGCACTACTCTAGGCTTCAACTTGTAGTCAGGCAGGAGAATGACTGTTTTTCCATTTAACACACTTAACACACACACACACACACACACACACACACACAAGAACTAGTGGGTTTGTTTCTCTCCTAGTGTGGGAAGTAGGGATAGAACTCAGGTCATCAGGTTTGATGGCAGGTGCTTTTACCTGCTGAACCATCTGGCAGCCCGAAGACTGACTTGTTTTTTGTTCTCTCATATGTTACATCCCAACACCAGTTTCCTCTCCCCTCTGGCTTCTTTCCCCGACTCCTGCAGCCTTCCCTCTTCCCCAGATCCACCCCACCTCCTATTCCCCTCAGAAAAGATGAGGTTTCCCAGAGACATCAACCAAACAGCATAAAAAGCTGCAGTAAGACCCAGCACATACCATCACATCTAGGCTGGACAAGGCAGCCAGTAGGAGGAAAAGGGTCCCATAAATAGGCAAAAGAGTCAGGGACAGCCTCTGCTCTCACTGTTAGGAGTCCCACAAGAAGACCATGCCACTTAGCCATAGCATATATGCAGAAGGCCTAGGTCAGACCCCTACAGGCTCCCTGATCTCTGCCATATAAGTTCCTCTGAGTCCTGGTCATTTGATTCTGTGGGCCATGTTCTCTGTGGTGTCCCTGACCCCTCTGGTTCCTCTGATCCTTCCTCCCCCTCGTCTGCAGCACTCTCCAAGCTCCACCTGATGTTTGGCTGTGGCGCTCTGCATCTGTTCCCATCAGTTGCTGGATGAAGTCTCTCTTTGATAATGATTCTGCTAGACTCCAGTCCCAGCACACTGCAGGCAGGACAAACTGTAGGTCAAAAGTTTTGTGGCTGGGTTGGTGTCCCAATCGTCCACTTGAGGCCTTGCCTGGTTACAGAAGATGGCCAGTTGAGGCTCCTTGTACTAGGTTTCCACCTGGCCCCCGAAATGCCTCTCAATTCCAGTTGTTTCTCCTAGTATTTTCTCCTTCCCTCCCCTACTACCAGATCCCTCCTGTTTCTAACCCTCCCCATCCCCAGTGCACCTGTGAAATCTATTGTAACCCTTCCTAGGCCTCCTTAAGTACCTCCCTTAATACACACCTTTAAGAGCTTACTCCCGTAAGCTCTCCTTGTTACTGAGCCCCTCTGTGGACTTTTACTTTACAGCTAGTATCCACTTATAAGTGAGTACATACTATGTTTGTCTTTCTTGGTCTGGGTTACCTCACTCCGGATGATTTTTTTGTAGTTCCATCCATTTGCTTGCAAATTTCATGATGCCATTGTTTTTAATAGCCAAGTAATACTCCATTGTGTAAATCTACCACATTTTCTTTATGCATTCTTTGGTTGAGGGACATTAGGTTGTGTCCAGTTTCTGGCTGCTATAAATAAAGCTGCTGTGAACATAGTTGAGCAAGATAGAAGAGAAGGTAAGGAATAGCTTCCCAACATACTGGCCTAGGAAACAATTTGTTAAACAGAACACCAATAATGCAGGTACTAAGATCAACAATTAATAAATAGGACCTCATAAAACTGAAAAGCTTCTGTAAGGCAAAGGATACTGTCAGTAGAACAAAAAGACACCCTACAGAAAAAGATTTTCACCAACCCCACATCTGATAATGCAAAATATATAAAGAACTCAAGAAGCATTAAGAGACTAAATAATCCAATTAAAAAATGTGGTACAGATCCAAACAGAATTCTCAACAGAGGAGTCTCTCATGCCTGAGAAACACTTAAATGTGTTCAACGTCCTTAGCCATTAGGAAAATGCAAATCAAAAGTCTCTGAGAGTCCATCTTACACCTGTCAGAATGGGTAAGTTAAAAAACACAGGTGACAGCTGCTGGCAAAGAAGTGGAGCAGAGGGGATCACTCCATGCTGGTAGGAGTGCAAACTTGTACAGCCACTTTGGAAGTCAATATGGTGGTTTCTACCTCAAAACCCAGCTATATCACTCCTGAGCATATACTCAAACGGTGCTACATCGTGTCATAAGATGGACATTTTATTGGTAGGCTGGGAAGTGTGAACTGTTTTCCCTCCCTTCTCATACATGAAGCTCTAGCTGCTCTGGAAGAGCAGAAACAAACCAGTAACTGGCAACAGCATGCAGTGGATAGAGACACAAAATGCTGAGCTCTGAGATTGGTGTTCTCTTGCCCTGTGTGATGTCTAGGACCAAGGAAGAGAATGCATAGTGCAGGGGTCCGCTGCTGCAAGCAAGACCTCCATTCTGTGTGGTGGGAGATGAGTGTCCTCACTCCATGCTCCCAGTCCCAGTTGGTCATGGCATGACTTGGTAGAGCTCCACACTGAGCTGTGTGGTGCACACTCAAGCCACTGCATAGCTTGCCAAACCTAGGTGGCTACCCATGAGCTTTTTGTATTTCCTTAGCATTTTCTAGATCAGCTGTTTCTAGACTACTTTTGGAAGTTGAACTGCTGTCCTCACATTTGCATTGTAGCTGTAAAATGATAAGAGTCAAACAGTCCATACATGAGAAAAAGGTGAAAACTTTCACTGATAATATCCTCCAGACATTTTCATACCAACATTAGAGAGAGATTTCTGTAAACTGCTTCTGTGCAGTTCAAAACAATGTAAAGATTGTTTTGTTTCACTTTGTAGCCCTGGCTCTCCTGGAACTTACTCTAGACTCTTACTTAAAAATGAACTTACTGTGGTAATAGGTCATCAGTTCATATGGTTCAAGCATTTTTGCATTCCAAAGCAGGTAACATTCGCATCCTTCCACCCCATCCTTCATTCCCTTCTCTTAGGGAGTCAACTCTATCAGTTTCTCAACTCTGTCAGTTTTCCATGTACAAGGAAAATGTACAAATACCACTCCCCAACACTTTTTATAAGTGGAGTGCTATACAACTTATAAAATGTTTATTACAGCCCTATTCATGACAGCCAAGGTAGTAGCAATCAGCCTTTGTGCCTATTGACCAAAGAATGGTAACGATGATGTAATGTATACACAGTGATGTTCTGGTACACTAGTGAACCTCAGCTGTCAAGGATTGACTGATGAGTGGTCACGATGATGTAATGTGTATACACAGCGATGGTCTGGTACACTAATGAACCCCAGTTGTCAAGGTAATGATGATGTAACGTTTACACACAGTGATGTCCCGGTATACTAGTGAACCCCAGCTCTCAAGGACAGAGACCAAGTGCCTTGGGCTACCCCTCCTGTGCTTGTTTTCTCATCTTCAGATACAGAGTCCAAATTATGGCTTTGGTATTTTATTTCAGGTAACAAGTCATTATGCAGTTTGAGTGGCTCTTCCATTATATTGACAGAGTTGGAAAATTCTTGGTCAAAGGTGATAAGTTTTTGCTGTGAGGACCATGAAGCTGAGGCCTGGAGTGACCTGGAGGCTTGTGCTTATGTGATGTCTGATTGAGGGTGGGCTGTGAGGTCTCTGTCCACCTCCAGGGTCTCCAGAGAAGAAACTGAACCTCTTTGCAGTAGGCCAATTGGCACTTTGGCCCTCTGTCTCAAGAAAAGGTTGAGTTTTTCTCAAGGTCAGTGACTCTGAGGCAGCCTTGCTGCCTACTTTGATGAACACTGGTTTAAATTTTACATGGGAGGTATAGTGTATAGCCTAGAACATTCTGTCACCTAAGTTTTCTACATACATACGACATGGAGCTGCAGTCTCCCTCATTCGTGTTTCTGGTTACCTCAGCTTTCTTGGGTTAAGGATCATCTTCAGATAACAAAGAGCTGCTCTTCTCCCTAAACACCACACACCTGCAGGGATCTCCCTAAGATTCCTAGGCTTGCTGCCATTCTTGATTCTAAGAGCAGCCCCCTGAAGCCCTGATTCCCAGCTGCAGCCCCTGTCTGCTGTCTGGGGGAAGGCACAGATCCTCTGCAGAGCTATATGTCTTACTTCTTCTGTGTTGAGCATCTAAATAAGAATGGAGAGAGTTCTTGGGTCCTCATTAGTTTCCAGGGTTCATGTTCGTCCTGTCCTTTAACGGTGAACACTTATGTTCCACTGTCCTCTGTTTCCAACTCCATGCGCTACACTTGGATTAATTATCCATCCCCTCCCCCCCTTTTTTATAAGAATTGTATAGACCTGTATATATTATAAGTATGATCAACAAATTAGTATTTTGAATTTTTTATTTTTCAAGACTGGGTTTTTCTTTTTTTTTTTTTTTTGGTTTTTCGAGACAGGGTTTCTCTGTGTAGCCCGGGCTGTCCTGGAACTCACTCTGTAGACCAGGCTGGCCTCGAACTCAGAAATCCGCCTGTCTCTGCCTCCCAAGTGCTGGGATTAAAGGCGTGCGCCACCACCGCCCGGCTGGGTTTTTCTTTATAGCCCTGGCTGCTCTGTAGACCAGACTGGCCTTGAATTCACAGAGATCCTCCTACTTTCCAAGTGCTGGGATTAAAGGCATGTGCCACCACCACCTGGCTTAATTTTGAGTTTTCTTTTTTTTTTTTTTGGTTTTTCGAGACAGGGTTTCTCTGTGTAGCCCTGGCTATCCTGGAACTCACTCTGTAGACCAGGCTGGCCTCGAACTCAGAAGTCCACCTGCCTCTGCCTCCCAAGTGCTGGGATTAAAGGCGTGCGCCACCACCTCCCGGCTTGAGTTTTCTTTACATGTTGTTTCTTAATTCAATCAAAGAATAATTGAGTAGACCCTTGACTTACCAAGTACTTTCTCTGCTTCCAAAGTTGTTTACTGTTTTCCCCTTATATGCATGGGGATTAAGGGAGAAAAGGGCACTGTGTATGCGGTAATTATAATGTGACAGTCAGCGGTCAACCCAGAGACCTTTTGACCTTTTCCCATGAGAGTAACCAAAATGTTATGATTACATGAAAACAGAACTATTCTCAAGGGTGGTGGATAGTTTAATTAATTAATGAAGTTTACAAACTTATTTTGTTCATCTCTCTTCTGGAGCATGTTAATCAAATTTGTAAAAAAAAATACTAGGACTTAATTTTTCTTAAATTTCTATTTGATTTGGCTATATAATAATAGTAGTAGTGGTAGTAGTGGTAGTTGTTTTAGAAATAAGGTTTCTCTGTGTAGCCCTGGCTGTCCTGGAACTTGCTTTGTAGACCAGGCTGGCCTTGAACTCAGAGATCTGTCTGTGTCTACTTCCAGAGCTCTGGAATTAAAGGTGTGTGCAGTCACTGTTCAAAGATCAGACTTATTTTTAAATTAAGTTTAGAGGCTAAATTATTGCAGAAGCACTTTCATGTAAATCTGCCTATGGCATTTTTATGTTCTAAGAATGTGAAATCCTTCTGGTGTCTTAGTTAGGACTTTATTGCTGTGAAGAGACACCATGACCAAGACAACTCTTATAAAAGAGAACATTTAATTGGGACTGGCTTAAGGTTCGCTGACTTAGGTCTTTAACCATCATGCCAGAAAGCATGGTAGCATGCAGGCAGATGTGGGACTGGAGCAAGAGCCGAGAGTTCTGTATCTTGATCTGCAGGCAGCAAAGAGGAGACTGAGCCACACTGGGCACAGTTTAAGCTTATTAGACCTCAAAGCCCATCCCCTCAGTGATACACTTCATTCAACCAGGCCACACCTCCTAGTAGTGCCATTCTGTAAGGACCAAGCTTTCAAACACATGAGTCTATGTGTTTGACCCATTCAAATCACCACACCCAAGATTCTGCTGAGAATGGAGAAGATACTTATTCACAAATATTACATGTGTGATTGGGTATGTAGAGGTCACAGAACATCCTGTGGAAGTTGGTTCTCTCTCATGTGGTCCCAGGATTAGAACTCAGGCCATCAGGCTTGACAGCAAGTGTCTTTAAACCCCTGCACTATCCTGCTGGCCTTGTTGGTTTTCATTTAGATTTCAAGACTGTGAAGTGGACAGTGGAAAACAAAGACTTAGTACATTTAGTAGACACAGAGTCCCATAGAGCACAAGAAATGGTAAACTGTCTCCCTTGAAACTGGGAGTAAAGTCAGTAGGTAGGTGGCACCACCGTTGTCGCTGTGGGCTGGTCTTCCATAGTCTTACCTTGGCTGTCTGTATGTTGTCAGCAACTTTTTGCTGCCATAGTACCATCTGCAGAGTTTGTAAATCAGACCTCAGGTAGGATCTACAAGCCAGGACTGAAGATGTATCTGGAAGGTGGCATGGGGAAGGGCCCAGTGCATCCTTTGTCCAGGTCTGACACATCACTGTTGTTGGGCAGGGTTGGGGTTGGGGGATTGCAACATCTACATCTTGAATCCAGTGGTCTTCTTCAGAGAGTACCTGAATGTCTGAATAAACAAGATTGTTCCAGAAAGGTGTGCTGGTCTGATTGGAGGCTGTCTCTTGTCCCTCAGGAAATGCTCTCTGGTGTGGTGGTCATCTCTAGCAAGGACTCTGTCCAGCACCAGGGTGTCTCTTTGACAATGGAAGGGACTGTAAACCTCCAGCTCAGTGCCAAAAGTGTGGGTGTGTTTGAAGCCTTTTATAACTCTGTGAAGGTAAGAGCCAACATAGCTCTCAGTGGAGCTTTGCACTCGCCCCGTGCCTTGTTAGCTGTCTTTACTGTCATGGTCTTCACAATTTCAGTTCTTAGAGAGTGAACATTTGTGTTGCTTCTGTGTCCTGCTAGCAGATACTTGCATGTGTAATATCCCTGCCTGGTGCTTGGGATTCGAAACTTGTATTGCCTTGAGTCATCCACGAGAGCTTCTCTGAGAAATGCTTGTGGCTTGTGGTCCTTGCCTTGCTTTATCAGACTTTTGCTAATTGTGTACATTGCTCCTGTTGAACTTCACATAGAGGTAAGACACATTTGGAGCAAGGAGCTCTTTTATTATGTTTTTGTTGTTTTGGATAGAGTTTATATTTTAGAAAGTTCCCCAAATCTTTTCTCTGAAGGCCATGTGAGCTCTGTCTGAGGAAACCTGTGAGGAAGAGAACATGAACTTGTTTAGGTTTAGTAGTGTCCTATGGTTTTGTATCTTTCTAATTTTAATCCATAGGAACTTTCTTGGGATGATGTTATACCAAAGATGTCAAAGCATGAAAGAATCTGGATGTGTTGGTGCATACTATAGTCCTAGGACTCTGGAGGCTGAGGCAGAGGGCATGAAAATCAGGACTTGGAGGCCAGTCTGGACTATGCAGGGAGACTGTATCTCAAAATAAAATAAAGAACATAAAAATTGGACTGCCTGAATGGTAGTCCTATTTATTTCTCTATGGAGCCCACTGAGGAGTCTCTGTGGGCATCTGGAGCTAGAGGAGAGACCTACACTGCCCACAAGGCTGCAGTGCTGAGGCCCTGGCTGAGGGCTGTGCGAACTGGGGCAGCACTGTTGAGCAATGTCAGGTAAGGAGTAGCTCTGGGCCCTATGTTGGCCAAGGTGGCCAGGCAGCTTCAGTGTTAGGTCTGCTTACTTACTATGCATGTAAGGTTGTTAGGACACTTCAGTGAGGTGTTTGAGCAGGAAACAGGCATACATGGTTCAGTTCCTATTAAGTACAGCACCTCAGTCCCTGATATGTGACAGGACCATTATTGAACCACTGAGATGGGACCTACACAGTACCAGGAGCAAACTGACTTCCACAAGTTGTCCCCTTACTTCCACATGCACACTGGTAGCATGTGTGCATCACACACACACACACACACACACACTAAATGTAGTAAGAAAAAAAAATATAAAGAAATGAATCATTGTGCAGACTTAAAACAGCAGCGTCAGCTTGCTGTTCTTGTCTAGCTCCAGTACTATGCTGCTGAGACACTGGAGCAGCCTTCATGTGCCTGCTGCTAGTAGGACTGCAGAGACAGACCCAGTGTGCGCGCTGATGGCTGAAGCTGCTTTGTATTGACAGCCGATCCAGATTATCAACAGCACCATAGATGTGCTGAAGCCAGGAAAAATTCCCAGTGGCAAGACTGAGGTGCCCTTTGAGTTTCCTCTGCTTGTGAAAGGCAGCAAGGTCCTGTATGAGACTTACCACGGTGTGTTTGTCAACATTCAGGTGAGTTCCTAACCCCACTTACTTACAGCTTTCTTTTTCTGCTGAAAACCAGCTTGATTATTTTTTCTCACTGAAATAACTGAACTCAAATCTACTAATGAATTGATTCCAAGACTGTTGATGCGTGTGCTGTATCATTTTCTCATTTTGTCTTATAACTGCTTTTTGTGTATGACTGTTACTGTTTTTGCAGAGCTAGAGATTAAACCCTGGGCCTCACACATGCTGTGACATAAAGTCACACTCTGAGCCCCTGTGACCCTTGTGTTGAGTTCTAACCTTGGCTATAGTTTCTTCCTTAGGGTTCCTTTGTGCTGTTGCATTTTTCTCAGGCCACAGTGACACCATTAGGGGCTTCAGCCTCCTTCTGACACCAGCACTAACTAGTCTGTTTTATTCTTATGAGTATCTCTTTGTCGAATATCCAAAGGCTGCCCATTCAACATAGGCTGTATTCTTTATTGAGCAAACCTTGTAAATGAGGGGAAGTGGATTTATGACTTCCCGTCTACCTCTGCTGGTGAGGGATGGCTTTCACAGTTGCTATTGTCTCAGGAGCAGAGCCCAGTCATGACTCAGCCAAAGGAAGAGGCCCCTTCCTTCATTCAGTGTGGAGAAAAGTACTTTTGTATAGTTTGCCATGGGGCAGCTCCCTTGCTAACTGAGAAAACCCCGCAGTCTTAGGATGCACAAAAAGTCAGGAAATTGGAACGTTGTTATATTTGTTAATTAGGTTTCAGTTGATCACATTTCACTTAGTAAATACCATTCATTTGCTTAAAATGTAGCATGTGTAAAAAAGTCTCAAACATTTGGGAGGGCTAATAAAGGTTTAGTCTTACATGAATTTCACGAACTGTTAGAAAATCTGTCAAGGTGAAGCACATAGAGTATGTACTCTATTGTAGAGGCTGCCTTTCCATGAAGAAAATGTTTTCAGTCCTTTCTCACATACCTGGTTCAAGCAGTAACTCACACACACACACACATGAAAAAAAATCTTACAAAAATGGTGTTAGAGAGGGCTCAGCAGTGAAGACTGGCTCTTGAAGAGACCCAAGTTTGGTTCCTGGCACCCACATGGGGCTGCTTCTGTTGCCTCAGTTTTCTGTGGCCGTGTGTGTGTGTGTGTGTGTGTGTGGTGTGTGTGTGTTTCTGTGTGTGTGTCTGTGTAAAATATGGATGCTTCCTCTAGGCCTGAATTCTGTCTCTAAGACTTGCATAGTGGAAGGAAGAACCCTAAGTTGTCCTCTGACTTCTGCATGTGAACTATGTTACACGTTATGTTACCCTACACACATACAAGGCAAGCTTATTGGGATAAGATAGATCTTCTGGTCATAGTCTTTTTTGTTTATTGTCACTTAAGTGAAGAAACTGATTTACTTTACTGATTTCCAGTTACGTAGGAAGTCTCTTCCTTTTCCAGATGCTGCTAAGAGTACAAGTGCAGAGTGTGTGCATGATTGTGTAGACTGTGTCTGTGCTGGAACTCCTAGTCAGGAGAGTGTTCGTGTGTGACTACTTCTCTAGAGGAGTTAATGATACCCTTACCCAACTTTTTCCTTGGTCATCAGATTTTACTACTTTAGGATTAACCTCAGCTACAACATGGATCTGTATACAGCCCCTAATATCTCAACATTTGTAAAGATGTAATTTCTTCTTAGCTGAAGGTTTATATGGGTTCATTGCCACTCAACATGGGTTAGTCTCTTCCTTTGCAGTGCTGTAGTGGAAACCCAGCTGATCACACTGAGACATGTGCTCCGTCGCCGAGCTGCATCCCCAGCCCTGCTATCCTTTGTCGTCTATGTTTACTTTCTGAGTCATTTCAAAGTTAGTTGCAGAGCCTGCATGCATTTCATGTCTTACCACTTCAGTATCCATTTCCACAAACCCAGAGATCTATCATACAGAACCATAGTTAACCATCTTTATCAAAATTAACATAAATCTTCAAATAATTTCTAGTTCATATGCAAATGTATCATTTTTCTCTTGAGCAAATATACTTAATAAAAACTAGGATTATGGCTTTTTGCTCGATTTTATCCATCCATTCCCCCTTTATTTGACAGGTCTTTTCCTGGTCTCCTTACTTGTCAGTAAGCAAGTGTCATCCAGAGAGGACAGTGATTTTCTATGACCCATGACTCCTCAACATAGGGGGTCCCAAAGTGTCATTTATGGCACCTATTTCTTGTCACACCTTCTCTGAAGATCACATTGATGTCCATAGGTACATTATTCAGAATACAAGCTTTGTTGTTAAACTCTAATACATCCTCAAATTATATAGACAAAAGGAACTTCTTCTTGTACAATTGGGGTTATATTATAATAGTATGATGTAAAAAATCATGAGACAAAATAAAGAGTTTACAATGTTACCTGCATTAAATTTCTGGCTTACAAAAGCTTGACTTGCTTGTTATTTCTTCCTGAGTTCTGCTCTTGTGGCTGTACTGGCAAGATTTTATATTATGGCACAGATGATTAGCAGTATCACCATGTCTGCTAAAATCACATATGCAAAGTTATTTTTTAAAAATTCTAGTCACTCTTTTTACAGTTAAAAATACTCGTACGTGTATGTGTGTTTTACAGAGATAATTCAGTGGTTAGAAGCATTTACTGCTCTTGCAGAGGACCAGAGTTCAGCTCCTAGCACTTATAGTGGCAACTCACAGCTACCTATAACTCTGGCTCCATTCCTCTGGCCTCTATGAGCTTTCTTTGAATACATGTATCCACATAGACATACACATACCAACACATAATTTTAAACCTTAAAAAATCCAACCTTGTACTTTCTGTCCTCCTCCTGAGCTCACCCCACATGGATCATTCCATAGGACCTGGGAAAGTTAGTTACAAAGTAAGAAGATCCAAGGTTTTACAAAAGGCAGAGTTGAGCTCTAGTTATTTTCCAACCAGCACACTGTATAAGGATTTGGTTTAGGTTTTGTCAGTAGGCAGTGTCAATTTATATCCTACCTCTGTGCTCCCACCCCCCCAGCCTGCCTCACCTTGTTGCTAGAAGATTAGTAAGAGAATAACAAGACGAGCTAGACACAGGCCTGTCACACAGAATGTTCTCTGTGATGAACACGAGTTGATGATTATCCTTATGGAAGGTAGCCTTGTACAGACTTGGCTGGCCTGGAACTCACTATGTAGACCAGGCTGGCCTTGAATTCACAGAACTCCACTTGCATCTACCTCCCAAGTGATGGAGTTACAAGCAAGCACCAGTAACAACTCTTTTAAAAATGTTTTTGTTTGCCTGTATGTGTGTCTGTGCACCATGTGCATGTACTGCCTGTGGAGGCCAGAAGAGGGTGTCAGATTCCCTGGAACTAGAGTTAAATAAAGATGGTTTTAATCCACCATGTGGATACTAGGAATCAAACCCAGGTTCCTTTCCAAGAATAGCAAGTGCCTTTTGCCATTGAGCTATCTCTCTCCAGCTTGATTATAAGTTAGGTGAAACAGTGGATTAGAGAGAACTTGACTCCCTCTAGAATATAGCATAGGAGTTAGTCTCTTTGTTTCACCCTGCTGCCTTCCCAGCAGATCCTATGATCCATTCATTTACAAATTATTGGCCTCACACTTTGTATAGTGGCTGAAGTGGGTGCCTATGACTCATGTCCTTCCTTTCATAAATTGTAGAGTGAACTCAGATTGTATCATGGAACCAGAAATTCCAGGCCAGTGTTGGCCAGGTTGGAGATCAGAGACCAGGGCCCCAGAATATTTGAGCCTGGCTTTCCTGTACACTGGCTTTGTCCTCAGGAAGTTATCTCCTTGTCAGAGCAAAGCTGGCTGTCACTGGGCAAGTGCAGCTTCCATCTTCTAGGCCCAAGACTCAGTAAAAGAGAATTCTTTCTTCAGTCCCTAAAATAGCTCTGGGTTTACCTAGCACTTCTCAGTAGGTAGGTGGTAGAGGCCAGACCAGGAAAAGAATCAGACTAGGTAAGCTAGAGAGAGGATGGCTTACCTCACTGCATATGATGTTCAGGAGGTGGGCAGTGCCCCCAACATGTATACACATACACACACACACACACACACACACACCACACACCATACAGGTCCTCACTGAGGTAGTCTGGTGTGGTGAGAACAGATTGCTGTCTCACTAGAGAATATATATGTTGCAAATACACATACATAAATTTTAAGGTTCTTACAGGCAAGAGATGATTCTTATAAAAGTGTTTTATCCTCCTGTACTATCTCAGATATAGAGGAACTTATTTCATGTGGAAAGATTGCTCTTAAGAGTATAGCTTCTTACAAGATTCATAGCTGTGCATGTAGTACTAGGTAAGAAAATTATTTCTGACACAATTCAAAAGTTTTTCCTATATGATTAAAGCAACAGGTGAGTTGCTTAAACAGGAATTATGTGAGGGTCTGGGGTATTATTTATGATGCTGAGAATGGATCCCAGAATCACACACATCTTAACAAGTGCCACTTGGCCATACCCCAAGTGCCCAATATTTTTTTCTAAAGGCTAGTTTTTCTAAAACTAACTGGGGTTAGTTTCTGAGCCTCTTCGGCTTATGGCCGGGATTTGAGGCCACAGTTCCTGTGCCACTCCCAAGGAAGCTTAGCAGCTACACTGCAGAGCCTCTCAGAAGGGCAGCTCGTCCCTCACAGCAGGAGCTCCACAATGACAAACTCAGAAAAACCACACACAGTCCAGAAAGTGAACAAGCCAAGTGTAAAGCTAGTGTTTCCTGTGTCCCCCTCTCTTCTGCCCTTCAGCTTCTGTTCTAACCTCTCCACACCCTGATCGTGGAAACAGCTGTGTATGTTTAGTTTAGAAATGCCCTTAAGTTGCACATTAATTTTTCTTGTGTATGTTGACTGCTTGTCGCTTTTGGATGTTGTGTCTAGTTAAGAACAAAAGCTACTGAGATGACATTTGTCTCCTTCTCCTCTAGTACACACTGCGCTGTGACATGCGGCGATCCCTCTTGGCCAAGGACCTGACCAAGACCTGTGAATTCATCGTTCACTCTGCTGTAAGCTTCACCTCGGGGCCCTGGGCTCTCTTGTGAGGTGTGGGGTAGCTCCTGTTCCCAAGTCCATAAGTGATCTGGAAGGAGACGTGAGCACCAGCTGAGCCCAGCAACATGAGCATCAGCCTGGGCACTGTCTCTACAGCTCAGTGATGCCACCTTAAGAGGCAGTGCCTCACTATAGGGAATCCCCACTTCACAACAGCAGTAAGCACACTGTTCCATCTCTGCAAAGGAGACACCCATCTTGACCCTCAAGGTTGCTGCAGCAAATACACTATAGAGAAATTGCTCTCATCCTTGGCATTCAATGTCCCGTGAGAACACATGAGATGCTCAGGCCTGTGTCTGTCCGATCTGCACACTTTCTGTCTTTCCAGGTTAGCTTGGGTAGTTGGTCCCTTGCCACCACTGCTGCAGCCACTTGGTGGGGGTTCATAGCAAGTCCTCCATAGCCTACATGATCACATAGAATCAACTGTGACAGGACCTTCCCCATGGTATAATGTGGTGTCAGATACATCCCAGTGCACTCTCATGGAGGTGGCTGCACATTGCCTTTGCCTCCTGCTAGCACCACTCTTAGCCTGGCAGTGGTTAGTCTGTCTCCATCCTGCTGTTCCCTCCAACAAACTGCTATGCCCAAAGAGTTCCAGGACTCAGTTAGAGTACTTGTGAGGGACCATGGAAGAACCCTTGGCTGGAGAGCTGCCAGGGATAGCACTAGAATTACCTCAGGAACTCGTTCTGAGGCCTTCAGGAAGCTGAAAAGACCTGCTCCATAACCTATCAGGGAGCTCTGAGGAGCAGGGCAGGAGTAGAATGCCCATATTAACTCATGAGCAGTTTTGACCAGTTACTCAGTATGTTCTCACCATCAGGGCTGAGCAGAGGCCACCAGACCCTAGCACTGCACTCAGCACCCAGTCCTTCCAGCTGGTTTCCCGTGCTGCCATTCATTTCACTTGGGAGGGAAAAGCTGTTCCACCCATGGTCCTCGCCCTGCTCACTGTGGTCTTACCTTCATTTCAGCCTCAGAAGGGGAAGTTGACCCCAAGTCCTGTTGACTTCACAATCACCCCGGAAACCTTGCAGAATGTCAAAGAGGTACTTGTCTCTCAATCAAATCACACTTGTGTGTTGCAGCTTTCCTGGTAACTTGACCCAGTGACTACTTCACTGCCCAGTTGTTCTTCAGTCGAGAATTGTTAGGGACAGAGGTTTCCGATGGTGTTTGTACCTAAGGCAGTTTTCAAATTGATTTCATGTTGAGCTCACTAATTACTTAGGAAACAAAAGACAGTACTTTTCAGAATCCCTCATATGCTCATGATCTTTTTTTATGCAATGATGATGTCTTGCTGTACTGCTCAGACTGGCCTTCTCCAGCCATCAACTCCAACTGTAGGTCTGCACCTGGCTAGTGAGCTCAACTGCATGCATGTCCTGAGCTCCGCTGCCACTGCCCCGTGCCTGCCCCTTCATTCCCCTAGTAGTCATGGTTGGCACTGGACCCAGCCTCTCACTGGCATGCCTTTCCGACCCAGAACTGTGCATGGCGGTGGGCAGCAAAGACATAAGTGTCGGGCAGCACCAGCACACTTTCCTGCATGAGAACCAAGGATGATTAGCTCTTGCTGGCAGCTCCCCTGGGCCTCTGTAACAGGCGGTTGGTTACTTTGGCCTAGCCCACCATTGTAGCAGCCTTCTTGGGTTAGCACTCCGATCCACTACCAGACAATTTCTCCAGTTTTTTGCTTTTTAGTAAATGATTCTGTGTCAGAGCAAGCAGTATTGCTTTGTCTATAGCTCTTTCCTGGATAGAACCTGGATTCTTTACTCAATTCTACATTTTGTTCATGCTCATAACTGGGTTGAAGGCAAGTCTGGGAGATTTGGGGCACTGCAGTCAGAACTGATGTCATTCTTTATCATAGGGAGCCTTTTCAGAAGGTTCTAGAAGAAAGTAGCCATCATATCATAGGGCCAGGCAGATTCTCTCCCCTGTGAGCACTTTCTCCAGACCTGTGTCCATCTAAGTCCTCTTCTGCTGTAGACATTGCTCCCTGACCCATGCCTCACATGTCCCTCCTTACAGGGACATGGCCCATATGTGGGGCAGAGTCTTCTTTCCCTTGCTTCTATCTTCTTCAAATATTGGTTCTTGGTGTATATTTGAGGGTTTTGGTGTAGATTTATTAATAAAACTATCCTCTACCAGCCTTTGAGACAGTCTCATGTATTCCAGATGAGCCTTCAGTTATTTAGTTGAAGGTGACTTTGAACTTCTGATCTTCCTGCCTCCACTCCTTGAGTGGTAAGATGGCACATGTGTACTACCATGCCTGGCTAGTGTGATGCTAGAAGTTGAAACCAGAGCTCCTCTTGTGCCAGGCACCCACTCTTTTCCATGAGTCCTGTTACTCTTGTTTCTCATATTGACTGCAGAAGTGATGACATCTTAGATATATTGTTGATAGTTTTTAATATGGTTACCAGAAATTTTTAAATTATACACATTGGCAATTACAAATTCTGAATAATTTTAAATTTGTGGCATATGTTGTTTCCTCTGGATAGTGCGACATAATGGAGATGAAGACTTCTGAAATGACTGTCCAACTATTTTCCTTCAGTGCTAGGGCCAGTTCCCCTCAGCCAACTTCCTGTCTACAGAGAAACAGCCCCAAAGCTTTTCATCAGGCATTGAGAAAAACTGCTCTTTCAGTATCCTTGAAATAAAAATAATTGGCTTCACAAACTTGCCTAATTGGGAACCCTTTAAAACTACCTTTTTCAATTTTCTTCTTCTTCTTTTTTTTTTTTTTTTTCTGTGACCTGGGATTGAGGGGGTGGTTGTCCTTAAACACCCTTCTCAACTCTGAGGCTTTTTACATTTTATGTCTTGTTGCCTGAAAGCTTTTTCAGTCAGTGTAGGCAGGGCATTGATTCTGAGTGAGCTGGGCATATCTGTCTGTCCCTTATATGTGTATAGGGTGGTTGATGAGTCAGTCTGGTGTCTACTGAAAGATAAAATTGCTATGATTCCTTCTTGTTTTGGAAAACAGTTTCCATGGTTTATAGAACAATTACTCAACTTGGTTTTCAGTTCTTATTTGCACCAGTGCAACTGGAATAAGTGACAGCCACCTTTCCTTCTGTTCCTGATGTCTTTGTCTCTATTCTCTGTAGAGGGCTTCACTTCCCAAATTCTTCATTAGAGGACATCTGAACTCCACGAACTGTGCTATCACGCAGCCCCTGACAGGAGAGCTGGTGGTGGAACACTCGGATGCTGCTATCCGGAGCATAGAGCTTCAGTTGGTCCGGGTAGAGACCTGTGGTAAGGCTTCTAGAGAATCTAAGTGTCTGCACTTGCACTGTCAGCTACTGAGACATCCCTTCCTGTACTCTTTTTTTTTTTTTTTTTTAGTGTTTTCGAGACAGGGTTTCTCTGTGTAGCCTTGGCTGTCCTGGCACTCACTCTGTAGACCAGGCTGGCCTCGAACTCAGAAATCCGCCTGCCTCTGCCTCCCAAGTGCTGGGATTAAAGGCGTGCGCCACCACCGCCCGGCTGACCTCATTTTTGTAACAGAGCTATTCTGATGGCCTCTGTGGCCTGCTCACCCCAAAATTCCCACTTGCAGATAATAACTGAAATACTAATTAGGTCCCCAGCACCTCAAGTCTTGCAAGCATTGCAAAACCAGTGTGGTGATGTTTGGGGACATGCAAAGTAGAAGAGAAGGTAACTCCCAGTCCTGAAGAAGAAATTGGAGAAGTGGGTGAATGTGTTGATCCTGGTTGGCACAGTATTGGACACTTTTGTGAACAGTTTGCTTTGGTGTCATGGTGTTCTGACCTCATGATGTTTCCTCTTTCTCCAGGGTGTGCAGAAGGCTATGCAAGAGATGCTACAGAGATTCAGAATATTCAAATCGCTGATGGGGACATTTGTAGGAATCTTTCTGTCCCCCTGTACATGGTCTTCCCCAGACTGTTCACCTGTCCAACACTAGAGACCACCAACTTCAAAGTGGGTAAGCAGTCTAGGCTTGGCCTGTGGAGTCTGGGAAGAGTGTGGACCCCCCCCAGGGAAGCAGCACCTTGTACACAGGGCTGCAGTCATCACAGTCCACAGCATTCAGCTTCTTGATGACTCAAAAAAAAGACACAGCGCTTGCAAGGCAGTAGAGGTTCCTGCAAGGCCCCATCCAGAGTCTGCTGTGAGCCAAGCAAAAATACCATGAGTCTATAGGAAAAGCCTTGACAGTTGTCAAATAAGTAGTATGTGACTAAATATCCAACAGGAAACAACCTAAAAGAAGACAGGCTTATTGTGGGACTTTAGTTCATTGTGGTGGAAAAGCCATGACTGTAGGAGGCTGCCCGCTCACATCCGGGTAGACCAGGTGTCAGAGAAATGCTGCTCTCAGGTTTGTTATCTTGATTTTTCTTTTTATTCCCCATGGATGGTGCCACCCACATTCAAGGCAAGCCTTCCTTCCTCAGTTAACATCTCTAGAAATTCCCCTGAAGATACGCCCAGAGGTATATCTCTTACAAGATTCCAAATCTAGTTAAGGTGAGATAGATTAACCACCAGTCCACTCTTGACAGCCTGACACCAAAACACATCATGGTTTTACAACAATAGCATCCATTTCAACTTTAAAAGTCCCATGATCTTAACAAGTTTAACACTGGTCTAAAGACCAGAGTTTCTCTGAGTCCCAACTGTGAGCCCTTATACAGGGCATTCCTATATATTTCAGCATAGGTATAGAATAAACATTCCCATTCAGAGAGGGAGCAGCAACGGCCAAAGCAAAGGAAAACTGAACCAACGCAGTACTAAACCTAGCAGGTCAGATCCCTCATCTTTTGTCGCCATGTCCAGCATCTGGGCTCTAGTAGCTTTGGGTAATCCCAGCCATCCAGTTCTAGTGCATGCAGCAAATGTAAGTCGCTATCTGTGACGAACTTTCTTGCCTGCTGTTTTTCCTTGGCAGAAGTCTTATTCCTTGCATCTTCAGCATTCTGGAGCTTTCCCATTACAACTCTGGGTAGAGCTCTGCAGCTTCACACAGTACCTGCAGGGAACCTGGCCCTGCCATGCACTGCCTGACCCCAGAGGCTTTCTGAAACATTTGTACAAATGTCTGAGTCACTACAACCCTAGCTCTGACCACTATATATGTATGTAACACTATACCCCTAGCTCTACCACAGATCTGGTAGCCTCTATGTGCCCTGGTGACTGAACCTGGAAAACTACTTCTCCATGTTTTGTTTTGTTTTGAATTGTGTGTACAGGTCTATGTGTACCCTAAAGCCCTACTCAGAGCTGAGTTTCTGTAGTATGGTGCCAGGCACTTCTTTGCCCATACTGGAAAAAATAAGGACAGTGCTCATTTTTGTTTGCAGTGTTTTCCTCTTCACATACATCCCCTGGGTTTTGATCTTTACCCATAAAAACTAAAAAAACAAAACAAAACAAAACAGGAAATCCTGCCTACAGGAATGTAAAAACCAGTGCCTCCTTAGCTGATTTCCAAAGGAACAAGAGTTGAACCACCTGGTTGGTGGTGGCGCACGCCTTTAATCCCAGCACTTGGGAGGCTGAGCCAGGCAGATTTCTGAGTTCGAGGCCAGCCTGGTCTACAGAGTGAGTTCCAGGACAGCCCGGGCTACACAGAGAAACCCTGTCTCGAAAATCCAAAAAAAAAAAAAAAAAAAAAGAGTTGAACCAACTGTTTGCTGTTTTCCTTTGTTAAATAGCAAACTCACCAAGGTCTTGCTTTGTAGCCTAGACCAGCCTGGAACTGACCATGTAGCTCAGACTGGCTATAGGCTCATTACCTTCCTCCTGCCTCAGCTTCTCAGGTGCTGAAATGATAGGTGTCGGCTACTCTGCCTGGCTTAACCCATATGCTGTTTCTAAAGAATGTGTCTTATTTGGAAATTGCCAGCTGTAGCACAGTTCAGAGCTTAGTACTCTTTAACGAATTACAGGAAATGCAAAAATACAGTAGAGACTATAAATATTTGAGAGGACTTTAGAATTCTCTGTGTATGTGTCTCTGTCTGTCTGCCTGTGTCTCTCTTTTTATGAGACAAGGTTTCTCTGCGTAGCCCTGGCTGTCCTGGAAGTCTCTGTAGAGCAAGTTGGCCTCTAACTCAGAGATCTGCCTGCCTCTGCCTCCTGAGAGCTGGAATTAAATGTGTGTGCCACCATCACCTGGTTCTAGAATTCTCATTAGAAAGTGGAAAGTACTGTTCAGTAATTGTGGAGTACTCCCTTTGGCTTAGTGCTCTAGCCAATAAGAAAGAGTTGGAGAAGTTAATAGTGCAGTCATCAGTATGGGGACCTCACTGGTCCTACAGTAAGTGCAGGGAGACACTGCCTGGGACAGAAGTCCAGAATCCCAAACAGCATCTGGACACTGGCTCCCTGTTAGACTCTGATTTCCAGCCCTCAGTATGAGTGAGCATCTCTTTCTTCCCTGCAGAGTTTGAAGTTAATGTGGTGGTCCTCCTTCATGCTGACCACCTCATCACTGAGAACTTCCCGCTGAAGCTCTGCCGGACATAGTCCAGCTGTAGGAAGGGGACAGCCAGAGTGACCACGTGAACATTGACCCAGTTATCTGCTCACATGGGGACGTCACTCAGGCCACCTGCTCACAGGCATCATGTCAGCAGCATACATCTTCATGATGTCTTCAAAGCTTGGCCTCAAAGCTTGTTTCCTGCAGGTGCCTTGCCTCAGCCCTTACTTCTGGAATGCAACAGGGTTTCCTCATGTGTGTTGCAAGATCACAGAAAACATTGTTGATGGCTCCAGATGTGCCTGTTTCTTCTCAAGTTCATTAAGCAGTGTGTCTGTACTTTAAGATTTGCTGCCTAGTGAGACCATGGAGGCAGAAGAGAACCCCTCTCCATCTTGCCCAGACTCCTGACAGCCAAGAGTCAACAACCAGCAAGCTCTTTGATTGAATCTGTGATCCCCTCCAAGGAGTGACAGTGACTTCATCTGGAAATACAGAGCTTTTCCTTCTTGACATTTTAATAATGTTTCACTAGAACTTCTAAATTTTTTAGGGAACTGGAAAAAACCAACAAATAGATCTTGTTCTCACAGAGTGAGAGTGATGAGCAGAGGCTGACTCTGGAGTATTTGCAGTGTGTAGTACTGGCACACACAGTGAATGCTGCCATACTCCCAGAGTGTATTAAAAGGCAAGGGGCTTGCATAAGGGGAAGAATATATAGTGGCTGCTGGTTAGCAGGTAGGTTCTGAGTGACAGGACACCACACTGAGAAGGATGATGGTCTTGGCCTGTCCCTGACCCCCTGGGGCACATGTGCTTTGAGCCAGGGGTTTTGGCCTGAAGCCTGTTTTCCTTTAGCCTCACACTGTAATTCATACTGTATGGAGGGTATGTTGCAATACTTTTCTTCCTTCCAGTCTCGCTGTTGTTCTGTTGGTCCACAGTTAATGAACACTCTGCACACCAGCTGGCCTGCCTTCACAGCTTCTTGGGGGCAGGCCTAGGCAAGCAGGCCTTGACTGACAGCCTCCTGGCCGCACTCCCACTGTTCTTAACAGCTGAGGGGAACTAGGGCACTGCTACTGGGGCTTCACCAGGGTAACTAAGAAGACTTAGCTGAGTCACCTGACAGTGGGTTCCCAGAGAATGTATTTTTGCTTTGTCATACTTATCCTTGATATATTTAAACAATTTAGTACCCAAAAATGTAGGCCAACTTTCTAGTGAGTCTGTAAGAAAGTCTTCTTTGATTACATAATTTTTTTAATGAATAAAGAAAGCTAAACAATTTTTAAAATGGTTTGGACTGCATATTGTTATGTAATTTCTTTAGTAAACTTTTAGAACTGTGATGAGTGTGTTCTCAGTAATATTACCACAGTGCCACCGGCTGCCCTGCTACAGTTGATGATTGCATTCAGTCATGAGCAGTCCAGCTACAGGCCTCAAGCTGGCCATCTCCTTGACCTGAGTCACCATCATGTTACTAAGCAAACCTGACTTGTTTGGCTGACTTGGACAGCAGCTTGCTGGCTAGAGGTAAGGGTGTCTAGGGTTTAGGGTTATCAGATCCTCCAATTAGACCAAGAGTCCTTTTAGGGATGAAGTGACTGTCCAAATGAATAGCAAGTCTAAGCTAAACCACACATTGGTTCTGACTTCCTTCAGGTACAATGAAAATATTGGGGTATATTAGACCCTCCAGAACACCAACGGGCTTTAGTCTTTGCAGCTTTCTGACAGGAGTTTTAGATTCCTGCTTCACAGCTAATGCAAGAAACAATGACTTGCTCAGCTTGTGTTGAGCCCAATATTGCCCTAGCCAAGAATTATAGTATGTAGTCATTGCTACAGTAAGAATGTAGCTCTGCTTGTGGGAATGTTATGAGTATATCATGAATGGCAGCTGCTGAAGCCACTTTATATAATTCCCAGTTAGTTTTCAAAAAGACAGTAAATTTTCATGCAACACAGTCTGTTTCATAGTAAAATATATCGAAGTTCACCTCCTTTGTAATTCTGAATAATGATGAAAATGACCAAGCATGACAGTCATCCGTCCTTTGAAAACAGGCCCTTTTCAGTCCAAGTGTTCTGTGGTCCCAATTGCCTGTTAAAGCTAACCAAGGTAGTAGAAGGAGATGGTGTGTGAGTATAAGACGAAGAAGCTAGAATCTTCTGGGTCAGTATCCTCTCTACCCACCAGAGCAGCTGCAGTGCTCACTGAGAAACAGGGAGGCCACTGTGTGGAAGGAAGCAAAGCTGTTGAAGGCAGTCACACAGATGCAGCTGGATGATAGCATCATTCTACACAGAAGGAGAAGGAGAGCAGGACTTAGAGCTAGGGAGAGTTCCTGGTGCTGTCACCTCACAGCAGTGCTGAGGTGCCCACGTCGGTCATCAGGCTTCTGACAGTGGTGGTTTTCATCCCAAACCCAGCTAGTCTTAATCCTTTGCATATAACATACAAAAACAAACAATCCAGCTTGGTCCAATCTGGTAAAGTACAAATACAGTTTGTACCTGTGTCTGCAGGATGTTGTATGATTCTGGTGAGCACCTCCTTGGCCACTGAGTCACTTCTGATCTACAGCAGCTGTCATTCTCCAGGATGTTATGTTTGGTCCTTTAATCAGCATCTTGCTGAGTTGCAGGCTCCAGGCAAAGACCTCTGGAGAAAGCAGACATGACTTCTGATGGAAGGACTACAGCAAATGCCCCTCAGATAGGAAGTGGTGACTTCGTTCCTCAGGAGTCATTGCCTCTCACCTAGGTCAAAGACTAGATCCTAACCTTAGTCTTCAAGTACAAGATGGCATTCAGAACAGCACTGAGACCTTGTTTGCAGAGGAGCAGTCACTAGGGGGAGACCTGAAGAGAGTGGACCGGCAGCCATAGCTGCTGTGCACAAGGGTGACTTACACTAGCTGTGGAAAGAACAGAACCAGCAAGTCTGACATCTGAAATACTTTGTTTAAAGCTGTTTTCAACACTAATTTGGGTTAACCCAAACTCAAATATGAAGTTAAAAATCTCACATTCCTCTGTATATTATGGCAAATTCTATAGTTTAAGTCCACAGCCATTCCTCACCTGCCTAAAGGCAACCTAAGATGTTTGTCAGTGTTGTCTCACTGCTGATGGGTTGTAATAAAGACCTGACAGCCAATAACTGGGTCAGGAAATATGAGGGTGGGACTTCTTGGCAGAGAGAGTTCCACAGGGGAGGAAAGCAGACTCAGGGAACAAATGGACCAGACTGGAACTGGAGCCGAGAGTTATATAGCTAGCCACATAGCAGGTTGTAGGCTAGAATAGCTGGGCTAAGTTTAAAAGTTAGCTGAGAAACTGTCCCAGCAAAAGGCCTAAGCTTTAAACTATATTACAAGTCTCCATGTCTTATTGAACCACTAGCAGGATCTTTGAGAAGCTCAACAATAATAGCCCATTGAAGAAACTGGGGAAAAAGTGTTCAAAGGAAATAGCACTAAAAACATGTCAGGCGCCGGGCAGTGGTGGTACACGCCTTTAATCCCAGCACTTGGAGGCAGAGGCAGGCAGATTTCTGGGTTCGAGGCCAGCCTGGTCTACAGAGTGAATTCCAGGACAGCCTGGGCTACATAGAGAAACCCTGTCTCGAAAAACCAAAAAAAAAAAAAAAAACATGTCAGGCACAGAGAGTCATATAGTGTCTATCAAACTATCCAAGGACCAAATAGTTCCTTGCTATTTAAACTATTACAAGTTATACAACTTGAATGAAGCAGGATCTTAATGCCAAAACTGACCAGTTAGGATTAGGCTTAACTGTGACGAGGAGACCCAAATTGAGGATGGCTTATACAGGATGCATAAACATTCTGAACAAAATATCAGGTTGAGTCTTAAGTTCCTACAGTCAAACTGAACAAAATAAAGCACAACTTATCCAAACTCTTAGGATATAGCAAGTGCCTAAATAAAAAATCAGAAATCTCAAATACTTTAAACATGTATTTGGAGGTGTTAGTAGGACCAGGAAAAGTCAAGCGTAAGATTAGGTAGAAAGAGACACCAAGACAATTCAATGATCAGGAGACAAAACTACAATCAGTGAGAGAAACAGTTGGTTCTTTGAAAAGGTGAGCAAGATTGACAAACTCAACAAAGCTAAACAGAGGAAAGAAAACCCAGATTAATTATCTTAACACTTGGAAAAGGAGGACATACAGAAAATACTAATAAATTCAAAGGATCATTAGGAAAACTTATTCTAACAAGCTGGGAAATCAGAAAGAAATGGATAACTTTCTACATGTAGGAGACCTAGCAAACTAAGGGGTTGCAAACAACTTACATATTTACAGTGAGAAATGAAACTGAAGCAGTCATAACAGTCAACTAGATTTTGCCACCATTGAATTCTTACAGAGGGCTTATGCCAACACACCTCAAATTATTCCATAAAATAGAAAGGAAAGAATGATACCAAATTAATTTACAAAAACCAGTGTTTAGACTGTTACCAAGACTTCATGAGAATGCACCAACAAAGCAAACTAAACCCATTCCCCTGATGAGCCTGGGCACCAAAATCCTCCATGAAACACCTGCAAGATAAATTCAGCAACATGTTAGATCATACACTATGACCAGGTTGGCTTAATTCTAATGCTACAAAGATATCTCAATACACACAGGTCTGTAACTGTACAATATGAAAGAGTCTCAAGGAAAGCAGGCCTAGTGCCCCACACCTATCATCCCAATGCTCCTGATAGAAGGATTGGCACAAGTTTGAGACAAGTCTTGTTTACAGAGTGAGACTTTGTCTCAAACTAAAAATCCTTGTATTAGGGTACTGGAGAGAACAGAACTGGTGGACTGAATGAATACACACACACACACCACACACACATGCACATATGCGCACACATACACACGAGTGCAATGTGTACATATATCTGAGATTTAGAGTATTTTACAGGCTGTACTCTGGATACAGTAGCTATCTCCTGACAGAAAGACCAAGACTCCAGTAGTTGCTTAGTCTGTGAGACTGAATGTCTCCACAGTCCCAATCTTGAGCTGGACTGCAATATTCCAAGATAACTGCTGGTCTTACATCTGTTGCAATCTTGAAAAAGTAGGCTCTAATACCATAGGAGGAATTTCTCATCAACAGGCCAGATGGACATGCAAAGGAGAGTGAGGGCTAACAGGCAAAAAGCAAAGGCTTCCTTCTTCCATGTTCTTTTATGTGTGATGCCACTAGAAGGTGTAGCCCAGATTGAGGATTGGTCTTCCCACCTGGAATGATGCAATCAAGAAATTCCCTCACTGGCATTCCCAGATGCTTGGTTTTCAATTGATTGCTGATAGTGTAGAGTTAACAACCAAGATTAGCCACATAATTATTACCTCAGAGACATAGATCACTTAGTTATCTTGATACAGAAAAAGCCTTTAATATAGTTCAATATCCATTTTTGATAAAAGTCACAAACAAAAACTAGGCATAGTGGGAGCATTTCTCAGTGCTAGAAGACTGTTTCAAAGCAAAGGCACAGTATACTACGTAGGGAAGATGAGAAACATTTCTTCTGAAGCCAGGAACAGAAGACTTCCTTAATATGGTGCCTGAGTCTTAGCTAGGGCGGCTAAGGCAGCAGGGCAGGAGGAAGAAACATGAGGGAGGGCCTTAGATAGGAAGGAGAGGCCCATCCATTCCTGTTTCCAGTGGCCATGATATCACATTGTGCATACCCTGGATTCTACCAGAATACTTTGATATCAGGTAAATCTGCAAGCAAACAGAATACAAATCAGCACATGACCATGCTGAGAAAGGCAGCAGAGAAATCATCCAACTCAGAATAGCTTGAAAAATACAGTAATAGGAATAACCTAACCACGGGAGTTCAAAGACCTCTACAAGAAAAGATTTAAATACTAAAGAAATAAATTCAAGAAGACATTAGAGACAGAGACATCTTGTGCTCCTGGGTTGGTGAATTAATACTGTGAAAGTGGTCTCATCACTGAAAATGACCCACAGAGGCAGTGCAAGCCCTCAAAAGTCTCATGGTATCTTTCACAGAGTTAGAAAAATAATCCTGACACTCACTTAGAAGCACAAAAGATCTGAATAAACAGCACAGTCCTGGGTGGAAAAGAGCAACACTGGGCTATCACAGGACCTCATTTCACAACGCTAGAGCCTCAGTGACAGAAACAGCATGGCACTGTCACCAAGCGTACCATACTTCCACGGAGTGCAACAGATGGTCAGGAGATAGACCAAGCAGATACAACCACCTGTTCTTTTAAGCAAAAGTACCTGAAAACATGTTCAAGAAAGGGTGGGTCTTCTGCTCCAAGTGCTGCCCAGAACATGGGCATCTACATGAGGAGAATGAAACCAAGTCCTCTGTCACTGTGTGCAGTAGTCAGTACAAAAGAACCAGACCTTAAGTTAATGCCAAAACCTTTGAAAAACACTACAGGAGGGGCTGGAAAGATGGCCAGGGCTAGGAGCTTGTTGCTCTTTGACCTGGATTGGGTTCTCAGAGCTGACATGGCAGCTCGTAACCATTCACAATTCTAGTTCCGGGGAACTGATGCCTCCTTTGGCCTCTGTGGATACAGCATGCATGTGGTGCACTTACGTATACCTGCAGACAAGGAACCTGTACATAAAATAAAGCCAGGTTTCTTCCTTGATTTCCCACCCTGGCCTACCTGATAGTGGACTATGACCTGGAGTCGTTTCTTGACATAAGCCCTTTTCTCCCTAAGTTGCTTTTTGGTTGTGGTGTATTGCAGCAATAGAGACCAATCACTGAGACAACATGTAACATGTGGGCAATCTCTAGAATATATAAAAACTTACTAAATTAAACCACTAACAATCCTACTTAAAATTACAAATAAGTAATTCTTAAATGATGAAGTATTAATAAATATGTGACTATGCGAATATGTTCAGCATCCTCAGCCAAGAGGGGCATGTGAGTCAAAGCTATACTAGCCTCCATCCCCACCCTCCCACTTCCTAGGATGGTATAGAGAGGAACATGTACTCACTGTTGGCCGTGATACAAAACTACTGCCACCACTGTGGAAATCAGCATGGAGGTCCTTAAGAAAACTACAAACAGAACCTCACAGGATCCAACCAGCCTGCTTCTGAATATTCTGGAAGGAATCAGCACACTGCAAACACCTGCACACCCATGTTTACTGCAGCACTACTCACAACAGTCAAGTTATAAACCCAGTGTCAGTGTCTGAACAGATGAATAAATGAAGATTATGCAGTGTGTTCACAGTGGTGCTTCACCCACCCATAAAGGATATAGTCAGGATATTTTAAGAGATCATTATATAAAGCAAAACAGCCAGACTCGGAGATACTACGTTTCTCTCATTTGTGAAATCCATATTAAGTACTCCATAAGCAGGAAAAGGCTCCAACAAAAGAGGCTTCTCTGTTTTTGGAGGATGCCAGGAGGGAAGTGGGTGTCCAGGGGATTTCTCAGAGGCTTTCTGCAGGCTGGTCTTCACATGGTGTCCAGTGTCCTCTTACCCCACAGCTCCCTTCTCCACTTTGGCTGTACTGTTGGCACTGTCTGAAGTGTTGTAGCTTCTGAAAGCCTGATGGTATCTGAACTATCTCACCAGTAACTGCTCAAGGAGCCTGAGGGCCCACAGGTTGCTCTAGTGTGCTTGACTGGAGGACATGGTCTCTGCAAGAACTCACCGATGCCTTAGCACTGTGACAGGGTACTAGACAGAGGAAAAGTCCATGAGGCAAAGGTCTGCTTTGGCTCACAGTCTCAGGAAATATTTCATGGTAGAAAGACATGGCATCTGAAGCAGTTTAGTCTACAACAGCATGGGCTTCAGCATGGCAAGTAGGAAACAGGAGAGCACTGGAGCAGGACTGGTTGGAACCATCAAAGGCACACCCCCATTGGCCTACGTTCACCTGCTAGGCTCCAAGTCTAGTATTGTCTTAGTCAGGGTTTGTATTCCTGCACAAAACATCATGACCAAGAAGCAAGTTGAGGAGGAAAGGGTTTATTCAGTTTACACTTCCACATTGCTGTTTATCACCAAAGGAAGTCAGGACAGGAACTCAAACAGCTTAGGAAGCAGGAGCTGATGCAGGGGCCATGGAGGGATGTTACTTACTGGCTTGCTTCCCCTGGCTTGCTCAGCTTCCTTTCTTATAGAACCCAGGACTACCAGCCCAGGGATGGCACCACTCACAATGGACCCTCCTCCTCCTTGATCACTAATTGAGAAAATGCCTTACATCTGGATCTCATGGACGCGTCTCCTCAAGGGAGGCTCCTTTCTCTGTGATAACTCCAGCTTGTGTCAAGTTGACACACAAAACCAGTCAGTACAAGTATTTAAAAGTCTCCAGAAACTGGCAGGAGGGGGCTGGGGGGGGCAGGTATTCAAGTACATGGGACTCTGGACACTTTGCACTTAAACTATAATAGACAGCGAGGACAGTGTGTGCTAAACAGCCCTGCAACCTCACAGGCACAGAGCTATACTTCAGGGCAACAAGGTTACCCATACCTACTGCAGGGTGGGAACATCTTCCGTATATTGCCTGGCTTTTGGGTTTTCACAGAACAGGTAATCAGCAAATATCTGTGGGGCAAGCAGAATGAGAAGCACAGCATGAGAAAACCCAGCGAGATCGTGGGCTTGCGGTTAGTACAGCCGAAAAGACATTGTCTGGAAAGGAGATGAGGTCACAACCTAATCTTGGTCTACTCATGTCTACCGTGTTTCTTCTGAGTTCCCTATATTGAGAATTTCCCTTTAAGTCCCTTCAAGTTGAGCATAACAGTGAGTAGTCTGATCCACAGAGCTTTCCACACTTGCAGTGAAACCATACAGTGTCCTTGCAGGAAGATGCTCTATGCTTTCCATTTCTCCACTTCATCAGAGACCACACATAGGGCACAAGGCCTCACTCCAGGGCAAGCAGTAAGCTAAACCCTGATCCACAAGACCTGAAAAACCCTTACCTTGAAGGCTTGCCGTGTGAAGTCTGCCAAAATGCCGGGTCCTAGTGGCTGTTACAGATCTCCACCTCAAGAATCAGCATACTCAGCAGGGCACTTTGGCCATGGGTGGGTCCTATGCTGGGAAAGAGGGTTTTGTTCTCCCTGGCCTCCCATCTTCGGGTGGGATACACCACGAAGACATAAACAGACTTCCAGACACACAGATTTAAGTTTGTTACACTCTGAATGTAGAATGTATTTTTGATCCACTGAGGCATGATCCTCTTTCTTCTTTATGTCCTGGAGAAATGGAAAGCATAGAGCATCTTCCTGCAAGGACACTGTATGGTTTCACTGCAAGTGTGGAAAGCTCTGTGGATCAGACTACTCACTGTTATGCTCAACTTGAAGGGATTTAGAGGGAAATTCTCAATATAGGGAACTCAGAAGAAACACGGTAAACATGAGTAGACCAAGATTAGACACTGAGTACCAAGGTGCAGGACCTGAAAGAGCTGACATTTCAAAGTAGCTATTTTAGTCAGAACTAATTATCTTACCTGGTGACAGGTGCATGCTGGGAAGACTGTCAGATGCCTGGGCTCATCTTCCTCCTCTCCGCTGTGCCTTTCATCTGAAATGTGAGAAGAGCCAAGTCTTTCTCCACTCCTGTGAGACAGCAGCTGTGGCTGCTGCTCTGCTTGCTGAGATGTTATGGTTTGTATATGCTTAGCACAGGGAGTGGCACTATTTGGACATGTAGCTTGTTGGAGTAGGTGTAGTCTTGTTGGAGTAGGTGTGTCATTGTGGGCATGGGCTAGCTGCCTGGAAGTCAGTATTCTATTAGCAGCCTTCAGATGAAGATGTAGAACTCTTAGCATCTCCTGCCTGCCAGGATGCTGCCATGTTTCTGCATTGATAATAATGGACTGAACCTCTGAACGTGTAAGCCAGGACCAATTAAATGTTGTCTTTATAAGAGTTGCCCTGGTCATGGTGTCTGTTCACAGCAATAAAACACTAATACAGTAGGCAATCTTGAAGCAAGAGGCCAGAGCCCCTTTCTCATCTATGTGCTCACCAACAGCTTTGTGCTGCTGCCACCAGAGTGCCCAATATTTCTTTGTATAGCTACAGGTTGGTCTGGTACTATCCAGCCAACCTCTCTCCTCTCAATGTTGGATGTTAGTGATCTTACTCACTCTGATGATTTGTTTGAATCATGTTTATGTGTATGTCTGTGTGCTGGACTACGGTGGGTGCCTTGAAGAAGCCAGATGCATCAGATCCCCTGGAGCCAGAGTTACAAGCTGTTGTGAGTCACAGACATGGGTGCTGGCAGGAGGAGTACACACTCTTAAGCACTGAACCATCTCTCCATCCCCCTGGTTTTCTTCACATTAAAGCCCTGTGTTTGCATGCTTCAACTTTTGGGGTTGCCCAGAGGCACCAGATGATAGGCTTCCTGATACCCCAGCTCAGGATTTTGGCATGGCCAGTGCTGTGTGTGAAGACTCAACAACAAAGCAGTTACTATCACTCCAGTCATTTCCTCAGGAATAGAGACTATTTTTAGGATCAGAGTGGTGACCACAGATAAGAGACAAACAAGAAACAGTCAGCATTTCATCTGTTTTATCTGAAAAAACCAACAGGCTAGTGACCTCCATACAGGAGCAGAGGAATGCAAAGCAGCTGTGTGTACTGCTAAGACTTTTATTAATGACATCACTGGCTATCAGGAATGCAAACCTGCTGTTAGCTACAACTCTACATCCGTTCAAATGGACAGAAAGTTAAAAGGCATCATTTGTGTACTTAGAAAGCTACAGCAATTAGTCAAATAATGATTTTGTGATACATGACTAGAGATATTTTGATTAAAATAGAGCATTTTATGTTAACTAAGCGTTTTTATCAATGACTATTATACAAATTAATATTTTTCCCTTTCAAATCTGTTTTAGAAAAAAAATCTTTATCAATACCCATTTATGTGATATTAAATTTTATAGCTCAACAAAACGTTTAAGATTTTAATAAATTTGTTTTACATATATAAAAAAAAAAAAGAAAGTTAAAAGGCAGTACCGTGTGCTGGTAATATGGAGAGAGAAACTGGAAGCCACATGTACTGCAGGTGGGAACATAAAATGGTGCAGCCACTTGGGAAGGCAGTCCGGGAGCTACACAGAAGTTAAACATGGGGATGGTGGTACTGCTAGGCATTGCTACAGAGAGATGGGAAGCTAGCTTCATACAAAACCTTCAATAGCAGCACTATTCACAAGAAGCAAGCCAGCAAACAAACAAACCAGATGCAGACAAAATATCCATGAACTAAAATATATAAAAAGCAGCCTGTCGCCGGGCGGTTGGTGGCGCACGCCTTTAATCCCAGCACTTGGGAGGCAGAGGCAGGCGGATTTCTGAGTTCGAGGCCAGCCTGGTCTACAGAGTGAGTTCCAGGACAGCCAGGACTATACAGAGAAAACCCTGTCTCAAAAAACACCAAAAAAAAAAAAAAAAAAAAAAAAAAAGCAGCCTGTTGACACAATGGATATTATTTGGTAAGGAAATGAAATTAATTACTAATACATGTTAAAAGCATATGAAGGGTAATAGCATTATACTAAGAAAAGATAGTCAGAACCAAAGATCCCAACTGCTGCCTGTCTATTCACAATAGACAAATTTAGAGATATCAAGTAGATTGGAGGCCATCTAGCATCTGGGAGGCGGGAGGGGGGGATGACCATTACAGGAGATGAGGTTTCATTTGGGATGATGAAAACTGAAAACGGTATAAGGACATAATGATTGTGATCTGTGAATTCATAGAAAATACTAAATGACCTGCTTTAAGTTGTACATGGTGTTGCACATCTGTACTCCAGGACTCGGATTGCTAATGGGAGTCCAAGGCCAGCCTGGACACATGACAAGATTACATCTCAAAACCTATATTGTATGTAAAATAGTTAATTGTGTAGTGTTTGATTATACCACAATAAAGCTGTAATAAATACAATTCACTAAAGCAAAAGTAACTACAACATATTATATGATTTGTTGTATAGATATGAGTAAAATGTATGAAAAAAGTAACATAAAAGGGGGTAGAAGGAAAGGGGAGCACATCCATGTGAGGGTGAACACCTAGAGGAGGGAGCATCCCTGTGAGGATGCTATACTGTAGAGGAGGGAGCACCCCTGTGAGGGTGCACACCTAGAGGAGGGAGCACCCCTGTGAGGGGGCTATGCTGTAGAGGGAGGAAACACTGTGTTAGGATTCTATAATATAAGCAGCTATGATATTTCTTTCTTTTTAAAAAAGGTTTATTTATTTATTTTATGTATGTGAGTACACTATGGCTCTCTTCAGACACACCAGAAGAGGGCATTGGATCTTGCTACAGATGGTTATGAGCCACCATGTGGTGGCTAGGAATTGAACTCAGGACCTCTGGAAGAGCAGTCAGTGCTCTTAACCGCTGAGCCATCTCTCTAGCCTTATGACATTTCTTTAAGATAAAGTTATGTATTATTATCATAATTCACATATACATTTTAAAAACAGCTAACAAATATAAGGAGTTAGGGGGAAAAAGCACAAGAAAGATGAAAAGGGGGTTATAATAATGAACAGGAAATAAAGACAATAGACTGTAAAGATGAGGGAACTATACCCAATTATGGCAACAATTGTAGGAAGTTTGAGGGTTTAACAACTCTCAGTGAAAAGGCTCAAACTGTCAGACAAATTTAAAAAAATGTACCAGGAATTACATGTGTTTTGTAAGAAGTCTAGCTTGACTGTAACTACACCAACAGGTTAAGTAGAGACAGGAAAAGATGGACTGTCCTAACCCTGATCAGAAAGTTTGGATGGCCATGTCAGTAACCAAGTAAGATTCAAAGCAAAACACTATTGGTGAATTAAAATAAATAAGGTTGCTTCATAATGAAAGAGAACTAGGTCACTAAGAGAACATATTTTTACATATTTAAACACATAATCACAAAGATTAAAAATATAAAAAGGAAAATCAGAACTCCAAGAGGAGAAAATCCCATATATAGGAGATCTCCTTCTCAATGTCAGGAAATGGTAGGTATGCAGACTGCACAGGATCACCAACCAAACAACAGGCTGGCGACCTCCATACAAGAGCAGCATAATAGACAGAAGACATTTAGCAGCACAGACAACTGTGTCCTAAGTGATTTTAAAAGGACTTGAATTATACAAATTGAAAGATAGCCAAATCTCTGAAGTGCATGAAAACTAAGCAACAGGCTTCTAACTACCTCATGAGTCAAAGTGAAAATCAAAATTAAAATCAATGAGCAGGGTGGGTGAGCTAGGTCAGTGAGTAAGAGTAGATGCCACACCTGACAACTGGAGAAACCCCCAGAACGTACATGGTGGAAGGAGAGAACTGAAGCTCACAAGTTATTTCTGATCTACACATACATATCATGGGGCATGGATACACATGAGCACACACATACACATACACACACACTGAACTGTTTTTAAAGTGTACTACAAATTGACATTTAGCCCGGCAGTGGTGGCGCACGCCTTTAAGCCCAGCACTTGGGAGACAGAGGCAGGTGGATTTCTGAGTTCGAGGCCAGCCTAGTCTACAGAGTGAGTTCCAGGACAGCCAGGGCTACACAAAGAAACCCTGTATCAAAAAACCTAAAAAAAAAAAAAAAAAAAAAAAAAAAAAAATTGACATTTGATCCTAAAATCATGTGGAAGTAGAATTTTACTAAAAACAAATTTGAAAGAGGAAGGTTTATCACTATGAGACTTAAAGAAACAGCATTCAAGACAGTGTATTTGCATAAAATAGAGACAGGTGGAGAGAAAAAATAAATTTTAAAAATTGATCTGCTCATTCCTTTATGGTTAAGGATACTAAGCATTTTCCCATACACATTGGCTATTTGTATGTCTTTGAGAACTGTCCAATCTGTTCTTTTGGGTTCTTAAATATTCCAGATATTAATCTTGTCAGATGAACTATGTCAAAGGCTGCAGTCTGCCTCTTCACCCTCACCATTATCTCCTTTGCTGTGCACAAGTTTTTTTTTTTTTTTTTTTTTAATTTCCTACATCCCATTTATTAGTTCTACTATCTCCTGAGCTGTATGAAATATGTTCAGAAACATTGGGTATTTTATTTTCAAAAATTTCAGGTCTTACAATTTTTGAATCATTTTGAATTACTTCTGTGTGTTTGACAAGGATCTGGTTTCTTTCTTCTATGTGAAAATGTTCAGTTTGTCTGGTTTTCCCAGACCCATTTGTTGAAAAGGCATATTGAGCTAGGTAGTGGTGGTGCATACCACTAATTCTAGCACTCAAGAGAGAGGCAGGCAGATCTCTGTGAGTTTAAGGCCAGCCTGGTTTACAGAGTGAGTTCCAGGACACCCAGGGCTGCACAGAAAAAAGAAAAATCAAACCAAACCAATAACAACAAAACCTCCACATTGTGGTCTTTGGTTTTTGATCACTTGGATGAATATCACATGACTTTATGTGGGCTTCCCCACCCTCATCCCCCCATCCTTTATTCTATTCCATTGGTCAGTGCAGGGGCTTGAATTAAAATGGTCCCCATAGGCTCATAAGTTTCAATGTTTGGTCTCTAATTCTTAAACTGCTTTCTTTGAAAAGTTGCCTTGGTCATGGTGTCTCTCCACAGCAATATAAAGTAACTTAGACAATCTATGTGTCTGTACCATTCTGGTTTTGTTACACTAATTTCACAATATAATTTGAACTCGGAAATGGGAGGAAATACTTCCAAAAATATTTTTTACTCAGGACTGTTTTGGATATTCAGGATTTTTGTTGTTGTTGTTCTTCTTCTTCCATGTAAATTTTAGGGTATTTTTCTATTTCATCGAAGAATGTTATTAGACTTTTGGTGGTATTTCTTTGAATCTATAGATTACTTTTGATAATATAGTCATTCATAATACATACTTTGCTGATCCATGAACATGGGATGTCTTTCTATCTTCAAGCATCTTAATTCTTGAGTGTTTTGAAATTTCCTTCTAAAGATCTTTCACTTCCTTAACTAGGTTTAATTCCAAAGTATTTTATTTTACTGAGGTTATTTTGAATGGAATTATTTCCCCCAAATTCTTTCTCAGGATGTCTGTTATCTGTATACAGAAAAAAAAAAAAAAAAAAAAAACCAAACAATGAATATTTAAATGATTCTGTATTCTGATTTGCCAAGTGTTTATCTGTTGGGCTCCATTTGGGTCTGGGTTTGGGCCTTGTGGACAAACCCAAGCCAGGCTCGAGTTTTGAGATCTTAGTCACTTCCCCCCTGGAGTGACTCAACAGGACCTATTTAACCCTGCATCTGCTCAGCTGTTGCTGATGTAGAGCTTTGCCATTGGCCCTGTCAGTCACCCCAGACCCTTGGTCATCCTTCCCCGCTCCCTACCGTCATCTCACCCTTCCAAAACCCCTCCTCCCTATGCTCAGAGTTTATATAAACAAGAGGCTGTTACATTAGAGTTGAGTTCCTGCTTGACAAAACTCCCAGCCGGGTGTGTTTCTTTGAACAGCTCTGGAGAGACCCAGCTGGACTGGGACCTCTCTCTCCCAGTCCTGCCTGGCCCTGCCTGATGCCTGTTTTGCTAGTATGTAATGTATGTACAACAAGTCCTTGCTGGTATCTGCAGAAGGAGTCTGATCCCCTAGAGCTGTGATTATATACAATTGTAAGTTGCTATGTATGTCAGTGCTGAAAATTTTACCTGGGAGCTCTGCAAGAGCAACACATGCTTTTAGCCTTGGTGCCAACTCTCTAAGAGTCTCATATAGGATCACACTGTGTACAAATACAGATAATTCTTGCTTTCCTATTTGTATACCCTTTATGTGTTTTTCTTGCCTTATTGCTCTGGCTCAGAATTCAAGCACTATATTGAATAAAGATGAATACCCAGTCTTGTTTTTGAGTTTTCAGTTTTTTTCCACTCCATATATATAATGCTGGCTATAGATCTGTCATATCCAGCCTTTATTAGGGTGAAGTGTGAGTCTTCTATTCATAAGTTCTCTGGGAGGGGGGGTTATGATGGGATGTTGAACTTTGTTAAATTATTCTGTATTTTCTTTCAGTATTCATTGGGATGATTATGTGACTTTTGTCCTCGACTCTGTTTATTTGCTGTTTGTCACTTACTTACTTGCATATGATGAGCCATACTTGCAGCAGGGAATGAAATAAATGGGATTCTGATGTACAATCTAGTTTATGTGCTGTTGACCAGGGTTTGTAATACTTTATTGGGAATTGTTGCTTCAGTGTTCATCAGGAAAAGTGCTCTCCCTACTGTTCCTTATTATTTTCTTATCTTATTTGGTGTCCAGGTGGCAAAGTTTGATAGAATGAGTGTGTTACTGTTCCTTCTTTTTCTTTCCCGAGCCAGAATGGATATCACCAAAAACCTAGTCCAGCGAGATGGCTGAGGAGGTACCTGCAACCAAGTCTGATGACCTGAGTTTGACTCTCAGGGACACACATGGTAGAAGGAAAGTATAGACTCCCACATGTTGTTTTCTGACCTTGGCATATACATCAAGGCATGCATATGCACACATGCTAAATAAATGCAAAAAGAAAACTAAAACAAGCAACAACTATTGGGAAGATGTGTGGAAAAATGAACCTTTGTATACACTGTTGGTAGGGATGCAAATTAGTTCACTTACCTGCTATGTAAATTAGTATGGAGCTTCCTAGAAAGACCAAGAATAGAATGTCTGTATGATCATATTATACCATTCTTGAGTGTGTTCTAAAAAGAATAAAAGTCAGCACACTAGATACATCTGCACATCCATGCCCACTGTGGCATATAAAACAGACAAGTTATGGATCTGCCTATGTGATGGGTAGTCTTCACTGTCAACTTGACTGAATTTAGAATCGTCATGAAAACATACCTCTTGGTGTAGCTAAGGGAGTATTTCCAGAAAGGTGTAACTGGAGAGAGGAGACCCTCGCTGGATGTGGGTAGCACCACACTAGGGTCCTAAATAAAAGTGACCATGAGTTGAGCACCAACATCCAGTGTTTCCTGCTGTAGATGGACAGTGAGGAAAGAGCTGCTTTACACTCCTGCTACCACGCCTCTTCCACCAAGAGGGACTGTGTTGTCTGAGCTGTGCACCAACATCAGACCTTCCCTCTTTAAATTGCTTGTCAGGTATGGGACTGTAGCAAGGAAATAAGTAACTAATAAGGCCTAAGTGCTGTGAATAGTTTAAGAAGATATCTATGTGCATAGCCCAATATTCAGCCATAAAAATTATCTATTTACTGGCTTTATGTGGCTTGCCACATTTTTCAAAAATTTATTTTGTGTGTATTTATGTGTGTTGTGTATGTTTGTAAGAGTGAGGGTATGTGCACATGCTCATGTATGCATATGTGAAGGTCAGAGGTTGACACTACATACCTTCCTCTATTGCTTTCTATGTTTTAAAAATTTTTTTAAATTTTATGTGTGTTGGTGTTTTGCCTGCATGTATGTCTGTGAAGGTGCCAGATCCCCTGGAATTAGAGTTATAGATAGTTGTGAGCTGCCATGTGGGTGCTGGGAATTGAACTCAGGTCCTCTGGAAGAGCAGATAGTGTTCCCAACTGCTGGGCCATCTCTCCTGCCCCAATTTCTTTTTTTAATTATTATTCATTTTAACAATTTTATGTATATGAGTGGTATCCCTGCATGTATGTTTGTGCAGTAACCATGGAGGCCAGAAGAGGGGACTGGATCCCTTGAAACTGATGTAATAGATAGTTGTTAGATACCATGTGGATGCTGGAAACTGAACCTGGGTCCTCTTCCTTTCAAAAGCTGTAAGTGCCTTTAACCATGGAACCATCTCTCTAGCTTCTACCTATTTGAAAAGAATCTGGAGCATACTAGTTTGGATAGTCTGGCTGCTCAGTGAACTGTCAAGATCTACCTGTTCCAGAGCTGAGGTTACAGATGCAGTGTTGCAGCTAGCTTCTCTTATGGTACTCAGTGGCTTTTATGTGGGTGCTAGGATCCACACTCAGGACCCCAGGCTTGCACAGCAAGTGTTTTACCCCTGAACCATCTCCTCTGCTCTTCCTTGGCAGATTTTTTCTAAAGGAAAACAAATGTATATAAAACATAAAAGAAAAATCATTAATCTTACCTAGCTATAAACTCGAGATTGACCAGCCTGACACAACATGCCCACTGGTGTAAACAAAAGTTATAGGAGTAACCAACTACTTTATAATTGAATTTAAAGCCCACTCCACAAAATTAAATCCATACCTGGCACCATTATTGGGATCAAGAACCTGTGACTAGATAACGCTATAAGCTAGGAGTGAATCTACTACTATTAATCTATGAAATGAATATAGTATTGAACCAACTCCTAATGACTTACTTAAAATGATAAATCAGTGCATTACCTAACCCTCAACACAGAAGCTCTTAGTTGCAATAGATGATAAACACAGAGACCACAACTGGTCAATCTGTAGAAACTGAATGATTGTAGAATGCTCAGCCCTAAATGTGACATCTATTATCATACCCTCCTCCCAAGGCTTAGAGATGGCTTTGGAAGAGCCAGGTGCAGTGGATGACTATAAGGAAAGTGTTCTCTAGTCATAACGTGGATGTTACAATATGGATGTTGCACATGAACTCACATTGGTTTAGACAATAGCCACAAAAGCTTCAGAAGCTCAAGCCAGACCAAACTCAACAGTGGAAAGCAGAGGCAGGCATGAAGTCCCATCCCTTCCTGAGGAGTCATTGGTAACTGATAGGTGCTGGTAGAGGGAGATTCCTTTATTTATTTATTTTAATGTAAAGGGTGTGGCCACAGAATGTAGACTATATGCCAGTGGATGGCCATATCCTCAAGAGTACATGGTCAGTGCAAGTGGACTTGATGACTTTTGTTATTAAGAGCACACAAAGTCTCAGGGGTAGGGGAAGAGGTGTGCATCTGGGACAAGATGGGGGAGGGGGAGATGATCAATACATTATATGAGATTTCCAGTGAACACAGAGGACAAAAAATGTAGAGCCAGTGAGATCCCTCAGTGGGTAAAGGCACTTGCTAACAGGCCTGGTGATGAGTTACATTCTCAGGACCCACACAGTGGAAGGAGAGAACCAATCACCTCAGTTTGCCTCTGATGTCCATGTGTGCACCATGGTATGTGCATATGAGCTTGCTCCTGGGTGTATACTTGCAATACACCCTACATACAACACATATTATAAAAAATACCAAAGTATTGTGAAAACAAATGGAAATGCATGTCACGGAGTTGTAGGAAAAATGTATAGTGTATATCTACTGAACAGCTGTATTTTCAATGCATAAAGAATTATTATAACTCAAAATTTACAACCTGGTTTTTAATATGAGTCAAAAGTTTAATCAAGTAATTCAACAAAAATGTATTGACTGTAAATGAGCCCAAAAATAGACGTTCAGTGTTATTAGTCTTAGGGAAGTGGAAAGAAAAGTCCTGATGACACAATATTACATACCCAATAGAGCTCAGTAGAGTAACCGTGTGTTCTGATGTCACAAGGCTCCCTGGTGGGAGCTCAGCTGCATACGTGTTGGAACGTCCTGGAATATGCACTCTAGCAACAGAGGGTTATAAACCAAGGAAGAGCACGCAGGTGACGAATGTATAGGTTCAATCTAGATCAGCAATAAAGGCAACTTTGCTTTGGAGGCTGGAAGGAGCCCAATGGGAACAAGCTAAAGGCACACATGGAAAAACAAAGTGTGAAGAAATAAAGTGAGAGGAGGAGGCAGCCAAAGATTCAAGAAAAAACTGTAAACCAGCCTGAGAACAGACAGCAACACAGGTTAGGAAGCTGTAGCTCCCTAAGTGTGCAGACAACCTCGTATGGGTCAGACACCATGGAAGCTGTGTGAGGGCCACACAGCAGTGGGCTACGCTCCGTGACGTTAGCTGCTGTTCCTTAGGAGAGAAGTTGATTTGGGCTTGGAGGGGAGCAGCAGTCAGCAGATGAATGGCTGGAGCAGTGAGTTTGCTCAGCAGGTGCAAGCCAGGACTCAGGTATTACCTCAGGGAAGTTATTTAAACTTTGAGGTTTGTTTCTGCATCTGTAAAATGGGTATGAAAGGTGTACTTAAATGCCATGATGTTTGTAATTAGTGGGCCTAGTATTCCCAACTCGTTTTGGTTAAAATGATGCTGGAAGACAGGGGGCAGACCCTGAGTCTGGTACAGTGAGAAGTTGAAGGAGGGCCAGGTTCTTTAGATGTGAAGGCCACCAGTTTTGTGGTATGTGGCTTTTATTCTATGTAGTCTGTGTACTTTGAAATGTCTGCTGACTGGGCTCTGGCTGTGTTCAGAAAGATCAGTATGAAGAGCCACATAGGAACAGACAGCTGTGAGTACAGGGCAAACCAACTGTGCCAGCCCAGAAGACAAGGAACTGAAACAGAAAGGACTAGAAAGCAGGAGTTCAGAGGGCTGGTAAGAACAAGAACATATCAGAGTATTCTCTGCTTAGCTGTTAGTTCTAGTCCCTTGAGTGTAAGGTCACATACAGTACTAATATTTATGGAGAGCTCACCAGCAAGCTGACTGTCCTCTGTGGAAATGCCTCCATCTTGCTGGCATTAGGCTGCTGTGCTCTAGCATTTCACTCTGTCCCTAACAACAGCTCCCACTTTTTTTTTGTTGTTGTTGTTTTTGTTTTTCAAGACAGGGTTTCTCTGTGTAGCCCTGGCTGTTCTGAAACTCACTCTGTAGACCAGGCTGGCCTCAAACTCAGAAATCAGCTCCCACTTCTAAAGAACCCACTAAATATACCAGCAGGCTTTGCTGTGCTGGCAGCTTCCCTTATGACCCCAAGTCTGGCCAATCACCTCTACTCCCTCCTCCAGGCTGCTATCAAGTGCTGACTCCCCTGGCCTCTGTCCAAAGCTTGAGCCCTACACCACCCTACTGTCCTCAACCTCTCTTATCCCTTCCTGGGTCCATTTTTCTCTGGATTACTAGGGATGTATCATGTGTTGTTTTACTGTCCTACTTGACGTCAGCCTCTGCTATTGGAATGCTCAAGTCCTTTCTTCTTGTCTATTCTAACTGGGGCACTAGAACTGTGCCTCCTGTGGCAAATTTGATGGTTGAATGAATAATGGAAGGTCAATGTTATGTAGCCATCATGGTGGCCGGGGCCACTTGGTTTGCTTCAGAGGGGCCAGCTAGGGTATTCCAAGGCCCCTGCAAGGCACATGCAAGGTGGAGGAACTAGGACCTGTCAGATGTACAGTGGGATGAGTGTGAAGAACATTGTTCCTCAGTGCCTGAAAGCCCAGGAAGTGGGGAGGGCTTGGCTTCAGTTTTCTGTCTGTCAGGTTAGAGACTGGTAGTTGTGTCTCTGGAAGCAAAAGCAATGTGGCCTCCCCAGAGGATAGAAGAAAGCTGGAGTCCTGCTGGCGCTGGGTGGCAGCCAGTGTCTGGAAGTACAATGCCCATCTGTTTCACTGCTTTCTCTTTTCGGAGGCTGCTGGCTCACCCCACTGGAATGGGGTGGCACTTCAGGACATGAAACTTAGAGCTGGTGGCAGATTTCTTGGAACTGGTGGCAGGAAGATCTAAATTAAGACCTTTCTATCACACCAAATAAATAGAAGCTGAAATAGAGACTAAAGGAATTCAGCAGAATGCCTTCATACATAATTTTTTAAATACAGAGGAAGAAGACCTTAGGAAGCAGACTGGTATTTATTCATTAGAGCCTCAAGGTATTTGCTGAAAACAATGATACTATTTGACACAAAAGCACATTAGAAAACACAAGCTTCTCTTTTTGAAGCACCCTGTGCCATAGAAGATGGTAAATTCCACTCTACTTGGAAGGCTCTTGACAAGGCCCAGGGCCTGCTCAGGGGACAAGAGTTACTCCAGCATGGGGTCAGCATCATGTACTCACACAGAAACTTCTTGCTTTATGCCAAGACACAGAGGGTCCTTAGGAACTATGAAGAGCCTGTCTCAACAAGGCTCTCTGTGTTCCTAGCTCAGAGGGTGCTGGAAAGAAGTTCATTCAGCAGTGCTGGAAGACCTTACCATTTTAAATGTGAAAGTCCCATGAACCAGCTGTGTTTCCTTCAGGGTATTTCTCCATCCTTTGATGACTCTGTACTCCCAATGTGATACCTCATACCACAGAGAACTCATTGTGTAGTATATTCCTCTAACAACCCAAAGACTGGTTCACAGAACCTCTGAAGACATACTGATTGACCTTGTTGGTTAGGTCAGATGGAGTTGATTCCAGGGTGCTACACCTTTTCCCTCACAAAGGTCCTCAAGCTGGTAGCCAGCATGCTCAGGACAATGTACAGCATCATCCTAGTCAGGTTTTATCTTGTCAGGATGTGTATAAACCACCTGTGTGTTGTGGAATAGCTGTTTCATCTTTGCCTCTTCCACTACATGGCTTGTCTTTTCACTTTTTAGTGGGAATTTACTGAGGAGCTCAACCCTGAAGCAACTTTATCTTTATGGTTTCTCAAGAATCTGTTGTCTTGTAGGAAAACATTATCTTACTGTTCACATTTAGGACTGGTCCATCTGGAATTAGCATCTGTCTGTATTGTGATGGGTTAAAGATTTCCCATGTGGATAGCCAACATCATTATTCTTAATGTAGCCAAAACTCTTTTTCTGACATGATAATCAGTCTGCCTTGACTGACAGTCCACTCACTGGGATTTTTTAGTTGACTAGAAGTTCCATACTTCTGCCATTTCATTTTCTCTCTTTAACGCAAGACCATGTAAGGCAGAGGCAGTGACAGGATGAAGAACAGCTTTCACTCTAAGCCATGGAGCCTTCTCCACTTAGACCACCAGCCTTGCCTGAGCCCTTCCAAGGCAGCGGCGCACGATTCCTCATTCTGAACAAGTCAACAGCACTCGCAGAAACACACTGGGACAAATATAGGTAAAAGTATCCTTTGTTACAGAAAAGATAAGGATCACAGTGTCCTGGGCTCAGGATTGCAAAACGTTTTTCAAGGTGACTTTGAGACATCTGATCCAGTTCAGACTATGAATCATTTCTACAGGACCAATTCTGTCCTATGTAACTCACAGGCTTTCACCTTTCCCCTTTCACAGTCAGTTCTCCTTTACCAGAGGGCTTTTTTTTTTTTTTTTTTTGGTTTTTTCGAGACAGGGTTTCTCTGTGTAGCCCTGACTGTCCTGGAATTCACTCTGTAGACCAGGCTGGCCTCGAACTCAGAAATCCGCCTGCCTCTGCCTCTGCCTCCCAAGTGCTGGGATTAAAGGCGTGCGCCACCACCGCCTGGCTTACCAGAGGTTTATGTGCCTTAGATTCAATGGAAGGACAAGTTGCTCCAGGCCATCTCTTGTAGTACATACGTCACTAGCAGATGCAGACTGTAAAGAATGACGGTGTCATGACATTTTCTTACGTGAACATACCCTGCTTTTGCTCATACTCTCAGGGGCCACCTCTTGTTTACAACTTCATCAGAATGTCTTGTCTGGTGACAAGCACGCAGGTGTTCAAGTCACTGGAGCGACTTTTCCCAGTTTCCATGGATTTCCATTCCTGGCACTGCCTGTCCACAGACACTGATGGCAGGTGACTACATGAAGGTTGGCATGTAGGCCATTGTGTGAGGAAAAAGGCTCCAGGCACAAATGTCAGGCCTTCCCCCTCCACAGGCAGTTTAATCCAGACTGTTGCATTAAGAAGACAGTTTCTTTCATGCAACTCTCTACAGGAGCTGTTCTGGCCCTCATCCTTAGCAACTATCCTGTCGATGTGTTGCCTGAGCCCCACAGTACACACCTTATGATGAAAGGGGTGTCCACCTCTGTCATTCTCTTCCGTGTTCTAGAATCAACTCTCCAGAGAGGGTTATGAGACAAATGACTAAACTAGTCTTGCTGCTTGGGCTGTGGTGTGAGATCCCCAACATCTGCTTTCACTATATAGTCTTTCACTTCACCTTACAAATACATCTTGCATTGCTACGCTCCACTTGAGGTTTATATTAATTATTCATTATTCGTAACATGGATTGATCACTTCTGAGAGAAAAGACTATAATTTTAAGGCATGACCACTGCTTCGAGTTATATATTATCTGAATTAAATGCTACTCTCTAAATACAGCTGTATGAGTAATAGTTTAAAGTTGTGCTCGCTTCTCACTATGGCCGTCATGGAGCTGGGGATTGGTGGAATGAATAGGAGTGGTATCCCACCGTAAGGTTAGGAATTAAGAGTGGAGGAGCATGTGCACCTCATCTATCTATTCCTGCAGGTTTTGAGAACTGAGTGCTGGAATGCAGTCTGAGTTGGCAGCAGCAGCAGCAGCAGCAGGAGCAGCAGCAGCAGGTGCAGCAGCAGGTGCAGCAGCAGCAGTTCAGGAGGAGGCCATATCCCCAGACGGTGATAAGTCCCAAGTATTAGTACCGTGCCATCAACTCAAAATTGTAAAAGCAACCTCTTATATGAAGACACTCCAAAGAATGTGTCTGACAACTTTGCTTAGGACAAGCCCAATAGATAACATTAGCCTGTCTATACCTAATAAAATATATTAATAGACTGTGTTTCCTTTATTAGTGCTCAGCATACCCAAGAGCTTTTAAAAAGACACTATCGATCAGCTCAGCAGTCCATGAACACAAGTGCATCAAAAACGAACCTGCAAGAAATGAAGCTATTCTCAACATGTTTGCATGTGCCCAAATGAAAAAGTTCTTCATTGGGCCAGTAACAGTTGGCTATCATTTCTGTATAAACATTCTATTCACAAATTTACACAGTCAGTCTTATGAACTTGAGTTTGGCAAGCTGTATTTAGGCACAAAGGAATGTTTTGATCCAGGCTCTAAAATAACCCAGGATCCTTGGTTAAGACTCATTGTCAGATACAGCTTGCCTGTTCTTCTCAAATAAAGTCAGTTTCTCAATATTTGACAAAACAGAACCCTGAATTTCCAAGCAGAATGCAATTCTAAATTACCTAGGCAAGAACGACAGTGAACGGCTGATCTTTCACAATGTTCTTTATTGACAGTTACTAGACAAGTGTAAGGCATGTTCACAGGCTCTGATGTGAAGCACAGCTCACTGTCTCAACAGCTACTGTTCTTTGTATCCGATAGATACTATAAGCTGCTGTGTGTACTTTAGCATGTACTGCCACAACTGTTACAGCATGTACACCATGTGTTTCAGGGACACCATGGACAATGTCTCAGAATAAGGAGTGAGCTACAGACTAAGTCACTAAGACACCACACTCACAGGGACAAAGATGGAAGGTGACAGCGTCTCCAGGCAGCAAAGAACACGCTGGAAACATTTTTTTTTGTTCCTTTGTGTTTGAGAGAAATGTAATGTATCCAGGGTCATGTGTCTGTATTTGCACTGCCTACAGGTCACTAAAAAATACCTAGTTTTTTAATAGTTTCTATACAGTTTGCTTGTTTTCAGGCCACATTACAAGACTGCATGCATTACTTTACACAAAAGTCAAACAGAACAATGTTAACACCAACATGTCAGACACTTCTCTTCCAGTGGAAGAGTAAGGAAGGAGGGTGAGGGTGACTGTCCTGTGCTCGGCAACGTCCTGTGCTCAGCACTATCTAGCTGTGCATTTCCAAGCACTGGTGATTTCAAAAGACTTACACGGTAACCTTAGTGTAAGTGTCGTATGTGGGACCCTGTGAATAGACAGCATCTTCCCAGGGTTTAAAAAAAAAAATTCTTACTGATACTAATTTAAAAGTATTTATAATTGATTACCAAAATGTAGATCAATTGAATCATAAGCACTTAAAAAATTTATGAAGGGGATCCAACAGTTCCATGTAAGGAACTGAGGAGGCTAAGAACCTTTGCAATCTGAACAATGCTTTGAGGAGCTTAACAGTTCTTTCCAAAGAACCTGCTCATCTCGGAGTATACCTGCAGCAGCCCCAACAAATGCAGGACGATGGTGACACAGCATTGCAGACACACATGGCTGTCACTTGCCTGGAACTTGGGACAGACAGCATTCAAGATGTCCATTTGTTAGCTTTGTGATGCACAGTGTGAGAGCGTCCATGTTTGCTGTTTTTACACTGGTAACAGGACACTGCTGTTCTTTAACTCATGAAGTGCATGGTGCATTAGTGAGAAGTAACTACCTACGGCAACAGGAAGGAGGTTCCCATCTTCTCCTGGGCTGGGTCTGTGACGATGGTGCAACAGGTTACTCTTCTGATAGCAGGTCACTGCTGCCACAGGTGGGGCACGTGCTCTGCCCTTTCAGCCACTGCTTAAAGCACTGAAAGCGAGAAAGCAAAGTCAGCTAGTGCCTTGGCTCTCTCAAATCACTGAACTCTGGCAGGGATATGGCTCATGTTACCTCCAAGTCTGGTGCTGCCAATACTTAAGACATCAATGTCTGCTCAGGGCAGTGCTCCAGAACTAGATTCATGATCTCACTCAGGGCCTTGTCCTCCTCTGGCCTCAGTCTAAGCTCTTCTAGCATCCTTCATTGATTTGTACAAGTTGTCAGTTTTGTGGCCACAAAAATCACTCAATGCTGTTCCTTACCAGCCTGTGTGCCACATTCCACGTTGCTGCTCCTGGCTGGCAGACTGCTGTCACATGGCTGGGCAGGCATAGAAAGCCAGAAGGCCTAAGCATGTGGTGCCATATCCAAAGGAGGCTCTGTAAACTTTTCAATTCCTTTTGGTAAGTACTTTAGGTTTAACCTGATCTGTCCTAACCCAGTAGTGCCAGGATATGGAGATGATTAGTCCCGGAAAGACACACCAAACGTCTAGCAAGAAGCTGCTTTTAGCATGTGAACTCAGCTTCATATACTACATGGAGCACACATGGGGTACAATTTTTTTAGTCATGTAAGAAACCACCTTTCAAGAAATTAATTCTGAGTCTCAGAGCCAATACAGCTATGCAGTCAACTACAATTCTCTGCCCATGGCATGATGGGCAGAAAGAGCCATCTACAGAGCTACAGACACCACTGGCTGAGAACCCCACCCACTTCCCCAACAAAGCACCCATTTTTATATAGTCATATGAACACTTAGTGTGGACATTTACAAACTAAAAATGTTTTTGCAAACACAAATATAGGCTCCTAGAAAAAAAAAATTACATTTTTTATTTTCAAAATGCTTGCTATAAAGGCAGTCAAAGATAATTCTTACCCCTTTGTGAAACTTATGCCCACATTTTAGCACACGCATGTTTTTTGACTTGAATATTTCATGGCATATCTCACAGGAATTTCCATCTGGTGCCTGTGGAAACAAACATAATAAACTAACATTTTATGACATGAGCTCTCATGACTTAGTACATGGCCAAAAGTGGCCTAAAAATATTTTTGCCACAAAGGGTGGCAGATTGTTTTTCAATTGTGCTTGAACAGAGTAAAAAACAGCTTGTTTTTAAATAGTTTCTAAGAAAAAAAAAGCAGAAAAATAACAAATAAAAAAAGTAAACATACCTTTATTCCTAGCACTTGGGAGACAGGCAGGAATGGATCTCTGAGAGTTTGAGGCCAGCCTAATCTACAAAGCAAGCTCCAGGACCACACAGAGTTCTCAAACATGACCTTCTCAAAGCAAAATATAAAGTTCTAATTTTCTCAGAGGGAACCGTTTCAACAGCTAACAGAGAAATACTGTAACAACCGTCTCCCATCCCATACTTAAAATGTGGCAGTAAAAACAGCTTAATCAAGTCCCTTACGAATCAGTCAGGGACTTGAAATATAACATATGCATATACAACATACTATCTGTGGTGGGTTGAATATGCTTGGCCTAGAGAGTGGCACTATTAGGAGGTGTGGCCTTGTTGGAGAAAGTCATTGTGGGGTGCACTTTGAGGCTCCTATGATCAGGCTTTGCCCAATGTGGAATGTGAGTCTTCTGGCTGCCGTCAAACCAAGAACTCTTCAAGCTCCTCCTGCATCAGGCCTGCCTGCTTGCTGCCATGTTTCCTGCCATGATGATAATGGACTGAACCTCTGAAACTGTAAGCCAGCTCCAATTAAATGTTGTCTTTATAAGAGCTGCCTTGGCCATGCTGTCTCTTCACAGCTATGAGACCCTAAGACACTACCTTATGGTCAATTATAATATCTGAAGTTGATAAATGGTGACACAGAAAGTAACAGACCACCCGATAAATACAGATGATGGCAGTATTTATTTAAAAATACTGTAATTATTGTATTATTTAATTATGTAATTATTTAAAAAAAATTATTTAAAAAAAATAAGTAAAGAGACTATGTATCTACAGATGTACCTAGAAACAATTGATATATGATAGGTTAACAGGGTTACCCCTGGCTAAGACAAGTTTAGTTTTTTTTCTGAGGTTTCGCTAAGTATGGATTCTTAGTAATCAAATATACTGGTGGCTCACCTAGGAAAGGCAATAAAAAGATTGTGCAGCACTGCATATGGAGATGAACAAGTTTCTGGCCTCCTATGCCCACAGTCTGGTGAGCATACAATGTTTTCTGTAGGCAGTGCCTGTGGCTTATAGCACTTGCCCTACAACAGACATCAAGTTCTACTTTTCATCCTAATTTCGAGCATCTCAGAATAAGTCTTGTTTATGTAGGGCTTCAGCAATAAGTAAGAACTATGGTCCCAAACTGACCCAGAAACACCTGCAAGTGACTGACCAGGGCTCAAGCTGCAGCTTTGTGGAATTCTGTGTCTTTCCTGAGGTGCTAACAGGGCTCAGGCATATATGGGGCAGGAGCTACAGTGAGGGTTCACTGTGTTCTACTACTGTACAGGACTCAGGGTCAGGGAAGACATGGAGGCATGAGTAAGGTCTGAAGATCTTAGAGCAGTTGACCTGGAAAACCTTACAGTTAACTTCACTCACAGTATAGAAAGATGCATAGTTCTAAGTATAAACAAATCCGAAATTCCTCCTACTAACCCACACCAAGGACATAAGAATTAAGGCCAAAGTGCTCATCTTTAAAAAAAAAAAAAAAAAAAAAAAGACCTGTTTTTATCTATAGTGTGCGTTAGATCCCCTGAAACTGGAGTTACAGGTAGCCAGTAAATCACCTGATGCGGGTGCTGGGAACAAGTTAGATCTTCTGCAACACCAGTATGTGCTTTTAACCACTGAGTCAGCCCTCCAGGCCTCGAATAATCAGTTTTGCCAAGAGTAATCCATACATTTGATCAAGTTTAGCAAAGTAAATAACAATGTGGTAACTCTGGTTAAGGTAGTTCTTTGGGTTTATTTTTGAGACAGGAGCCTAGGCTGCCTCAAAACTGCAATCCTCCTGCATCAGCCTCCTGAGTAGATAGGATCCCATGTGTACACTGCCATATCCAACTTTAGTTTATACAATGCACTTATAGCTTGCATCTTCTACTGTAGCCTGCTTTGGTAGGTAAGAGTGCTTCTTGCATGGGCATGAGGACCTGAGTTTGGGTCCCCAGGACTTGCATTAACAGGTGGGCACAGCTGCACACATCTACAATCGCAGGGCTACATATTAAGGGAGAGACAGGAGGCCACTGGGGCTTGCTGGCCATTAACCTCACTGAAAAACAGCTCTAGGTTCAGTGATTATTGTTTGAAGAGAATACAGTGAGAATAATAGAGCAGGACCTTCTTGGGCTTCTGCACAGGTACACATGAGTGTGCACTTGTTCCTGAGTGTGCACACGCACACTTTTCCTATAATCTCAGATTCCTGACCAGGAAATAACACACACACTGGGTGGGTCTTTTTATCTCAGGTAACCTCATCCAGATCATCCCCTCAGGAACTCCCAGAGGCCTATCTCCCAGGTGATCCACTATGTCATCAAGCTGACACTTAGGATGAATGCTGCCTGCTTTACTTCTTGGGGAGGAACTAACCTCCTTTAAAAATACAAATGCTGGAGAATCCCATCTGGGTGGAGGGTCACTGAAGATGCAGCTCACTTAAGCACCAGGGAAGTCAGGGCTTGACCTAGTCTTGCAGCCCCCCACCTCCACCCCCTTCCTTGCATTTTCTCACTGGGTTAAGTGGAGATGTGACCCTTGGAGACTTCAATGGAGGAGGAATGGAAAAGCTCTGCAGGGCAGTAGAAAACAAAACAAAACAAAACCCCCAAAAGCACAAGAGAAATAAAGACCAGTTCACTAGACTCAATACTAGCTAGCTCTAGGTAACAAACCTGCACTCTGCACCACCTTATGCTGTGGGACCTGAGAGAGTGCTGTGTGGCCTGCAACTTTAACACAACCCTCACTTCTGCACGACAGCAGGAGAAGTGGGCAAGGTGTGTTCTACACCAATGTAACCTAAACGGAAGGGGCCCCTCTAACCACCTGTGTGTCCTTCATAGGTCTCCTGCATTAGCCACTCAGTGTGGTATGGACTAGGGGTTCCTTGCTGACTGCTAAGTATGACATCCACAGCTGCACACAGGTGAATGCTAACAGGCTCAGAAATATTCACGCCTTGGACGTTTTACTGTAAGATATGAACAATTATAGAACTGTGCCAATTTATATATAGCGACAATAACAATTTAACACATGTGCTATGTAAACAAAAAAATTCTTATTTACTTAAAAGAAAACAAGACTTAAATAGCGATGTCAAATTTTAGGTACATATAGGCCATGTCATCATCTCCTTCCAGGCACTCAGGAGAGGGGCGGAGGGTAGCATTGGTGGCTATTCCACAGCTGCCCAGGCTCACTGCAGTGCTCAGTGACACAAGCCACTCTTAAAGTTCAAAGTCTTTGCTTACACAGAATAAAATTATCCAAAAACTGTTTTTCCATGTGATTTACAAAATCAACACACTTGACCATTTGCAGGAATGCAGGCACAATACAAAGCTGGGTTATGCCCAGGACAGTAAGTGATGTCACTTGAATGCAGGGTCTTTGCCCTGGGTAACAGATATGGATGTATATACAAATACAGCAAAATCTGCTTCCTAATTTTAGTCTCAAATGTAACAAGCTTCAAAATGAAAAGGGCTAACTCATGGATTAAAAATTCTATTCCCTTCCTGTCCCATTAAAGAAGAAAATGAGCTATGAACTCACACAGAGGATACTCACAGGAACATCATCTTTTTTCTGGCCTTTGGTTTTAGCTGGTGGTCCAGCAGCTGCCAAGGGAGGACTCTGGGAGGACTTGGCCACAGAGGCAGCAGAATGAGCCTCAGAAGTCTTCTTGTCTTTGCCTGGATTTAGCTACCAGGGTGATGAGGTAGGAAAGAGGAGATGAAGTGAATTACTGAGTCTGGCCACTGTCTCTAGCCAGCTGCTCTCTACACGCGGTTTGGTTTGAAGCTTTTTATTCTCACATTTTGCAAATAAGCATGAGGATGAACATCTTACCTTTTTCTTCTTTGTTCATCGAGAATGTGTTCTGTCACTCTCTCAACAATCTCCTCAATACTTAATCCCGAGAATGAGTTCTTGTTTTTGTTTCTAACTTTTTTAATAAAACCAGCAAGCTCAGTGCTGAAAGGGAAAAGTGAATGATAAATAACAATATCAACTCAGTATCAACATCAACACCCACCAAAAACTAATCCGTGGACCACAGTTAACTGTGATGACAGTACAGAGAGAGAACTGTTTTAAGGTAGAATAACTCTTCCCATGTGGGTAACAAAATTTCAGTATTTTATTAAAGAAGTGGTTCAGCACTTAAAAGTGCATATTGCACTTATAGAGGGCCCATATTCAGTTCCCAACAATTATTCAGAGGCCCACAAACACCAGTAACTGTAGCTCTAGGTATCCAGTACCCTCTTTTAGCCTCCATGGGTGCCTACACTCATATGCATACCATACCAGAAATGGGTAACTAAAAAAATTAAACGGGCTGGAAAGATGGCTCAGTGGTTAAGAGCACTGACTGCTCTTCCAGAGGTCCTGAGTTCAATTCCCAGCAACCACATGGTGGCTCACAACCATCTGTAATGAGGTCCAGTGCCCTCTGTTGGTGTGTCTGAAGAGTGAGACTGTGTACTCACACACATAAAATAAATAATTTTTAAAAAATTCAACAAATAAATCTTTAAAATATTTCAATATTACATTTTCTGTTTTTGCAATAGGGTCTCATTATGGAGCCCTAGCTGGCCTGGAAGTCACTATGTAGACCAGGATGGACTCAACTTCATAGAGAGATCTGCCTGCCTCTGCCTCCCAAGCGCTATGATTAAAGGCATGGACAACACCTGACCTTCAATATTACTGACCTGGCTACAGCTGCTGGTCTCAGCTGAATGTCAGGTCTGCGAACGGCAGAGACCAACACTGAGTCTGTGTGCTCGCATACATGGGGCCAGAGGTCAACACAGGGTGTCTTTCCATCATTCTCCTGTTTATTTTTTAGATAGGATAGACTAGATGTTCAGTGAGCCCAGGGGGTGTGCCTGTCTTCTTTGCCTCTGCTGTGCTGTGATTACTACTGTGCCTTCATTGCCTTTTTATGAGGGTGAAGGGGATGTGACCTTTGGTCCTTATGCTTGCCTAAGTACTTTATTAAACTGAGTCATCTGCCCAGCTGCCCCAGACATTTTTAATGACTACTTTGTTCCTAAATTTCAATTTCATAGCTTGTCATTAGTATTGAGAAAGAAAATACAATGCAGGTACAGAGGGCTATTCTGTACAGTCCTGTCTTTTTAGTTGGCAACAGATCCTTATTTCTGCTTCTCTTGCTCTGCCTAGACATTGGTGTTGATCAGGAAGCAGAGACACATGAGAAGCCATACTCAGCTTGAGAAGGAGCTCTTCCTGAGACTCACAGATCGGCTGTGATATGTGCACACACCTCACTTCTGAATTCAACCTAGTCTTTTTACCGGACTTCTAAAAAGTCAGGCTTCTTGTTTGCAAAATGTTGTTAGTGTTCTCTGCAATGTCTTTTTCCCTATGATACAGAGCTATTATTTTACAACTCATTTACTGACTCCACAATAAACAATGTTGGTGTATTACAAATCTCATTAAATCTTAGATGGGTTCTGCTGCTGTGTTACGCAGTGGTCGATGTTTTCAATCCTGATATGAACATTTATAACAGTTACTGTGGCCTGGATGTACCCCTAAGTGTTAGCTGTCTAACATGCAGAGAGTCCTGAGCTAATGCCTACCACCACACTACTATGGTCCCAAGAGGCAAGAAATGAAGTGCTTATTTTTCTTAACAAAACAACACAGTTCTTTTCACAGTAGTCTGTAATTAGCCATGGCTTTATCTGACCAAGAAACAGTTCAATGGCCAGGCACGGTAGCATACACCTTTTCATTGAAGCAGTCAGGAGGAGAAGAAGGTGGATCTCTTTAACTCCAAGCTCAGACTGGTCTACATAGTGAATTCTAGTCAGACAGAGATACAGTGATGAAACCCGTCTCCACAGGACAGTAGCAACCAACTTCAAAGAAACAATTAATGCATTATTTCATAGTCACAATTATACCTGGCATAACTTGGGAATATCACTGACAGGTGTTCAATAATACTGTTGAAAGGCTTTTTTGGAGACTGGCTTGACCGTGTAGCCTGTCCAGATTGCTTCTCATCGGTCTCAGGGCTCTGCTCTGATGGAGACACTGGCTAGCCCTCCTGAGCTCTAGCTGTTGAACAACTTCTGGCTGATGGATGGGCGATCCCAGTGACAGTTCCGGAAGCTCTGAGCAGCCACTGGCAGCCTCCATGTAAGGATCGTTAAGGACTGCTCCAGTCATGCTGTCTACACAAGTCACCAGCCCCTGGTCCTCATGGCCTGAAGACTCAGAGACTAACTGAGGATGGCTCTGTGGAGTAAAGACCACAACAGATGGATCACTTAGGGCTTACCTTATAGTGACAAGAAGGAAAACGAACTCAGAGTATGTATGCCCACAACATAGCGCTCACTCAACAAACCTGAATACAGTGAGTTAATTTTTAAAGAATCAGCAATCATAAATTCTCATCAGAACACATACAGATGTGTGACTTTTAAACAACTGTTATTTTTCTCTGTAAAATCAGGAAAGTGCCTACTTGACAGCTCTCCCTCCACTCTACTCAACCACACCTCTGCTCTGGCAGCTGAGCTCCTACTAATTGATCAGAATGACCTGCCCTAACATTCCCCAAAGCTGTGTCATCCAGCTGTGAGGGCCACATCCTCCTCAAAAGTGTGGTCTCTGCAGCTCCATCCTGTAGGTCTCTGTAGTTCTTACCTTCTGTCTTCTGCTGGAGGCCCAGATCTCAACCCTAGACTCCACTCTCCCCAGGCCACCTCTTACTTTCTAGACTAGACTTCTTATCTGCATATTCATTTGGGTGATCTGGGGAAACCAAGTTTAATGTGCTAAAAACGAGGCTCAGCAGCAGTCTCTCATCCCACCCTCGACCCAGATCTCTCATATAGCCACAATGCTCCAGTCTTGTGAGCAGCACAGGTCTTCCTCTGTATTGCTACTGTCTCCCCTCTTCGATGCACTGCAGAGGATCATGAGCCAAGGAGAAGTTACCTAGCCTTGTCTTCCCATCCACACCTCCCTCCAGTTCATCTTTGCTAAACACTGATCTGACTGATCACAACCTAACTAGAATCCTAACCATAGCCTGCCTAATGACCTAAAGAACAGGACCACACTTGGGTCCTGCCTGGCCCTGGAGTGTTCCTCATGTCCTTCCCAAAGAACAGACTGTGTGTATCTTTTATTTCTAGCTCCCAACATGTGCTTTGTTCACTGCAACACTTCCCCAAACACTACCCTCTCAACCCTTTCCTACCCTAGAGGAGGATTTATGTCACTAGAGCATCCCCACTAGTGGCTGGGGAAAACATCTTTGTGACTGTGGTTTTGAGGTCTATCTTTTCACAAGCCTGTAGAACTCTGAGAGCCCAGCACACATTTAATCGTGATCATCATCAAATACCCAGTGAACAAATGAGGGAGATATGAGGCCCAAAATAGCTTCCAAGGATACTTCTTACACAAGTATCTGGTACACTGAGAGGTCTCAGAATTTTGAACATGAAAATTTTTTTGAATATTTACAAAATTATGAAAAGTCCAATAAAGTCCCACATGTAGCACTGTTTGCTTTGTATCTGACGAGGAAACAGACTTTATGCCACCAAGTATCTAAAAGTTTAATTTCAGATGGTGATAGATTCTGTGGCTTCAACTACACACATCTGTTACTCAGACTGGTATTTTACATCCTAGACTACACATAGTTCATTGTCTGTCTGTCTTACACACACACACACACACACACACACGCACGCACGCACACACACCACCACACACACACGCACGCGCACACACTCACACACACACACACACACACACACAGCATCAAGAAAAGAAAAAAGACAGACACTATGGTACAGGAAAGTGGCCATAGCATATCTTAGTCCTGTTCTCATGCTTGACTATAGAAACACTGACCCATTTACATTAGAATGTTTAAAGCTTGAAAGCTACACACAAAACCAACATGGAAACATTAAGATTAACCCATTCCTGTTTTCAGAAAAAAAATCAAATCAAACTACTTTGGATAGTTTAGGAAGACACTGTGGTTATGCACTTCTTCACACTGATCAACTCACCGTCCCACAAGCAGGAAAAGAAAGCTCAGAAACCTGCACAATGGAAAGGTCACTGAGTCGAGAGCCACTCTTAATGGCCTTAATTTGGTCTTCAAACTGACACTGTGGGTAGAAAGGAAAATGTTAAGTATCTAAAAAATTCCAAAAGAAAACCACTATTTGCAGTTAATATTTTTTTTTTTATCAGATAATTGACATGACTAAGATTATGATGAAACTTTAAGATAATCTTTCCAAAAACAAATAAAACAAAACCTTTTAACCCACAGACTTCTAGAGGAAGGGAGAGGCTGCAAAGGAGAGCAGGACAGACCTCCCAGGCCCCATGATCACTAAAGCAAGACAACTGTTTCTTTTAAGAGTGAGCTTGGTGGAAAGACCTCATCTTCCGAATACTGGAAGCCTCTGATTATTCCTGATTTTGCTTTTCTTAGTGCTCAGAAGTGAACCCTGGGCCTTGTGCATGCTAAGCACATGTTCTAAGATAATTTTTTAAAAAAATCACTAATTTCATGAAAAATTCCTAATAATTCAACAAAAATAATTGACAACATTAAAAAAGGAATGTTTTAAATATGACAGTATTCTCCTGAGAATTAAAAACCATCATAATAATTTCAGTACATTTATGATGTTTCCTGACTTACCTTTGTGTTCTCAATTTCTTCTCTTATAGTAGAAAGAAATGTTTCCCATGAAAGTATATCAAACTCCACATCAGGATATGCTGCAGAATCACTGGAAATTTTAAAATAGGAAACTGCTTAGTATCCAGTTTATAGAGAGGAAAAATTAAAAGCATTTAAAGGTAAACAGAAACAAACACATAATAAAAGGACTGTAAATTTTGGACCAGGTGTGGTGGTGTAAACTTTAGTCTCAGAACTAGAGAAACAGAGACGCTTAACCAAAAAGCTGTTTGTAATTGATACCCAATGGCAAAGAGAGACTCAATCTTCTCCAATGGAATTTCACTGGGTATGGCCAACACAAAATGAATTCTATGGTTTTACTTTTGGGTGTTTTTGGCTTTGTTTTGCTATTTTTTGTCATACTGGGCTCTTACCTGTTTATTTTCATTTTTGTGTGTGTGCTAGTGGCAGGGGCAAACATAAGATTGTGTGGGTAGGAATGGGGCACGGCTCTGGGAGAACTTGGGGAGGAACATTATAAATAAATTTTTGTCTACACAGTGAGTTCCAGGACAGCCAGGGCTACACAGAGAAACCCTGTCTCGAAAAAACCAAAAAAAAAAAAAAAAACCCAAAAAACAAACAAACAAACAAAAATAAATAAATAAATTTTTTCCTTCAAGTGTTTCTGGCTTTATTGGGAAGAATATTAAGGGGCCATGTACCTGCTCATCAGCTTGAGGCTTTTAAGACAGGCCTCCGACTGTGATGCCATGCCCTGTAGTTTGCATACTTCTCGTTCCTTCCAGTTTTCAAGTACAGATACCTGTCCAAACATTAGATAAATATTTTACAAATGAAGATACTTAAAAATTGACATGTAAACATTGTAAAGTGCCTTCCAGTTACTCTGTAAATACAGTATGATGACAAGCTCATTAGAACATGATTATGTTGTCATTTCACCATGTGATCAGTCAGGAATGAGAACTTGAGAATTTGAAAATGACTCGACACCATGACTTTCTGCCTAAGCAGCACACAAGTACAGGACCAGCTTATGGCTAATACCGGCAGATTCTATTACCCACCTTCCTGCCACATCCAGGACCCAGAGGCCAATGCCTCCCAAGAGGGATCTGCAGCACTAACATCTGGGGCATGCTTTCAGCTTTCCCTAGAAGGTAACTAACTGGCTGTTGTGTAACACTGTGGGAGACGTAGAATACCACTTCCAAATAGTATAGCAATATTAATGTGTATTTCTCTAGGGGACGGAGGAATACTCAAGCAGACACCTAAATTTACACATATATTTCTTTTTATATTTAGGGATAGGTTGTCCTTAGACTAGTCATTTCCTCATCTCTGCTTCTTGGTGTATCTGAGATTAGAATTTTAATTCATTATCCCAGTCAGGAATATATTTTATTAAGTAGGTTCTGGGGTATGTGTGTGTGCATACACATGTGCACAAATATAGAGTTCAGAGGACAATCCCAGGTATCATTTCTCATGTGACACCTGCTTTTTTCTATTTTTTTTTTTTTAAAGACAAGTTCTCTCACTAGCTTGCAACTTGCTCAGTACACAAGCTGGCTTGCGGGTGAGCCTTAGGGATCTGTCTGTCTCTTCAATGGCAGCTTATTAAAAAATACAAATTCTAGGGGTGACTTCAGGTCCTCGTTGTTCAGCAAGCACAAGCACTTTGCCAACAGAGAGACATCTCTCAGCCCAGCCCAGGGGGTTCTTTTCATTTGCTCTTGAAGGATTATTAAATACTGATATATCTCATGGTATGTTGCTTGATTAAATATGATAAAAACATTCCATGAAAAGCATGAGATATAACTAAATTATTATGTTAAATAAAAATGTTATAAAATTTAATATATATTTTTGGGCACAACTCTGAAATAAGTATAAAATTTTGGGTTTAGGAATATAATTCAGTGGTGTGTTTGCCTGGCAAGCATGAGATCATAGTACTGAAAAGGAATAAAAACTAAAAACCCTTGGGCAAAGAAAAATAACCATTATCTTATTTAGAAATGAGATTATAGATGACAGCCCATTTCCTACAACCCTAGCTTCTGTAACAGCATTATCCTAACAAAGGCTGTTGCCAGCATCCTGGACTCACCTCTGCAGCCACAGCTCTCTGATGACTCTCTTCATAGAGCTCTTTACCTTTCCTGACAGACTCTTCCACTTTTGTCTTCTCATCTGTGAGTGCACTGCTGTGAAGAATAAAGAAAAAACCTTAAAAACAAATCCAGCCATGGAGATCACAAGGATGTCACATGCCAGGTCAGCTTTGAAATCAAATCATGATTTCTAGACTAATTTCCTGTCTCAATTCCAACTCGCTGTGCTCCCTGCATATTACAAGTGATCAAAGGGGGATAAGGAATCAAAGGGGTGTCTCTGGAGCAGAGGAGCACATGCAGGCATCACACCAGTTTATTTGTGTGACTGTGAATGTGTATGCATGTGAATGTGTGTCTGTGGAGACCAGAGGTTAAACTCTTGAGTGTGATTCCTCAGGAGTATAACTGTTCTCAAATGCTGTCTTTTACGCAAGAAATTACACTATGAAACATTTATAAGAAAAGGATCCGGTGACCTATTCAATGCTGTTCATGACCACATGTTTTGAGACTAGCATACACAGTCCTGAGTTTCACTGCGGTTATCAGAATGTAGTGTTCCATCCTTCTCCCTGGCCTCTGACCTTCTCCAAATGGCCCACTCTTCCCACCAACACTCTTTTGTTTTCATTCCAAACGTACTTTACTCTTCAACCTGTAAGGTCTTTCTTCTCTCCCATAGTCCCTCTCTAGTGTCATGACCTACGTGCATAAAAACTAAAGTCTATAATCTGCACAAAAGAAAACACTGCAGAGGTGTCTGTAAGCCTGTGATGTCTGCTTACTGTGACTTCCAGCTCCACCATGGCCATACACTATTATACTAAGAAAGGCACAGAGATGATGAGAACAGAGCGGAGTATGCAGAGAGCATACAGAGTGAGTTCTAGGACAGCCAGGGCTACACAGCTGAGATCCTACTTAAATCCAATAGACAAAAAAAGAATAAATGATAGTAAAAAGTCTAGGCATTTTTATACTGACAATGGGAAATAAAAGTAGAAACCTGAAATATATATTCAAGCATTGAGAAGTATTTAGGAGAAACAGATAAACAACAATATACTTAAGAGGTCTAGTGAGACCAGACTAATTAAGAATAATTAAAGCTTGGATACCTGATTCCAAGGGACTGGTCCGGATGTGGTTCGCATTCCTTATCTAATCCTTCATTTTTCTGGGCAGACCTATAAAAGCAGTCACAAATGCTTTATTACCTCTCAGGTTTTTTTCCCAGTACAACTTCACACAGTAAACTGCACTCACGTCCAGAAAAGTACCCTGTGAACTCAGACCACCCCCTCAGAGCAAGTTCTACTTATATTTTCCATGAACATGGTATACCAATCAAACTACTTTGTCTGTAATCAAATGACGTAATTCTGGTGCTGCTGTTAAACATAGTCAACCTTCAGCTGAACAGTAGTAACATACAGGGCTACTGGCAAGAGCAAAAGCATGGTTCAGCAGGCTCCCAGTCCAGATTGTTAGATCAAGGGCAAACACAACAGCTGTTAAGTTCCTGAGCTTGGCATCTTGGTACAGCAGCAGAAACTAAACTAAGGAATCTGTGGAACTATGCTGAACAGCAGGAGATTAGGAATGAGTCACAGAGAGTGCTGGCCTTGTTTTAGATTGTGTTCTATTGTTGTGTACAGAGGTTTGAGTAAGAATGGCCACCACAGACTCATATATTTGATTGTATGGTCACCAGGGAGTGGAACTATTTGAAAGAATCACAAGGGTTAGGAGGCATGACCTTCTTTGAGTAGGTGTGACCTTGTTGGAGGAATGGTGTCACTGGGGGTGAGTTTTGGGGTTTCGAAAGCTCATGCCAGGCCCAGACAGGATCCAGCTCTCAGCTATTGCTCTAAGCACCTACCTCCCCATGCTCCCCACCATGCTAATAATGGACTAAGTCTCTGAAACAGAAAGCATGCCCCAATTAAAGGTTTTCTTAAGAGTTGCTGTCAGCAAATCAACAGTGACCAAAGCACTGAGATATCCATCATAACCAGACCAAACTTAGGGGAAAGGGTTTATGTCAGCTCCCACTTCTAGGTAGGAGTCTATCACAGAGGGAAGTCAAGGCAGGGGGGCCTCAAGAATGAGCAGACAGACACCACAGAAAGCTGCTTGCTGCCTCACTCTCCAGCTCATCACATCTCTGGCTCATGCTGAGCTATATTTCTTACACAGTCCAGGCCTGAGTACTTAGGGATGGTGCCACTCAGAGTCGGGTGGGAGGGCAGTCACCAACTAAGACAATGCCTCATAGACATGGGACACAGGTCCCTTTGATCTAGGCAATGGACAATCCTCTGAGACTGCCTCAGATACAGTCTCTGTGACAATTATACCCAAGGCCTTCAGTTATTAACAAACCCTGCATCACAAGACCAAATGCTAATAATCTGAAGATTTAAGATTAAAAAGTAAGATTAAAATCATTATCCCTGAACCTTCATGCTGGACACAGCTCTAGATGTAGACCCATCCCCTCAGTGGTCAGGAAAAAGGGACAAGCTAATGTGGACAGTAATGCTCATCTCAACAGCGACTGGGCCTTTCCCTTTATATGATTGACCTGAAAACATGGCAGCTTAGACAAAGTTCTAGGTGAGAGAACTTTTCAATGAATCTTTTTTAAATGATATAAAACCACTGTGAAAATAAAAGTCTTTTAAAATGATTTATTTATTCTTATTTTATGTGCACTGGTGTTTTGCCTGCAGTGTGAAGGTGTCAAACTGCTTAGAGCTGGATTACAGGCAGTATAAGCTGCCACGTGGCTGTTGGGAATTGAACTTGGATCCTCTGGAGGAGCATCCAATGCTCTTAACACTGAGTCATCTCTCCAGCCCCTATAAAGGTCTTTACTTATAAAATTAAATACAAAGAAGAAATGGAAAGAATCAGAAACCCCAGCACATTAAAATAATGTCATCCATCCTTTAAATGTTACTTACATTTCACTGGTATTGACAACCTTTTTAATTTTTTTCTTCAGGGCTTTTAATCTTTCTTGGATTTCCTTTTTCTCTTGTTGCCACTTTTTAATCTCTCTGTCCAAATCTTGGTGGAACCAGTCTAATTCTGTCTTTGAGATCTAAAAACATTTTAGAAAATATTTGAATAATCATGGTATTACTTTCTAGGGAAAAAAAAGAAGCTGACAGTGTCTTAGCATGTGCAGCACCTCCAGTCCAGGGAGCTGGCATCCTGGGGCAGGCACACTACCACTTCCAGCCCCAGGACATGGTCAGCAAAGCACAGCCACACGTGACAAGTGCACTCCCTGCAAAAAGGTATTCTGAAGAACTCTGTGTAACACAGGGCTGACACCTCAGGCTTCAGACCACACAGCTCCCTACCTACAGATAATCTGCACATGTTTTAGCTGGCAAGTCCAGTAGGTTTTTTTTGTTTGTTTGTTTGTTTCTAGAAATACAAATGAGATACCTGAGCTGGCCATTAAAGACATCTGGATTGAATACCTGCCTGAATTTTAGGCAGTGTGGCAGAGAAACTCCAGAGGTAAGGCTGGTTGGGTGAGGGTCAGGTCAGTGCCACTCCCAGACCTATTCCTCAGTTCCTTATGCAGCTGCTAGCTTTCTTTTTTTTTTTCCGAGACAGTTTCTCTGTGTAGCCCTGGCTGGCCTCGAACTCAGAAATCCTCCTGCCTCCCAAGTGCTGGGATTAAAGGCGTGCGCCACCACCGCCCGGCTAGCTGCTAGCTTTCGAAATATGTGAACTCGTCAATGTTAAATAGTGTCCAGTCTCAAATTCCATGACTACCAACAGATGCTTAATAAAACTCTGTACTCCTATTTCCTAGAGAAAGATTAATTTCTTAATTCTTACTTGAGGTCCTTGATCCTGTTTCCTGCTTAGGTTCAGAACACACTGAGAACAAGGATTCAATTATAAAAAGATGGGCTTTCTCCCTCAAATGAATGGTGCATCCTACATTAAACTACTCAAATATAATAGGAAGTAATGGCATCAAAGTAAAAAATGATAGAAACCCAAGAGGCCATTTCTCCCCTTTCTCTTATGCCTTGGACACACAGGGGTTCCATGATTTTGGCAATGGCCCTGCTAACTAGTCTACTTCCTGCAAGCATGAGTCCCACATCAGAGGAGAACAGTCTGGATGGATGTAATACATGGGCTCTTGGAACAGAAGTTCTGTGGTGTCCCCTTAGGCTGGTCTTGTCCACATTTTTCCTTCATGCTGATTCCAAACATGTCATGTCACTTCTGTGACTTAGATGACCCCATGCCTACCATACTTATAAGCTCCTGTATCCTACATGGTCATTTTTATGTTCAAGATCAATGTAAATTTGCTTGCTGTGCCACTGGAAGCCAGGCTATCTCTGTTTACACTCTGGGCCAACGATCTCACCTTTGATCTGGCTTTTTGAAAAGGAGATGGTTATGCAACAGCATGAGAACCTACTTGGCAAAACTGCCTATAGGAAATCAGTTAACAAAAGTATAAAGAATTATAATCATGTGTGCGTTTGCGCAATGCTTACAGTGAAAACATGACCTGAGTTCATGTGCTGCTTGCACTCACCACTCAGCAGCTTCATAAGAGAAAAGGATTATATTCACTCTTGTGTAGACACACACGAAGAAACTCAGATTCGGAATTTAAGAGGGTACACAGTTCACCAAATAAGTCTAGTACTGAACAAACCTATTGTTTGAGGAATGGAATAACTAGACTCACCATGTTCTTGAGTACAATCTTGACACCAGATCCAAACAACACAAAATAGAAAAAGGCACTAGAAGAACCTGGTATGGGCTGCCTGCCTATGCTCCCAATATGTACGTGACAAAAGGACCTGGACTTTGAGCCCAACCTACATTACACAGTTTGGACCCTCTCTCAAAAGCCTGACACCTCAAAGGCATGGGAGCTAGACAGAGAACAGCAGGCAGAGCTGTGGCTCTGTCACAGTCTTCCTCTTGGGTACATTGTATCTCCAAAGTAGAGACCATCTGTACCAACATCAGGCTTGATGGACTGTATGTATGAATGAAGTACTATGTTTGACCATCAGTTTGTGAAGCGGGAGAAACTGTACTCAAACCACAAACTTTACTCACCAAATGACTACGTGAAGGACTATGTGTCTGAATCTGCCTGTCACTCAAACAGGAGGCCTATTTGAGTTTACTGTTCAAATCTTCCTGAGGCAATACCACATTTGTATCATTATTTTATTTTATTAAATCTCTCAAGTAGTTTATTCAGGTTTGTATTCCATGTATCATATGCTAAGTGGACTTTAATTTTTTTTTCTTTTACTGTTATATTTTTCCCCCCCCCGAAAGACAGATGATCCTAGTCCCTAGTTCTATCTCTGTTAACAGGTCCTGGGGATGCTGCCACACTTTTCTTTATAACCACCTCCTTTCTTCCAGGTATACTCCAATTTCAATAAACGAGATTCCTAATTAAGGTCACATTAAGCTAATTTCCTACTACTTAACGTATCACTCCAGATGTTAATTCAGACTTCTCAAACCAGTCTTTTCCTTTTAAACAACTATCTCTATTCCCTTTATGAATAGGAACATCATTTTCTCATACCTGTCGTCTCCTCGACACTAAAGCAACCTGGTTTTATGCCATCTGGTACCACTTCACTTGTATGTATTCAAACCAGATACTCCAGAGGACTTACTACAGCACAGGCTCCATGAATTATTCTGACATTTCATTAAGGAAGAAAAGCCAGTACTATTAACCCCCACTGTTTACCAGAGACTTTTACTCCAAATATTCCAGATAAGCAAACTAAAGTTCAGTGGAATTAAGTAATCCAAGAAGAGTTGTCAGAAGAGTTCTAAACAGAACTACTGGAGTAGAACCGAGGTGGCTGCAGGGCTCCCGTTTGTGACCTCTCCTCTGATAGTGCCTCGAAACGCAGACAGGAATATAACTTGGAAAGTTTCAGTTAACCAGACAAGTGAATTAAAGATAAATTGAATTCCAGATTTATAGTCCTTTTCTCAAAGCAGTTGGTAAAAGCTCTAACATCACTATAAGAAACACTGCCACTTGGGTATGCTGCAGAGAGAAGTGAAAAGGCAACTGAGAAAGAATTCCTTGTGTGGTCACTGGTGCAGTTCTGCTGACTGAGGCTGACAAGCACTCACACTCACCGCATGCGATCAAGGTGTCTCAGGCAGGTTTACCTTGTTTTCCTCTGTGTGCCTTTGCAGCTTTTCCTCCAGGTCCCTGGTCTCCTGTGAGCTCCTGAGTTCTATCTGCTCGAAGTTCTCACACGCCCCCTTAACCTGCTCTCTGAGCAGGTGGCACTCCTTCTCCCTCTGGGAAAGGTCTCCCTAAGAGTAAACCACAAAGGCATCAATTAACAAATACTGAAAATTTATGATCTGTTCTAAACTGACTCAAAGGAGAATAACAGAAAAAGGAAAATTCATATGGGAAACGTAGTAATCCAGAAATTAAAACCTTTACTGTTCAGCAGAGCCAGCTCTTTTCTAACACTATTATTTTACTACTGAATTTGTAATAAAACTTTAACTTTTTATTGATTTGTGAATTTCATCTCATGCACCCCCATCCCACTCATCTTCCTGTCCCTTTGTACTTACCCTGGAAACTGCAGGGTGTCATAGTGTACCCTTTTGTCCAAACAGCTTTACTGGCAAATGTTCATTACAATGAGCCATTGGTCTGCTTCAAGGCCTCTGGCTTCTGTTACACTATCACCAGGACTCCTCTCAGATCACTATCACTGTTACACTATCAGATCAGGACTCCTCTGTGCCATGGAGATCCTGCATCTTTGGAGCTGCAGGACTGGCTGCTTCTTTTACTCCAGCAGTTCATAGGTAGGGTAGATGTTGAGGTGAGTCAGCTCAAAGCTACAGATCTGGGCCTGGGTGGTAGCTGAGCTAGTCAGCCTACCAGCTCTTCCACACCCATAACACCAGGGCAAGCTCTCCAGCACTGCTCTGGTTAGCTCACCCAATGCTGCAGTCAGCAAGGGTCAGAGCCAGCTCCACTGTGATGCCCAGGTGAGATGAAGGGTCTGCTTTTCTGGCTGCTATAGCCAGTGAGGAGCAGGACCAGATCTCCTGCCTCATGACCCCAGGACCACCTTGTAATTTAACTTTTCAACCTATAATTAGTTCTCAAAGTTTGTTTCCTAAGAGCATAATGTCATATCAAAGTTTAATTTGAATGTTATTTTCTATAATTTAACACTAGGGACTATTGTTAGGTTTTAAAGGTTGTATATACATATATTTTAAAGACAAGTTAAACGGATTAGTGTGACATTACTTAAATGTCAACCAAGTTGTTGGTAATTTTTAAAAAAATTAAATTATTACCTAATGAACTGCTTTCTGTTAGCTACTATGGATTATTTTAAAATCAAAATGAGAAAAAGAAGATGTGCCTCTGTACAATGAAATGTTGACAAACAATAAATATCACTTTATGTAAAGCTTTCTCAAAAGCTCTCATTTAGCTAGAACTGTTGAATCACAGTACTGTGGGTATGGGAAAGCTCCTGGTTCAGAGAATGCACTCCTGTGGCAGTCATGCTGCAGAAATCAATCCTATAGGCACAAACTTGGACCATCTTGAACAAGTTCTTTGCCTGTCCCCTCCCTCAGCACCTAAGCATTTTGCAACTAAAAAGGCACGGAATCAAGTAACTGAAATTATGTAACTTATCAAAGCACTGTGAACCATCAGCAGTACAGCAGACACAGCAGAGTGCTTTGGTGGGAGGGCTTCAGCTTATGTCTGTCCAGACTGAGGCTTTAGCACTATGGATGAAGCCCATGTATAAATGAAACTGTCAAACCTACTATGACACACAAGCCAGACTGGATGGTAAATACTTCAGTTACCTCTGTTTTCAGTCTCAATATGGCAAAAGAATCACAGCAAATATGGTATTATAGGTAACTTCTACATCCCAAGTCATCAACAGAGGTAGCTGGGACATTAAATAGTAGCTTTATGCTATATTTACACTGCATTACATTTTCATATGAAATATGTAATTTTTGCCTGCTATAGGCCAAAAAAACCAAGGGTGAGAGGTGTGAGGCAACTTCTCAAAGCCCTTGAGGAAACTGGAGTCCTAAGATTGAAATGCAAAGTTGAATCTTAAGAGATGAAAAGCCACCAACCACCTTGACTTGTCTCAAAGCCTTGAAACTAAGAACTACTTTAACACAGCATTTGTGAATATTTCCAAGGCTGACTAAAGTTTTGAACAATGACTTACTAAACAACGGAGCCTACCTGATTTAGAGCTAAGTACAAATGAGAACCTAGTAAGAGCCCATCTACTCATTATATGTTGTGTTAAACAGAGATTTGTACACTACAGCACTGTCTGCATGGCAGACACAGGCTAGGTGTTCAACAATTAATACATCAAAGAATTTGTCACCTACTCTTATAAAGAAATAAGCAAACATGATGTCATTCTCTAACAGGTATAAACAGAACAGTGCATTAAAACAAGACTTTCATCTTTTTAAAAGATAATGTATAACTCTATGTACATGTTCAAGTAAGGATGTACCTTAAAACATTACCAGAGGCTGGGCATGGTGGTGTATACTTTAAATCCTAGCACTAAGGAGGCAGAGGCAGCTGGATCTCTAGGAATCTGAGGCCAGCCTGGTCTACATACTGAGTCCCAGGCCAGCCAAGGATATATAGTAAGACCTTGTTTCAGGAAAACAAACAAAAAACTTAGCATGGGTGAAGCAAATGTAGATGATTCTCAATTTCTTTTTCATAATTTCCAGTAAAGTGTACTGAAAAAAATTTAATGGTTCTTTAATATAATTTATGAAAACTATGAAGCTCTTGTTTAGACAGCATGGGCAACAAACTTGTGTCTACTACAGCTGCTTCAGTTAAAGAACAGTATAGTGTTACAACACATGGGCACAACACATCTCACCCACAGGTGCTGGGTGATGGAATTTCATCTACTTTGGGGCTGTTACAAATATAAACAAAACAAACATTTAATTATCTGTCCATTGATCTCCACACACCTATTTGAGTACAGGTAATTCCACACTGTATTCCCCAGAAAGCTAAATGTTACTTCTCTCAATACTACGCATGAGGAACTGATCTGTTAATGCCTAAAAACATCAACACTTCTTTTATTGTAGCTTGTATATTGTATATTCACATCAATTCTTTGTTTCTTATGGATTTGTAAAACCTTCCTGTGATAAGAGTATTTACTCTCCTGAAACCAGAATTCCTGACCTGCTCCTGGGTTTCTGACCAAGAGGAACTGACAGAGCAAATGGTTTTTTTTTTGCTATTTTTAAGCCAACAGATTTTGAGGTAATTTGTTGTGTTACAACAGAGAACTATTAAACTCGGTTTAGACTCACAAGTGTAGTAAGGCTGTCCTAAATTAAAAAACAAAATTAGGGAAAAAAATTAATCTTTTCATTATTCTACTATCCAACCAAGTACACGGGCATGCCATCTCTTGTTTAGAGCTCTCAAGAACAGTCTAGTTATTTTGATATCAATTTTTACCACTAAGAATGCAATATTTTCTCTTAATAAGTTGGTCCTAGTATTTGGAAAATATTTATCTTCTATGCAATTACCTTTCAATTATTCTGGCCTTAATTTCGGTAAATTATGATACTTATACCTCCTCCTTTTCTTTCTCATTCCTAAGTTGTATTAGTTAATAGTTCCAGAACAATAATAAATACTAGTAGTAATGTTTTATCTTTAAACACGATAATGGCTTTTATTGTTGAAGAACATTGTTAGCATGCTGAGATACAGCCACTCCTATTTTATTAACATTTTTAAGTAAAAAGGTACCTGAAGTTTATCTAGTACTCTTCTGAAATGACATAGCCGGTTAAATAACTTTTATAGTATATTAACAAATTTTGTAACTGAACCTTTATTAAAGTGGCTCAAGTCTTTCTATCTTCTGATGTTATTAATATAAATAATCTTATTTATAAGTTAATACATGATCACCATATAAGTTAAAAAAAGGGCAGTAAGTATCCTTTGACTTAACTTTGTCTCCTCAAATTTCAACAAAAAAAGTTTTTGTTGTAGTATCTAAAGCTTATTCCATTTTGGGACTAGCTGGATCCAATTCAAATATATGTCAATAAAATTGATGTACATAAACAATTTAATGTACTTTTGACTCACCTGTTGTGTCTCGAAAGGTTCGTATGGTTCAGTATTGACTTCCTGATGTATCATGTTGCTAGAGACCTACGGGGTAAAACAATTGCTTAAAACATAATCAACCACAATAACACTAGCTAAAGAAGCCCACTGTGTAACTTTAAAACATGCCCACAATTTTTCTAAGGACCTTTTTTTCCATTTAGATTATGTTTTTTATATAAAAACTTTATTCAGAAAACACTATTTAGAATATAACAAAAATCAATCCTAGCACTTAACATTTTTTGCTTTTTTACATTTTAACATTTTTTACATTTAATATTAGTCTTAACATTTTTTTTTCTCCCCAAAGTTTGCTAGAAAGCAGAAAAGTTAAGAGGAGCAAAATTGAATAAGGACTTTCATGAACTCACACCAAAAGAACAACTACAGACAACCTGATGTACTTGCATGCTTATTAGGAAAGCACTTACATAAACCACTCATTTCTCTCCATCTGGTTGTCTATCCTACAACTCTCATTCTCCCTGGTTTCAAAGCCTGGGCTCTGTATAGCCTAAATTCTTCCCCTTTACCTTATGTCCCACGTGACCTATTAAGTGACTTGCCTGGAACCCAGAGCTTTGCACGTGCTAAGCAAGTATTCTCCCACTGAACTTCACTCTCACAGCCTCTCTTTTTATTTTCTGGGGAGCCAGCAGTCAGCTCTGATTGGGGGACCTCTCTTCTGATTTTGCTATGAATGCTGCATAGGCCAATGTGATGAAGCCACCAAGGTTGGGAGTGCATGTACCTCCCTATACAGTAGTCAAAATATTCCTATCTTCTTTTGTTTATTAAGCATAGAAATGGTGTTTTGGCTCCATCTGCTGACTCTGTTACCTTATTTCTTACAGGTATAGACTGTGGTAGGGACACAGAGACTATTATGTATTACCTCATCCAAATTCCTCCTGAGAACACAAGCACTTCTGATGCTTACAGAAGTGTTTGTATTTACAGGTGGAGAAAACTTCACAACCACTATGAAGCCAACTACTTCTTTTCTTAATGGCAATGAAAAGGCAAATTTAGCTTTTGTACCAACACCTTTTTCAGGTCATTGGTCGTCTCAGTACCTAAAAGCACGGTAGAAGGAAATGAATTCCTTAAAGTTGTCCTTTAAGGTCCCCATGTGTGATGTGCACGTGTGTACCTTTGACAGCCACACATCATACACACACACACACAGACACACACACAACACACACCATACACACAAAAGACTAATAAGTTTTTAAAATACCATTTTCTCTTTAAGCCTTACCTGTATGGCAACCGATGGAGCAGGTGGAGAATCTGTTATTCCACTGACATTTTCTAGAGAAGCTTCCCACAGGCTGTCAGAGCTCCCACTGTGTCCGCTGCTTCCTTCAGGCTCACTTAGAGCTGGATCTGTATCAGCTGTGCTGCTCTGGGACTTTACACACATTCCCAAAGAATCCTCCAGGATTTTTGTTTCAGAGGCAATGTAGTCAGCAGAGTCGTTCTCGGTATTCAGATTATGACTCTCAAAGTATGCAGCAGCGTTTTCATCTGCTCTGTTGCTGGCTACAAAAGATGGTACCATTGGCATGGATCTTTGCATCGGATACTCAGAAGAAATGGTGGCCAAAGGTGTGTAAATGCTAGTGAACTGGGACAGGCTCGGTACCATGTTAATGTACGCTGGCCGAGACTGGGTGATGCCAAATCCTTGAAAAGGAAGGTATGTGCAGAATCCTGTGACCAAGTGTGATTGAGTCCAGTATGTTGGTTTGGCATCTTCAGGAGCTGGTGTAGGGGAAGGAGAAGCATC